>OZ038402.1:2268419-2642777 GCA_964036045.1 Eutreptiella sp. 'Long Island Sound 2002' | reverse complement strand
GCACTCTGTAGCCTTGCCCAGGGCTGGTGAAATGCCTTTGCCAAAGACGCGAAATGGCTGTTTCCACCAATAATCGCCTAGTGAATGGGCCAGTACACACAACCTGCTGATGCAGTTTTTCACGTTGGGCAGCTCAAAAACGAAGTTTTCGAAACTTGTTTTTTTTTGATATTGTGACCACCTAAAATGACCATCCAAGGTATGTAAAGCATGTTTTAGGCCGTATTTACGTGTTTCTCACCCCCTATTTGGGTATTAGGTCCGGGGGGGGGGGGGGGGGTCTCCCAAGGGATTGGTACACAACCTGCTTATGCAGTTTTTCACCTTGGACAGCTCAAAAATCGAAGTTTTCGAAACTTGTTTTTTTTTGATAATGTGATCACCTAAAATGACCATCCAAGGTATGTAAAGGCATGTTTTAGCCGTATTTACGTATATTTCACCCTATTTGGGTATTAGGTCCCGGGGGGGGGTGTCTCCCAAGGGATTGGTACACAACCTGCTTATGCAGCTTTTCCACCTGGGCAGCTCAAAAATCGAAGTTTTTGAAACTTTTTTTTTTGATATTGTCACCACTTGAAATGACCATCCAAGGTATGTAAAGCATGTTTAGGCTGTATTTGCGTGTTTTTCATCCTATTTGGGTATTAGGTCCTGGGGGGGTTGGTCTCCCAAGGGATTGATACACAACTTGCTTATGCAGCTTTTCAACCTGGGCAGCTCAAAATCGAAGTTTTTGAAACTTGTTTTTTTGATATTGTCACCACTTGAAATGACCATCCCAAGGTATGTAAAGCATGTTTTAGGCGTATTTACATGTTTTCACCCTATTTGGGTATTGGCCGCACGGGGGGGGGGGGGGGTCTCCCAAGGGATTGGTACACAACCTGCTTATGCAGTTTTTCACCCTCGGCAGCTCAAAAATCGAAGTTTTCGAAACTTGTTTTTTTGATATTGTCACCACTTAAAATGACCATCCAAGGTATGTAAAGCATTTTTTAAGCCGTATTTATGTAGTTTTTACCCTATTTAGGGTGTGTGTGGCTTGGGGTAGAATCTCTGCGAGGTGGACTTGCCGAAGGCAATAGAATTGAAGTTTTGAAACTTGTTTTTTGATATTGTGACCACCCAAAATGACCATCCAAGGTACGTAAAGCATGTTTTAGGCTGTATTTGCGTGTTTTTCATCCTATTTGGGTATTAGGTGGGGGGGGGGGGGTCTCCCAAGGGATTGGTACACAACCTGCTCATGCAGTTTTTCAACCTCGGCAGCTCAAAAATCCAAGTTTTCGAAACTTGTTTTTTTGATATTGTGACCACCCAAAATGATCATCCAAGCTATGTAAAGCATGTTTTAGGCTGTATTTGCGTGTTTTTCATCCTATGTGGGTATTAGGTCCGGGGGGGGGGGGGGGGGGGGGGCTCCCAAGGGATTGGTACACAACCTGCTTATGCAGTTTTTCACTCTGGACAGCTCAAAAATCGAAGTTTTCGAACGTTGTTTTTTTGATATTGCGATCACCTAAAATGATCATCCAAGGTATGTAAAGCATGTTTTAGGCCGTATTCGCGTGTTTTTCACCCTATTTTTGGTTTGTGTTGCTCGGGGTAGATTCTCTGCGAGGTGGACTTGCCGAAGGCAATAGAATTTTCCTGCCTTTCTAAGGAGTGCCAAATCCCCTCCCCCCCTAATTTGGGCCCTCCCAATCCCCCCCCCCCCCATCCTCTGATCATCCAATGATGATTGCTTTGTTGTTACCGAAGATTTGAACGAATTTATCTGATGTTTTCAGTGCCCCTCTGTATTTCTCTGTCTTCTGTCATCTTTCAAGATTTGCATTACTGCACTGAATGTACAGGTCAGCTGTTGTGACGACCAGGGACGCCTGGTCTGATGTCTGTACTGCCTGTTTTGCTGAGGTTCAACCAGGTATGGCATAGAGAATAAAGATGCACTTATGCCATGCTGAGGAGTGCATTACCTCATTCTGCTTTTGCTGCTCTGTTTCTGATTCTCTCTCTTTTAGTTCAATACCTCTCACATAATCTAGGTCTCACCCCCCCCATCCTCTTCCAATTATCCCCCCCCCCCCCCCCCGGTAGTGGGAATTTGGTGCTGTTTCTCTGAGACCTGTGGTGCATGGGTGGTGGACTGATGGCAGTTGGTGGTTGAAGGATGGACGGCCGTTGGCACTTGGCCGTTGGCGGTTGCCGTTGGACGCGTCAACGGCTGGCGGTTGGTCCCAGACTGACCGGCGGTCTTGCGAGACCAGGCGTCGCTTGAGTCGAATCAGAGGATTTTGAACACAAAGCGGGCCGTCCAGTGGCCAGCTCGCGATTGGGTGCACAATTGAATGGCACTTGAAGGGCAACCAACGGCGGTTGTAGGGGGGCCAATGGCGGGCGGAGGGCATCCGACGGCGGTGGGAGATTTCCTGACACCCGCAACCACAACCAATGCCCCATCATCATCACGCAGCCCTCCACAAATGCGGCCACTGCTGCCACTACGCCTCCCCCCCCCCTCCCCCACAAATGCAGTCACCCCAGCCATCACACAGCCTGCACACATGTGGCAGCATCGTGCGGGCACTTGACGGCCCTCGGTTACCCCCCACCCGCCGTCGGATAACCACGTGCTTTGTGCATGGGGAAGGGTCTCCCACTGCATTTGCCCTGCACGTCCCCTGTTGTCATCAGGTTCACCATCTTCGATGTCAAAGGCCAGCCAGCACTGCTCTACCTGGTGCCCTGCACATTGGGGCCCATGGCCTTGTATGCATTGATCAGGGGGGAGCTGGGGTACCTGTGGGATGGCCCCGAGTGCCTGCAGACCCTGGTCCCCATGCAAGGGGGCCTGTACCAACCCCTCCTGAAGGAAGGAGATGTCTAGACGCCGAGCAGCACCGGCATGTTCACGCCTGTCACGACTGCATGCAATCGAAGCCCCCCGGGATTGTGTTTTACGAGTTTGGCTTCAGGGGATTTTGTGCCCTGGAGGGTCCCTCTAACCCAACGTGCTGGATTCTTCGCTGTGGATCAGCAAAGGATCTCCTCCCCCCCCCCCCCCCCCCCACCTTCGGTTTGCCGGAAGTACAGGCTGGACACACCACCGCAGTGCGTGTGCAATGCCCCGCGCTGTGGCGGTGCAACGTGCAGTGCGGCAGGCATCTGGGCCAGCGACGGACCACAGGCATTGGGTGAGTCCAGGCGTGACACCTTGGCACTCAGGATTGGTTGGCATCTTTGGAATGTCATGCACAAAATGGACCTCCTTCTGTGTGTGCTGGATGTGCGTGCCACGCAGGGTGTCTCGCTCACAGATTTGTCGAGACCAGTTCTAGGGATGGCATCATGTGGATACACAAAAAAAAAAGCGGGTAGTCCTTTTTGCAGAATGCGGACAGCGCAAATGACAATCGAGCGAGTCTTGCATCAGTTTGGTGGCATGATCTGGTGTGTTCGGTTTTGTTGAAGTCTGAGGGTCAAGGTGAACATCAGGTTTCGGTGTTCATTCCTATTTGGTTCGGATTGGTTCGATGTTGTGCGCCAGAGGCAGCACGGCATGTTTGGAGCATGGAAAAGTGTGCCACTGTGCCCAACCACTTCAGAGCGGAACACCAGATGGAGAAAGTGCCCCGCATCTTTCACGCATGGATGCTAAGGCTAAGACCAAGGCTGCACAATGGAAGTGGGTCGGCAAATGGACTGCCCAGCATGTCATGAGTCCCGACTGGAGTCCAGTATCAACGCATGAAAGTGCATGTTGGGATGCCAGGGGTCCAAACCAGAGTTGAGGTCAGCAGTTGGGCACGGAAAAGGATCCATGGTTGTAATGATGTTGTTGTTGCATCCTGAGGTCCTCTTGCGCTCACACCCTTCTTGCTTGATAATGAACAGGTTGCACAATGTTAAGAGCAGGGAAAATTGCTGCAAATTTATATATCTGACAGCACCAAAGTTTGGTGCTTCAGTCTGACCTTTCAGAGCATTTGTATGAGAGTGTTGGAGTGTTTCCAAATGGTGAATGCTAGGAATGGGGGGGGCGGGTGTAAAACCCCATGCTCTTTTTACTATTTTCCACGTTTGCGTCCCTCTTGGTCCCCCCAACCCCCCTACCTCAGCCTTTGGCATCCCCCGCCCCCAAAACAACCCATAATATCAGGTTCAGTGAATGTGGGCATGTGCCCCAGACCTCAGATGTGCACAATGGATTGTGCCTTTCAGCAGCTACATTTATCAGTGATTTATTTGTTTATTTGTTTGGTTGCCTGTGTGGTGATTTGTTCTCTTGATGTGCAGCTGAGCCTCCCCCGCCCCCCACCCTCCGCCCCCTTTTGGCAAAATTGGTTTTGTAAAAGGGCTTGGGACAAATGTGCAAAACGCATTCATGCATTGCCCTGAATACAGGTGTGTGGTCTGTGGAGCAACAATGCATGCGCCGTGCTCGCACTATGTGGGCTACTTCCTCATTATCCGCGGGGCAAAATTATTGCCAAACAATTGAATTTTGCTTGTGGGGTGCACATCATTTTCCAATGTGGAGTTGTGTGCGGGCTATCCCTCCTGAAGCAGAGGCCGTGAGCAAGCCAGCATCAAGACCTAGATTTGCAAGGAGAGCAACCGCCCACAAGCCTCCAAGAATTGATAGCAACCATGCAAAAGTCTCCAAGAATGAACAAACACCCAACAATGAAGAATTCACAGCGAGCCCTCCAAACGTCTGGAGGGTGCAACAGCTTTCGAGCCACCAAAGAAGGACCATTTGCCCAGGGTTTGTGCAAAAAATTTACATGGTGCACGTGTGATGTGAATGTATGTCTGCTCCTGTCCGTTAGCCTTGTGCAATTCAATGGAGTTGAAACAGGAGCCCGATGTTGGCAAAAAGCACATCCCAATTGGGATATTTGCTTTACGAGAGGTGCAGTTAGGTGCATCCAAAGCATGGCAGTTTTTGGGTAGTCAAGTCACAATTCAGTGTTGTGTTTCCAAGTATAACCTCTACAGGTGATGGCTTCGCGGACACATCGCAACGAAAACCAAGGAAGTGGCTGAGCAATGCTATTGACCAATAAAGGGGGGCAGATTCAAAGCTGGGTCAATCACTGTCCACCACCCAATTTTTTTTCGTTATTTTGGCTGCAAGTGAAGTATTTTATGAACGGGGAGAGGAATTGCTCATGAAGTGTCAGGATTGCTGCAGAAGTTTATTGGGACAATCTTTCCTGGAAGGTGCCATGTTTCATAAAATTATTTGAGGCATGGAGATCAAACAAATTTACAAATCTCACGATGCTTCGTCTCAATTTTTGTGCTAGGAAAATTTGGTTTGAATTAGATCTCCAAACATTTTTTCCTCATTTAGCGCAACGGTCATTAGGGTATGTATGGTGCTTTGTTATCTATCTCCAATTTTTGGTTTGTGGTGCCCACGCAAAACCTCCCAGTTTGTACTTAAAAACCCCCCGTTTGGTACCAAAAAAACCTCCGACAGATACAAAAAAAGCCACCCAAAATGTACCAAAAAAACTCACCAAATGTACCAAAACTCCCCGGTTTTGTACCCCCGTACCCCAGCATATACCAAAAAAAAAACCCAACATGTACCAAAAAAAAAATCTCCGTATATTGCCGTTGCCAAAATGGACACCCACAAATCCAATATGCAACAACAAAAACACGTTTTCTACCAAACGCTCACATTTAGTTCCATGACTTTCCCTTCCTTCTCCTACCTCCATGCCTGAAATTTGCCTGAATGGACCAGCAACATGCAATACTAGCAGACCTAAACTTGGGCACACAAGGGGGGGGGGCTGACGGTTCTAAGAATGCACTTGACACCCTGCGTGGGTTCCCATGCCTGAAAGTTCTAAGGATGCACCTAACACTTTGCCTGGGCTCCCACACCGCTCTCACTCCCAAGGGGTAATTCGAACAAAACCTAGCAAATGACTAGACAAAATGTACTCAAAGTCCCCAAATGTGTATTTGCAACTCCCGGAATTGTATCATAAACCCTCCAAAATGTACCAAAAAACCCCCGAACTGTACCCCCAAACCCCCCGAATGTACCAAAACAAACCACCCGAAATGTAGCAAAAGGCCACCTGGAATGTACGCAAAACCCCATCAAAATGTACCAGAACACCCCCTGATTCACTCCGGCCATTTTATAACGCGGTGGTCCACGGGCGGGGCGTCCTGTTTTTTTGGACCACATCCGCTAAGCCGCCGTCGCTACATGCAAAATGATTTCTCTACATCCTCTGCCACTTTTGCCGATTTTTAAAGCTAGAAAAAAGGAGCAACAAACAACGTTGAGCCAGTGAATGCCACCAAAGGATCATTAAACGCGCAAAACACATCGCAAAATGTCAAAACAAATGCAGTTAAAATCGGAAAGATAAATTACGTAATCACGCCTGCCCTAGATCCACCATTGCAAAGAAGCCCCCAAGACAATCGATGGGTAATTATTCAACACCCACTATGATGATATCATTTTTGAAGGTAGGTGAAGGAGATGTTAATAAAAACCCCCCGAAAAGGAGCAAAGTATGCAAAGTATCAAGTTCTTGTATTCAGTGCATGGTCTTCATAAACAACATTTTGTTGTGATGCCACAAATGTTCTTCGTACATGCAATAGCCGCACGGGTTCTAACATACATGACCTACAAACATGCAAGTTTTGTAGGCCACGTATGTTTAGTATCCTTCGGTGGCAAAACATCAACGGCTATTTCGCAAAAAAGCTGTCAAATTACGTTGAGTTGGGCATGGTAGTCATGGTGTGAGAGCTTTCATGTTGGCAAGGGTGCTAAAATGTATGTTTTGGTAAGACCGAAATTGGAGCTCGTGTTTGTTTTCCAAACTGCGACCAACAACGTTACCACTCCAACCCGCCACCACAACTGTTAGATCTGAAAGAAGAAACCGATATCTTTTCCATCAATCATGACCTTTGCCACCAACGGCACCGTGAAACAGTGCACCCATGGTTGATGTGACATACCGTCACCTTCACTAGGCCCGGACGGTGAAAAATTACAATTTTCGAAGGTTGGTTTAATGAGCATACATGCATTTAACGTCCAGAAAACTTGGTAGGAGCGTATTGCAATGCATTGTGTTGTGTATGTGCGAACCTTTTGAAACCTTACTTGGCATGTAAGACGCCGTTGCTCTTCTATTGTGTCACATGGCCAAGACGCTTTCAGCCAATCAATCACCAGTACTTGCAACATTGTGTGCAACCTACAGTACCCGGCAAGCATCATGGGTAAAACAAGTGCCTTGGTTGTGAATGGCGTACAAAGGAGGATGGCGTATAAACACATTGGCCTGCCACTATTTAAATGCACCTACAATTTGCCAAAAACCTTTGCCATTAAAAACTCCCTTACCATTGTCTCTTACAGACTTCAAATGTCCGGTAGTGATTTCTTCTCTTCTGCTTCAGCCTCCAAATGTCCAGTAGTGATTTCTTCTATTCTACTTCACTCTCCGACTGTTGTATGGCCTCTTTGCACTTAAATTTCTGATTCTTTTATCTCATCTTCTGGTTTTTGTCCTGTGCGTCCAAACATATTTCCAAAATGGAAGAAACTCGAAGTACATCTCAAGTACAATTCAAATCAGAGCGAGGACACCAATAGGATCATCAATAGACTGATGGAGGTGCATACAAGTCACATAATAGATGCACTTTTACAGACATGTCGATACTTGTTTCATTACATTGCATCAATTGATGGGTTACATGTCCGAATATGTCCCTGCAATATGTTACACCTGGAAACCACTCTGGCATACCTCAGAGCATAATCTCGGACCCGAAGACATGTTTTTGAACACCTGGTTTGGTGTACAACTTGAAAATGTGGTAAAATGAAAAAGTTTTAGAACAGACGATCGAAATTCCAATTCTACATATCAGAAATGGGTAGAATATCACGTTTTATCTCGTGAATTAATTTTCTGCAGCTGCACATAAAAAATTGGAAAATACAAATCGGTAGGATCTGGCTACATGAAGGTCGCACACACTCCACCTGCAAAAGAGATTTTTGACCCAAAATTGAATATATACATGTGGGTACTCACAATATACGAAATCGCGCTCCGCTGATTCAAAAGGCATTAAAATCAATCGAATCAACAATATGCGGGAGATATTCGTCGTTTACTAGTCAGCTTCCGGTTGTGTGACAAAAATCACAGGTTGCCGATCTCTGTCAGAGTATCACTGATCATCAACCTACACCATAAGCACCCACACCATTCAAAATGAAACATTGAAGCTGAATGGTCGGCGAACACCACCCCAACCAACCTGGAGACACCCAATGACGCAAGGCTTAGCAAGCTTGCATAAAACAAGCTAATTCACTCCAGAAATCTCTGCACGATCCTACTCACCTCAGGCCCAATCAATGTCAATCCTACTAAAAATTCGGACTCAACAGCTGAATTTGCGGCCCACAGTGGATAGCACTTGAAGTTGTTGGTCACTAGAGTAGCTTGGGCGACGTACTCCAACAATATTGGTATGCTCGTGGTACTCGTGCTTGGAGTCGGTTCGATTAGGACTCATGCTGAATCTTCACCCTAACGGATTTTGAGATTGCTACAAATGTACGTCCATTATTGAACAGATTCATAGGTCCTTGGGTTGAACTTGTTATGTGGCTGCTTACATGCTCGCGTCCATACTTCTAATGAGTCCTTTCAACACATTCTCCTTGTCATCGTGGTCACCTTCAATAGGTCTAACTTCCTCCAGCCTCCGTCTCTACCAACCAAGTGTTGATATGTATCAGCTCTAGTGTATCCAGCCGTAGTTGAATTATCTCGAAGCCTTCTAAGTGGACATAGACCACTTGAGGACTCACTACGAACCACCTGTAACTGCACAATCTTTCGTCTTAAAGTTAACAACATACCATACCATACCTGCTGGGACCCGTTTGTTCTAGAATATCTCATCCCAGAACGTACCAAGGGACCAGGCACAGGAAAAGGAAACACACACACAGACACAGGCACAGGTACAGAGACACAGCGCGACACACAGACACCGCCGCGGCGCCGCTCCTTGCGCCGCGCAGATCTAGGATCCCCTGTTCTAATGTTTATTCCAAAATGCACCCACTCAGTCTGATCACTATAAATTTCAAGAAGAGTTTTATTTTACAGCCATAGTGATTTGAAACATAAATCAGGGCTAGCATGTGAACACACCGTCTAAAACCGTCGTTCTGCACAGTGCTGTAGCATACGGTGAACAACATCCGCATACTATGCTACACCACTCAGGTTGTGTATACTTGAAAATGCTTTGTGTCATGCTGATGCCCCTTTCCTCTTGTTCTCCGTTCCTTTAGGTCCTTTTCTTGATATTCTGCATTCTTCCAAACGTGGGGCGGCAACCACTTATGGTAATTTTCCGGCGACTGCGAGACTCCGACTTCTTGAACACACATTGAACATATTATTCCTGTCAGTTGAGGTGTATTGGAGCGGCTCTTCCTTTCTTCAAAACACTCAGCGAATATCTGCTTATTTTTTTGACCCACCTTCGTACAGGCAGAGTGATAACACAGAAAGGTCTCAAGAAATACCCACAGTTCGCAAGCTCAAGACTTCTGAGAAGACAAGGTATCTGTTTCGTGGTTGTTATGAACTCCTTCTCACGACAGTATAAGTGGCCATGTATTTGAAGCTCCATTGCAGCGCCTTTTGTTCACGTCTAGGAAAGCCTTCACAATTTAAACCTTTCGCTCCGGCGAGCAGGCTACAGGCTGCTTAAAAGCAGAATGACAATCCGCCTTCCCAGTATCATAGTCGTGATCGTCCTCCAATGGTGGCAGGTCATTGTATGTGGCCGAGGTTTGTGTCCGGTTTGGCTCCTCCTTTGCTTCCGACCGAGTCTCTTGACGAAGTTTGGTATTTAACCTTCTCGCTGCACGGAGCGCATTGTACTGGGGCGAGCCAGGCACAATTCCATAAACACTTCGTTCACTTTACCATCGTCATGCACAAATGTTCGCACAGGTTCCCAAGTGCTGTTTGCGAAACCAAATCCACGCCATTTTGTGTAGAACTTCCATCTGTGCTGGTAAGGCGCTCTCAAGATTTCGTCCACGAAGTAGATTCCCATCCTCTTCATCTCACGTTTGGTGTAGTATGCTATGTCCTTCTCATTTTTCGATGTGATCCGACTCATCACGCTCCGCTACGTCTGCATCTGTTTCGGCAACGTCAGAAAACCCTGAGGCCCAGCTGTTTACAAAAACATCGATCTTAGTGACCGATGTGTGCCTCAATGCCGTTGCATCCGGGCATATTAAGAACCAAATCTTCTCAATTTCCACTTCAAGCTCCCCTAGGGTCTCGGCTATCTTCAACTGCGTAAAAACGAGGTTTTCTGGTGTTGCTGTCGCTGCGCACCGCCGCTCGATCATGTTGGGGCCATCGATAGCGTAGGTTGTGGTGACTGAGGTTAGGGAGAAGGACAGCGAAAGCGAGGGCGTGGCCAGGTGAGGGTAAGACAACACTGCGGTGCCCTGTACTTCTCGGACCTTTCCACAGCTCATGGCCGTTTGATAAGCGTGTTCTTCGTGCATTCGCTCCCCCTTGCCTGTTGACAACTGGAGTGCGGTGTTAACCTTGTGCGCGCTTCGGCAAGATCGCGGCGCGTGCATTCGTGCGGGAGGGCCAACATCTGCCGTATTGATAACTTCAATCTCCTACCAGTGGCCCACAGTCCGATTGCGCGCACTACACGAGGGTGCTCATCGTCGTCGTGCCCGGCGAAACGGATGTACCAGCCCCCACCACCCTCAATGACAACTGCCTCCGGATCCACTAAAAGTTCCTGCATGATGGTCTGTATGTTGTGCCGCTGCTTTGCTCGGGCCTTCCCCTTGATGGCTGTGTATGGCTTGAGCTGTGGGATGCTACCCACCAGTGCGGCAACCGCCTTTTCTATGGTTTCTGTGACAAACGGGAAAGGTGTGACTGCTGGAACCCCTTGCTGCAACCCCTTTCTGCGCTGGAACCTCTTGGCGGAACACGTGCTAGAACTCCTTCCAGCGCTGGAACCCCCTTCCAGCGGACCCTTCCGGCGAACCCTTCCAGCACTGGAACCCCTTCTAGCTCCCCTTATAGCATCCCCTTCCAGCACTGCCCCCCCCCCCCTTGTTTTGCCTTTCCCTCTCATTGAGACCCCCCCCCCCGAAGGTACAGGCACAAGCACAGTGCAGCGTCAAGGTCAAGAATTTGCAATGTCGTACATTGTATTCATGTGTTGCACCCCATGGCACCACCCCTTTACTTCAGTCCAAAATCAAAGAGACTACAATAATATATCAAAACTTTGAATGAATGCATGCATATAGGGCGTAAATCTTGGTGACGTCCCCAAGGGGTAGGCTATGTGAAGCCTCCCACTCGTGACACCACCTTAGGCACATCATGCACATCGCAACTAATGTCCTATGGGATGTGCTGTTCTAGGGCGTGGTGCGGAACTCCCCCAATTTTGGGTGTTGTTAATATGGTTGGAACCCGGAATTTCACATGTTACATGGGTGCACTATGATGCCACAATGTGCCTTGCATGTTTCGTTTGCTCGATATTGCCCGTTTTGCACTTTTTGCGATTTGGTCTTTGTGTGCTCTAACTAGTTAGAACAGGGTTAGAACGGGATTAGAGCACTAGTTATCGCGTGGGTTATCGCGCGGTAACCTAGGTATCGCGGGGGTTATCGCGTGGGTGATCGCGTTTCATTTTCTCTGGTTCCATTTTTCCCCTCTTCGCTTTAGCTCTCAAATAATCTACAATGGCCCTTGCTGCTGCCCACGCTTGGTGCGAGCACCATCAAAAGCTCCTTGGGGTCCATCGCCTTGGCGGTCCCGAGGGGTTTACGATGGGTGACATCAATGTGAGGCGCCCTGTGGCGAGTCGTTTCGAACGTGGTGTGGACTTTGGACTCTTTGTCCATAAGTCCCCCTTCATGGCCGACAAGAAAGACCCCCTGGTTCTCAGCAACTATATCTTCGAGTTGCTAGAGGTAAATCCAGCGGTTGCTGGATTTTTGATCCAGCTTCATCCCGAGGATGTGGACGCGGTGGTGGAGTCCGTCACCGCCCATGCCGAGAAGGGTGCGGGGACGAAGACGACCCTTTATGTGGGTCAGGAGGAAGAGGAGGAAGTGGAAGAGGAAGTGGAGGAGGTGGTGGAGGTGGTGGGATGCGCTGTTCTAGGGCGTGGTGCGGAACCCCCCCAATTTTGGGTGTTGTTAATATGGTTGGAACCCGGAATTTCACATGTTACATGGGTGCACTATGATGCAACAATGTGCCTTGCATGTTTCGTTTGCTCGATATTGCCCGTTTTGCACTTTTTGCGATTTGGTCTTTGTGTGCTCTAACTAGTTAGAACGGGGTTAGAACGGGGTTAGAGCACTAGTTATCGCGTGGGTTATCGCGCGATAACCTAGGTATCGCGGGGGTTATCGCGGGGGTTATCGCGGGGGTTATCGCGCGATAACTAGTTATCGCGCGAGTTATCGCGGGGGTTATCGCGCTTCATTTTATGTTTCCCCTCTTTGCTTTAGCTCTCAAAGCTGTCATATTCTTTGTAATGGCCCTTGCTGCTGCCCACGCTTGGTGTGAGCACCATCAAAAGCTCCTTGGGGTCCGTCGCCTTGGCGGTCCCTAGGGGTTTACGATGGGTGACGCAAACGTGAGGCGCCCTGTGGCGACTCGCTTTGAACATGGTGTGGACTTTGGACTCCTTGTCCATAAGTCCCCCTTCATGGCCGACAAGAAAGACCCCCTGGTTCTCAGCAACTATATCTTCGAGTTGCTAGAGGTAAATCCAGGGGTTGCTGGATTCTTGATCCAGCTGCATCCCGAGGATGTGGACGCGGTGTTGGAGTCCGTCACCGCCCATGCCGAGAAGGGTGCATGGACGAAGACGACCCTTTATGTGGGTCAGGAGGAAGCGGAGGAAGTGGAGGATGAAGTGGAGGGGGTGGAGGAGGTGGGGGCTGGGAGGGGGAAGGAGAAGCCCCACAACCCCCTCATGATTAGTGTGCAGAAGGTAAGGATCCGACCGGGTAAGGGGAAGGGGAAGTGGGATGGATGGTTCCCCCACCCCCTCACCCACAACACCCGCCGGGTCTGCACTGACGACCCCGA
Source organism: Eutreptiella sp. 'Long Island Sound 2002' (assembly GCA_964036045.1). Taxonomy (NCBI): domain Eukaryota; phylum Euglenozoa; class Euglenophyceae; order Eutreptiales; family Eutreptiaceae; genus Eutreptiella; species Eutreptiella sp. 'Long Island Sound 2002'. The sequence goes on along the minus strand of OZ038402.1, from coordinate 2,629,566 downwards.
AAACAAGCTCCCCATGCACTCCCTTTGCCCCACAAGGGAGTGGGAGCGTGAGTGGTATGGGGTCACCACTCCCAACATTATTTTGGGGCAGGGGGTGATTCTTTTTCCTTTTGGGGCAACACCCCCCCTTATTGGGGAGGCGGAGGAGGTGGTTGCCGCTGAGCCCTTGGGGGCCTTTAATAGGGACCCCAATGACCTTGTGCTCACTATGGGGGGAAGGCTGGTGGTCAACCACCTCCTGGAGCACGATTTTTTGAGTGATGTGCAGCTGCAAAGTCTTTTGGATGATCTGGATACGGTGCCTCTCTTAGAGAAGGCACCCATTTTCAATGAGAACCCCCCCCATTGTCGGCAGGCCCCAAGATTCTGGGTCCCACCGCACATTGTATGGCAACTATGGGAGTGCCAACCACCACAAGCACAACCCCCACAAGCTCCATGATCTGCCAGTCCTCAAAAGGGTGGCAGATCGTGTGCTGGAGACGGCGAAGAAGATTGTGGTGGGGGGTGTCGGATGGAGCTGCACCACCCTTGACATGGCCGAAATTTCGGCCTATGACCACACCCCCCAGCACCTCCATCGCGACGCCCCCCCCTACACCATTCCTGAAGGCACATTGATTGTCAATCGCCTTATTATGCGAACCCATAATCATGAGGAGGAGGATGGGTTGCATTTTCTTTTTGTGCCCTCTAGTAGTTCGGGGTTCCCTGACCCTTGGGTGGAGAGGGCTGTGCCATTCAAGAGGGGCAGTGCCTTTTTTTTTTAATGCCCTTGATGTCCACCGGGGGTCGGGCATTCCAAAGGCCTCGCCCACTGGTGTGACCAATCCTCGCCTCATGGCATTCTTTGCAATTGAGCTAACCCAAGGCCCTAATTTTCGATTCCCCAACCTGCATGTCACCCAGTCCATCAAGCGGCCCCAGCTGGGGGCACCTGGTGGCCGGGTAGCCAAGACCGTCCCCTGTGAGGGGGCGGTTAGGTGTAGGGGGAAGGTCGTAGCCAAGTGCTACGGCTACAACCGGGCGGCTTTGTGCGCCGCCCACAAAGATGGCCTTTGTGTGCCATGCCAGGAGGGGGAGGAGCCGGAGGGGGGGGAGGAGGAGGAGTTGGTGGAGGACCCCAATGGGGTCAGCATTGAGCTATGTGCTCAGTGCTTGCTCCCGGTGGGAACAACCAGCGGGCATTTTTTGTTGTCGGGTTGGGGTGGTGGGAGGGAGGTGGTTGCCCCCCTCACTAATGAGGAGGTGGGGGGGGGTCGCAGGCCACCCCGATCAATGCCCCTTAATTGGCCAAGGTGTGCCATGGGGAGGCACTACCCTGGCCCACCTTGCAAGGGTATGTGGGGATTAGGGTGCCGCCGGGGTGCATTTTGGTGGTGAGGTAGGGAATGCATGTATGGATGAGTGGCAAGGGTGGCCCCTGAGGTCGAGGGGGTGGCCCAGGTGGTGGAGCGGAGGCAAGTGGGGGAGTATGCAGCCGTCACGGACTTCGTGTGGCTGCGGAGGATGAATCTGGTGCTGGACGACCCCAAGAAGGAGGGCAAAGGCATGTGCCCATGTCGCGCGATAACCTAGTTAGAATGTACCCTTCGTGAACCGGCCGTTTGAATCCGAGATTCACGGTACCGTGAATTTCACCTATTTTTGCTGTTTTTTGCTCGTAACTTGGTGCCATTGTGTGCTTTTGTCGTGCTATCTTCGCCCAAAGTAAGATCCAACAAATGTGTGCAATTTAGAGGTTTGAAGTGGTCGCATGGTTCAACACATTTGGTGAGATTCGCGTGAATGTGAAATTCACGCACCCAAATTCACGCATAAATTCACGCTAGATTCACAGATCCACGAGAATGTGAAATTCGCACGAAATTCGTACGAATTCGCACGAAATTCGCACGAATTTCGTACGAATTTCGTGCGAATTTCGTGCGAATTCGTACGAATCGGCCCCAGTTTTGTCTTGTCACTGCTATTTGTTGCACACATTGGATATTGAACAATTTGTTTTGTAGATCCCTAGATACACGCTAGCACGCACAATTTCGTTCTAGCCTAAAACGACATCGCGAGGGTATTCTAGCCTACAACATCTAGCTAGAACGTAGACTAGAACAGGAATCATTCTAGCCTAGATGTATTCTACACTAGAACACAAATAACAAATCAAAACAATACACATTACATTTCTTAATCTTTGTTGCATTGCTCACAAATTTGTTGGGAAGGGCATAGGTTATAGGTGATAGTGGATGCAGTGGTGGGGGGGTCCGTTGGAGTCAAACCATTGTTGCATTGCTCACACAGTTGTTGGGAAGGGCAAAGGTTATAGTTGCTAGTAGATGCATGAGGGTGGGGTGGGGGGGTCCATTGGGTCAAACCATAGGAGCGTAATCAACCACGTCTAGGGTTGGGAGGGGGGGGGGGGGGCAAGGAGACCCCCCACTTACAGCCCCTGAGTGTCTGGGTGTGGGGTTATGAGGATGTCTTGCTTGTTGCAGTGCGGTTAAGGTTAGGGAGGGTATCCTTTTTCTCTTCACAGGTTTTGTGTATCCCCATGGCTCTCATGTGCTAGTTGCTCATGCTTTTGCAGCAAATAATCAAGTCAGCGCCGACTTTACTACCTATTCCTCTCAGTATGCTCCTAGCACTGGCCGTCAACACTTGGCAGGGTGACCGCAAGTGCTGGGCCATCTCTGCCCTAACTTTTGACTTGATCTGTGCTGATATGAAAGCAAACAGGTATGTGTGTGTTTGTGTTTGGGTGTGTGTGTTTGTGTATGGGTGTGTATGGGTGTGTGTGTATGTATGTATGTATGTATAGTGACGAATGGACCCTTGGTGCAGCGACTTACCCCTCACAGAAATCAGCGATGTCAGTGAGACGTCACACCAAGGTGCTCGCTGATGGAGAGGGAAAACTTGGATGAACCCAAGTTGAAGTGAGTCCGGAGCACCATTCGTCTATTGTACCATTATCGGATATTTTTGTACACCACATCCCCTAACACACACCCCTGAATTTGTGTCAGTGATACATACTCTCACTCACTGATCGGAATGCTTGAATCAATGCAAGTGATGGAATATGAATGACCAGCTTCCCAACATATTCTTTGTTGTACCTCGGTCTTCTTCCTTTTGCATTGTTGCATTGTGTGATGCCTCGCGCAGCGGATCGTATACTCCGCATTCACCACGAGGCTCATCCTATTTTTCTCCGACATGAACTTTCCGACAAGAATTCCCCACTTCAGGAGCTCCAAGACACCCGTAAGCTCTCTCTGAGAGCCGGTTGTAGGGTTTTCATTGATTGGTACGACAACTACTGAACTTCAATGAGTGTGTTTGTTGTGTAGGTAAGTGCATGTGCTTCCTTACATGTGGGTGGTCATTCGTTACCGCTCGTGTGCACGGGTACAAAATAAGGAACGCTGGCAACGTCTGCTCACTGCCGTAGCACCCGTGTTGTCCCTTGTTGGTAGAGTCTTTGCTCTTTGTTCTTTGTTCCTAACTCACCACTTGCCCTACCATGTCTTCGTCCCCTCACAAATGGAGCATGGTCCTTCCTCCTTGCTCGGTTGTGCACTCGTTTCTGGTTATGTTGCTTCTACTACTACCCGGGGTATTTTTTGTGTGTGCGGCCTTTGTGGTACTAATTTTTGATGAGTACCCCGGGATGTATAGTGACGAATGGACCCTTGGTGCAGCGACTTACCCCTCACAGAAATCAGCGATGTCAGTGAGACGTCACACCAAGGTGCTCGCTGATGGAGAGGGAAAACTTGGATGAACCCAAGTTGAAGTGAGTCCGGAGCACCATTCGTCTATTGTACCATTATCGGATATTTTTGTACACCACATCCCCTAACATACACCCCTGAATTTGTGTCAGTGATACATACTCTCACTCACTGATCGGAATGCTTGAATCAATGCAAGTGATGGAATATGAATGACCAGCTTCCCAACATATTCTTTGTTGTACCTCGGTCTTCTTCCTTTTGCATTGTTGCATTGTGTGTGTGTGTGTGTGTGTGTGTCTGTGTGTGTGTGTGCCGGGGGGCAGGTGTAGGGAAATGTGTGTGGGTGTGGGGACTTCGGTACATGCATAGGTGGTGTTGGTGTGGCTTTTCTGCTAGTGTCCTGCAAAAACTGTACGAAATTCGTACGAAATTCGTACGAAGTTCGTACGAATTTCGTACGAAAAGTGCCTCACAGATAGGTACTGTGAATGTGGTTGTTACGAAATTCGTACGAATTTCGTACGAAATTCGTACGAACTTCGTACGAATTTCGCACGAAGTTCAGACAATTTGCATGAACTTGTGTCATTTTTGTGTGTGTGTGGGTGTGCCTGGTCAGAGGGGTTGTTGTTTGTGTGGGCGTGGGTGCATGGTGTGTGCGTGCCTGGGTGATATGTGCATGCATTGGTGGTTCTTGGGTTCTTGGGTGGTTTTGTTGAATCATGGGACGATATTTTTGTGCTGTTTGTAGTTTGTGACCGTCTGTCGTTTGTGTTTGTTGCTGCTGATTGTCATGATGTGTGTGTAATGCGTGCTTTTCGGCTGTGTTGGTATCGCTGTTTTGCTTGCTGCTTGTTGTGCTTCGTGTGTCTGTTGCTTCTCATTGGTGACTGTTGCTGATGACCTGACTGTGTTGTTCTTCTTTGTCGTTGTTGTGTTGCTGTGCTGTGTGCTATGGGCTGAATGTGTTGTTCTTCTTTGTTGTTGTTGTGTTGCTGTGCTGTGTGCTATGGGCTGACTGTGTTGTTCTTCTGTGTTGTTGTTGTGTTGCTGTGCTGTGTGCTATGGGTGGGTGTGGATGGTTGGATGGGTGGCTGCGTGTTGTTGAATCATGTGGGACAATACTTTTGTGCTATTTGTAGTTTGTGACTGTCTGTCGTTTGTGTTTGTTGCTGCTGATTGTCATGATGTGTGTGTAATGCTTGCTTTTCGGCTGTGTTGGTATCGTTGTTTTGCTTGCTGCTTGTTGTGCTTTGTGTGTCTGCTGCTCCTCATTGGTGACTGTTGCTGATGACCTGACTGTGTTGTTCTTCTGTGTTGTTGTTGTGTTGCTGTGCTGTGTGCTATGGGCTGAATGTGTTGTTCTTCTGTGTTGTTGTTGTGTTGCTGTGCCGTGTGCTATGGGCTGACTGTGTTGTTCTTCTGTGTTGTTGTTGTGTTGCTGTGCTGTGTGCTATGGGTGGGTGTGGATGGTTGGATGGGTGGCTGCGTGTTGTTGAATCATGTGGGACAATACTTTTGTGCTGTTTGTAGTTTGTGACTGTCTGTCGTTTGTGTTTGTTGCTGCTGATTGTCATGATGTGTGTGTAATGCCTGCTTTTCGGCTGTGTTGGTATCGTTGTTTTTCTTGCTGCTTGTTGTGCTTTGTGTGTCTGCTGCTCCTCATTGGTGACTGTTGCTGATGACCTGACTGTGTTGTTCTTCTGTGTTGTTGTTGTGTTGCTGTGCAGTGTGCTCTGGGCTAAATGTGTTGTTCTTCTGTGTTGTTGTGGTGTTGCTGTGCTGTGTGCTATGGGCTGAGTGTGTTTGTTCTGGAGAAAAATGATACAAATTCATGCAAATTGTTCGAAATTCGTACGAAATTCGTACAAAATTCGTAACAACCACATTCACGGTGCGTATTCACGGTACTTTGGGGACGAATTTCGTACGAAATTCGTACGAAATTCGCACGAATTTAGTACGAAATTGGTTCAAATTTCGTACGAATTTCGTGCGAACTTCGTACGAATTTCGTACCATTTTTGCAGGACACTGCACGAAGAGCCACACCAACACCACCTATGCATGCAACAAAGTCCCCACACCCACACACATTTGCCTGTACCTGCCCCCCCGACACACACACGCCCACAAACACACACACACACACACACACACACACACACACACACACACACACACCCATGCACAAACACACACATACCCTCGATGAAAGCAAACAGCCCCCCACTCGAACCACACCCACACACTGCCCGCCCACACACCCTCATACGTACCTGGACAGTGGATGTGTCATGGTTAGATGTTTAGGGGGGGGGGGGGGGGGTTCTGTGTGTGTGTGTGTGTGTGTCTGCCTGTGTGTGTGGATGGGTTTCTGCGGATGTGTGTGTGTGTGTGGGTGGGTGGGTCAGTGTGTCCATGTGTAGTGGGGTATGTGGTTGTGTGTGTTTGTGTGTACGCGCGTGTTGTTGTGAGGTGCGGGAAGGGTGTGTCTGTATGTGTGCGCGCGCGTGTGTGTGTGTATGGCTTGTGCGTATATGTGGTTTGGTGCTCCTCACATCCTCACTCCCCCCCCCCCACACAGGCGCACGCCCACACGCAGAAACAAAAAGACAGTCATGCACCCCCCCCCCCCACACACATACCATCAATGAAAGCAAACAGCCCCCCACGCGACCCACACCCACACACCGCCCGCCCACACACCCTCATACGTACCTGGGCAGTGGATGTGTCACGGTTAAATGTTTAGGGGAGGGGGGTTCTGTGTGTGTGTATGTGTGTCTGCCTGTGTGTGTGGATGGGTTTGTGCGGATGCGTGTATGTGTGTCGGTGTGTCCATGTGTAGTTGGGTGTGTGGTTGTGTGTGTTTGTGTGTGCGCGTTTGTTGGTGTGAGGTGCGGGAAGGGTGTGTGTGTGTGTGTGTGTGTGGCTTGTGCGTATATGTGCATGGTTTGGTGCTCCTCACATCCTCACCCCCCCCCACACACACAGGCGCACGCCCACACCTAGAAACAAACAGACAATCGTACATGTACCCCCCCCCCCCCACACCCACACCCACATGCCATTAGTGGAATGAAGCCGCCCTGCCACCCCACCCACACCCACACCCACACACTGCCCAGCCACACATACGCACACACACTTGCATAGTGGATGTGTCGTGGTTAGGTATGTGGGGCGGGATCATTGTGGGTGTGTGTGTGTGTGTGTGTGTGTGTGTGTGTGTGTGTGTGTGTGTGTGTGTGGATTGGTTTGTGCGCGTGGGTGCGTGTTTGTGTGTGGGTGTGTATCCATGGGTCCGTGGTTGTGTGTGTGGGTGTGTGGGTGTTGGTGTGAGGTTTGGGACGGGTTTGTGTGCGTATGTGGTCGGGTGGCCCCCACATCCTCTCACACACCAACACACAGACGCATGCCCGCACGTAGAAACAAACAGGAAGTCATGCATCCACCCACATGCAAACCCAACCATACACCCATACACAAACCCACACAAATCCACACACCCCACACAAAGGCACACCCACACACATGTGCACATGTTGCATGTAGCCAGGGTGCCTGCAGGGGTGCATTGGGGGGGGGCTGTTAGGACAAATGAGGGGGTGCACAAGGGTGAAATTTGTATGAATTCACGTTAATTCACGTGAAATTCGTACGAAATTCGTACGAAATTCGTGCGAATTTCCCACGAATTCACGTGAATTCACGGCTGTGAATCGGCTACAGGCTTGCCGGGTTTCGGCACCTCTCGTTTTGGGCACAGTTCGGACATGATGAATGCTTTTGGGGCGGGACTTTCATTGGATGACGCGTAATGAAGCCGGGGGAAGAATTTTGGCCCCTCAAATCCCTCGGAAGGATCCAAAAATGTGGCATTTTCCCCAAAAAACCTCAAAATTTGGGTGAATTCACGTGAAATTCACGCAATTATTCAAACGGCCACTTAACCCCCGTTCACGAAGGGTACAAACGCGATAACCCACACGATAACCCTCGCGATAACCCCCGCGATAACTAGTTAGAACGCGATAACCTAGCGCGATAACTAGTTAGAGCACCTAGTTAGAACGCGATAACCTAGCGCGATAACTAATTAGAGCAGGGGTTAGTGCAGGGTGCAGGAGTTATCTCGGTAGTTATCGCGTGTTTTTTTTTGTTTCTTTTGTTCTTCCCAGGCCACCATCCTGCAGATGCCGCGTCTCTTTTTCAAGGACCCAGCTGAGGCACCAGCAGCAGCAACAAGACCAGCAGAAGCAACTCGGGCACAGGCCGCCAAGCCGGTGGCGGCCCGTGCGGAGCTGGAGGGGGAGAAGAGGGTCGTGGAGGGGGCAGCTTGGCGGTGGGGGGAGCCGGCGGACGAGGCCTGCCGGATGGGGGGGACCGGATGGTACTGGCAGGTCACCATCACGGAGAAGGAGGGGGGGGTGGACAAGAAGACCAACCTCACCCTCCCCTCCTTTGTGTGGGCTGGGGGGCAAACAGCCAAATGGCCGAATGCCGCTGAGGGGGAAACGGTTGCGGCTTTTTTGTGTTTGTTTGGGATGAGTGACCCCCCCCAAAGGAAATTTTTTTTTTGAGGGTGTTCTTCATTGATGAAGCATCGGGGGAGTACACTGAGAGGGAAGTGCGGCAGAAGCTGCACAGGGGTGGGGGGCATCCGCCAGGTTGGGGGCTATGAGGCCCCCCAATCTGTGTGTGATGCAACCGCCGCATGGGTCCAGTCGTATGCGCCCAAGGGGGGAAGGCCCACCAAGCATACGAAGCGGGGGCCTGAGGTTGTGGTCGTTGAGTTGGATGCCCCCCCCCCCCCCTAAGGGTAAGCCCCCCACCCCCTACCCCAAGCCGTCGAAGGTGGCGAAGGTGGCGGCCCAGCCCCCCCCTGAGGCCCTTGATGTGGAGGCCTTGGGGGCCAGTGTGCACATGGCCACCCTCGTGACGGACGCTTGCCAGACTTTGGTCGAGCAAGCGGCCGCCACGGGGGTGGAGGCCGCACTGGCCAAGGGTCGGGCGGCCGACCACAAGCCGGCCTTGGCGAAGGCCGAAAACGTCCAGGGCAACACTCAGCGTGCCTTGGACCAGGCCTTGAAGCTGGCCGCCAAGAGGGGGAAGGAGCTGGAGACGGTGAGGGGGGCCCTGAGGGAGGCCGAGAAGGGGAGGCGGAAGGGGGAGGTGGAGGCGGCCGCGCTAAGGGTGGAGGTGGAGGCGTTGCAGAGGAGGGGGGATGACCTCCAACAGTACCTGGGCGTGGCTGAGGCGCAGGTGCGCAGCCTCACCGCAACCCTCAGTGCCACCTTCACCGCCCAGCAGGGGCTGGGTCCGCCAGGGGTGCAGAGTCAGGGTAGCGGGAGCAGGAGTGGGAGTCAATGACTCCTGGGTTTGCTAAGGGGGTGGCCTAAGTGCATTTTTCGTGGGGAGGAGCGATATTGGGCCCAAGTGGACATGTGCCACTTCGGCCTAGTGGGAAGTGGAAACCCCAACCCCTCTAATTTCAGGGCGACCCATATGGTGAGCACAACCTGGCATACCTGGAATACCTGGTAGTCTACGGGTAAAAAAGGGGGTTTTGGGAGAAAGGGGTATGTGGCATGTATAGGTGGCTACTAATGTACAATGCACAATGCATGCACAGGTGGGTTGGGGAATACCTCTAGTTTGCCAATTGTGATGATCAATGTTGTGTTTAAAAATACCCCATTTTGGGCTCTTGGGGTATACGGCCGTATACTCAAGGCTCCAATACCTCAGTATACGGCCGTATGCTCTGGTGTATACTGGGGGTATTTGTTTGCACCACGTGGTTATTTCAAGTTGAAAAATTCCATTGTTGTGCCTTTTGTGCCCATCTTGTTGCATGCTTTGCCTTTGCCAAACAATTGCACACCACTTGAAACCAATCTAGGCTCATACTTCACTCATGATTGCAATGTATGTCCCCATACGTGTCCATTCCAATCCATATTATGTTGCTTCTTGATCTCCCAGGCCCACTTTTTCTGGCACCATGACTGATGTGGGCACTCATGCCTTGCTGAAGAAGTGGGCCGACCACGTAGGTCTCCGCACAGTGCACAGAGGTGTTTGCAGCCCCGACAGCACAAGCACCGTGTCTTGGGCTTCTCTTGAGAATTGTGCTTGGTCCACGTTGGACACCCGTGTGGCCCTGGTGAAGGTAACGCAACCCGGCGTTGCCCAACCCCACAACCTCACTGACCCTTTGTTGTCGTTGTTTGACAACAACCCTAATCTGCAAGCTATTGTGCTGCAGCTCCATGACACGGATGCCCGCGCTGTCGTGGAGCACGTTAAAAAAAGCTGTGGGGGACCAAATAGGGGGATGAGTTTCTATTTGAGGGAATGGGAGATGCCGGATGGCTCTCCGGGGATTCATATGCAGGTCTCGGGGGACCTGGCTGCTGGCTGGCGCAAATGGGAGTGCAAGGCCCAGCAAGTGCAGCGGGGGCATTGGGAGGACATGGCCCCCCTCTACTCCCTCCACTCCCAATCGCCATGGTCCTGGCATGCCGATTTGGAGGGCCACACCCTCCCCACCTGGTGCAAGGGTACTGGGATGCACCCCTCCCTTTTCCTCCCCCTCACCACCACCCCCCTTTTTGGTGTTGAACACCATCGTGTCTCCATCCCCGTTGAGGTCGTCGATCATCGTCATGTCGACGACCTCAAGGATTTCAAGCAATGGGGCCACGCTTTCCAAACTGGCTTCATTTCTGTCGATTGGATGGACAAGCTTTAGGATGAGTATGGGGAACTTAGGGGGGATGCGGCGGTGAATATTTTTAATGAGGATTGGCCCGCGGAGACTCGCGCAAGGGACAGTGACAACCGCCGCACATTGACTGCACCGCAGGGGGGTGCAATGTACAATTTTGCAAGGGAGGTCTCTATACCCCACTTGGAGACTAAGGCATGCTTTGCACCTGGATGCCCTTGATTGGGGCATCCGGTTGTGGTTTGGGGAAAAGGGTTTGGGTAGAGAGGGGATGAGGTTTGGCATGCAACACATGCGGAAGAAGCATCGTGCACCAAAGCACATGTAGGTATATATCATGTGATATGATATGATGTGCACTATGCATAAGTATGTATATTAGGTATATATAACATGCAGAAGTGGATCACATTTGACATTTCGGATGGGACATCAAAGAAGGATGCTTCTTGTGGTCTTCTGCTTTGCTCATATGGTGCTCTTTTGTGTGTACAATGTGTTTGGGGGTTGGAGGGTCATGAGTACTTGCAGGGGATAGTTGATGAGAATGGTGGCATGGGTGGGAGGCAGAAAGTCGCCGTATACTCCGAGTATACGGCCGTATACTTCCGAGTATACGGCCGTTTGCTGCGAAGTATACGGCAAGAATACTTCTCCAATACTTCGAGTATACTGCCAAATACCTCAAAAAGTGTAGATTGCCACACACAGGTGTGGGTGCATGGAATTGGCTTTGTGGTTTTTGGACCCTCCCCCCCCTATTTTCAGGGTGCCAAACTCATTTTTTCATAGCCCATGGGCACACGGAACGACTAGGTACATGTGACAAAATGGCTGTTTTTTCGGGGTATTCTTGGTATGCCAGGTTATGCTCACCATGCACATGGCTGCTGCTACCCTGAGGCCTTCCCTCACCCCTTTGGTTGTAGAGCTGAATGAGTATTGCACCTGGAATGCTCCACCATGGTTCACATGGTGTAGCATCAAAGTTGTTTGCCCCCAAGGGACGGACACCATGGGCCTTCACGCCCATTTACGTGATGGGGCGCCCATGGCGCTGATTGTGTGTTACAGTGTGGGGTGTTTCACGGGGGGAGATTTCCGGGTGAAGAGTGGTGGCCTGCTGAATCCCTCCCTAAGGGACAAAACGCGGCACACCCGTGTGTGCAAGGGTAGGGCGGTGGAGGGTTGGGCATGCAAGGCCACCCCCCAGGCCCCGGTGTTGTTCAACACCAGGGCACTACACGCTCCATTGCCATGGGAGGGCGAGAGATGGAGCGTGATTTTTTACAGTGCGGGGGGGGGGGGGTGCTGCACTGCACGCCTACGTGGCGGCAGCAGCTTGTGGCCATGGGTTTTAGGGTGCCCAATGCTTGCTCTAACCCCTCCAGTTAGTGCGCACTAACCTTTGCTCCAACTAGTTATCGCGGTAGTTATCGCGCTCTAACCGGGTGCTCTAACTAGTTATCGCGCTGGGTTATCGCGCTCTAACTGAGTTATCGCGGGGGGTTGTCGCGGGGGTTTTGCGCGATGACCTAGTTATCGCGGGGGTTATTGCGTGGGTTATCGCGTGTGTTTTTTGGGCCCTTGCTTCAAAACCCTCCCTCATTTCCTGCCCAGGCCCTCTTATTCTTCATGGATAATGCTGTTAATGAGGCCTTGAGGGCTCTGAACTCAGCTAACCTGCGGCGGTACACCGATTTGCAATGCCCCAAGGCCCGGCGGCGGCGGTTGAAGGCCGTTCAGCGGTTGGTGTGAATTCTATTGGGGGATCCCAACATTGTGTGTGGCACCAACACCAAAGGAGAAGTTTGTTTAAGTGGTGGGGTGTGCACTGCCCTGTCTGCCCCACTTGGTGGCCATCTCGCATTCACAGCTCAGGAGCATGAGGCCCTGAGCATGCTACGCATGGCATGCATCTTTCCCAGCGGGCCCTTTTGCGAATGCCCCGCCGTTGTACCCAACGGGACCTAAGGACTGTTCGGCAACGGGTCATGCCCTACTTTCCCCAGGGAACCATTGTAAAGTCTACCAGAGGCCGCAATAGGGCAGCTGCCCATGTGCCTTTGCAGTCAATTGTGCAGAATGCAATATCTATGGCCCATGTTATTGGGAAACCCCCTCCTAGTGGCGTTGCCATTGTTGTCATTTTAGTTGATGCGACTTCCTTGTGGAAGGCATCCTCAACCAATGCAGATGTATGGGTCAATGTATGGGGGGGGACAAAGTATGCTTCGAAGGTTAAGCTATGGGCCTCATGGTTTTGCATGGATGGCGGGGATGAATTAATAGGATTTTTTGAGAAGCCTGGACATCTCCGCCAACCTCAACCAAGAGGCGAGGGATGTGGGGGAGGACGTTGTCCTCTTTCAAAACCAATTTTTGAATTGCATTGTTATTTTGACGGGGGATGGGAAGGGGATGCAAGCAATGGGGGGGGGCTGGGTCTGAGTGTTGGTTGTGCAAAGACCCCAATGGTATTGTTGAGCAAATGGGGGTGGAGTCCACCTCAAGATGGGGGGCATTTTTGAGAAGTGTGACCCCTGATAGACGGCCGGGGGACTACCAACATGCAGCATGCCGCATTCTAAATGGCATTGCAAAGCGAATCGAGACCACCCTTCAGCCCCCCCCCCCCTAGTACCCTTGGTGAGGCCCAAGCTCTTGCAGCTTTGCAGGCCTTCAAACAAGCCCTCAAGGATGAGACCTCAGGCATCCCTCTGAGGGAACGTCTCGCCTCGGCCTCAAGGGCCACAGAAAAAGATTTTGATCTTACAAGCACCAAAGTTTTCCTAAACTCCCCCCCTTCCAAAGGCAATTTGTGGATTGTCTCAAAGATCATGTCCCCACAGTGAGGAGCCCTGGTGGACCTCCGTTATGGGTTGTTGTGCATGTCGTGGTAAAATGCATTGAGGGCTTGTATGAGCTTTGGAGGGTGAGGGAGATGTACACACTAACCCAAGTGGAACGCCACCGAGCGTTGACCACAAAATTTTCAAAAGCTTGGGGAGACTCAGGTTGGTCCCCCACTAGGTGGATCCATTGGTGCTTGGCACATTCCACTTTTTTTGACGAGTAATGGAGGAACATTTTTCAGCTTTCCTCCATCCCAACGGAGTATTGGCATGGGCCTTACAAGAGAAGGCTCAAAAATTGTTTCAAGGGTTGGTCCTTGGTGAGGCCAAGTATGTCCCTCCGCCACATGCACCATTGCATGTCCATGAACGCCCTGAAGCAAGGGTTTTTGGGACTGGAGGTAGCCAAGGCCTCATACATTGACGACTTTGTATGAAGAAAGACCATAAATGCTTTGTGCCAAGTGTTTTGTGTTGTTTGTCCTAGTGAGGGATGGAGGAGGGGTGCGCAATAACTACCCGCGATAACTGCGCGATAACTGAGTTATCGCACGATAACTAGTGCTCTAACTAGTTAGAGCAAGGTGCTCTAACTGTGTTCTAAGTCTGTTCTAACTCTGCTCTAACTCTTTGACCCCCCCCCAAAAAACCACCCCTACGATGCGGGTTGTGTGGGGAAAGAAAGGGGATGGGGGGTTTTTGAGGGTGCCGAATCCATTTTTTTAGGTGGTTTGCCCCAAAATTGAGGCTAGGTGGGTGTTTTGGAAATTGTGTTCTAACTAGGGGTTCCGCACAACACCGTAGAACGCTGCATCCCATGCGCGAGGTAATGCGCAACCTAGGGGCTGAAACCAAAAAAAGGTTTCCGTTCAAGGTGGCACATTGCCGTCAGCACAATCACAGCGCACCACGTACAAGCACATGCACATGCAGGTGTTATCTCAGGTCCCAACAGGTCTGCTCTCCGGGTCCCAACAGGTCTGCTCTCTAGGTCCCAACAAGTCTGCTCTCTAGGTCCCAAGAGGGCTCCTCTCCAGGTCCCAACAGGTCTCCTCTCCCGGTCCCAACTGGTCTCATCACCAGGCCCCAACAGGTGTCATCCGCAGGTGTTGATAGGTCTCATCTCCAGGTCCCAAAAGGTCTCATCTCCAGTGTCTACGCCTTCTTGTAATTGCCCGCCATCACCGCCAACATCTGCTCTGCTTGTTGCTTTGCTTCAGCGGTCTTGGTGTTGCTCTCCACCAGCTGCTTTTTCATGCTCTCATTCTCCAGGTCCAACTCCCTGACCCGTTTCCGCTCATTGTCCAACTAGGCCTCGGCGTTCGCCCGTCCTGTGCGCTCTGTCTCAAGCTGCTTGGTCAGCCGGCCAATCAGGGTCTCCGCCTTGCTCTTGGAGGCGTCGGACATCGCCTTTGCCACTGCCTAAGGGACACAATCTCTCAGGGGAGTCCTTGCACCGCTGTACCACCTCGTCAGCCATACCCCGAACGTCAACCATTTGCTGGGACTGCTCGGACTGTTGGGACTGCGACTGCGATGGCCGAGATGCCCGGGTTGTTTGGGCCTTGTCCTTGTCCTTGTCCTTGTCCTTGCCTTGAAGGTGTTCGCTGCATGGGTGAACGAGCGCAAGGAGAGTTACGTTGGTGGCCGAGGGCACACAAGGGGCGGTGCGATTGAGGTGGAAGGAGACGACGATGATGCGGAGGACAAGAAGCAGCCGAAGGACAAAGACAAAGACAAAGGCAAGGACAAAGGCAAGGACAAAGGCAAGGACGGGCCAAAGGAGAAAGGCCTCCTCCAACGCCTTGCAGCCCCCGCAGACCATACCACACGCTCCGCCCATCCTCCTCATGGTACATCTGGTACGACCAAGATCGGTGCAGCCCTTTTCCAACGCCAAACATGTACTCGGCTCGCTTCTTGCCTTGCAGACCCTTCACTCGGACCGGAAACGTGCACACCACCTTCATGCCGCTCGCTTGCATGCCACATTGAGCTCCATAACTTTGTACCACGGCGTTTGACCAGATTGGAACATGAGCTCGGCCACAGCCCCCGGCTTCGCTGCTGCACTCGTTGGCCAAGTCACCACCTCGCGGGCCTGCCACGCGACCGACACGCTGTCCACCACAGATGCTGCACTGTCCCCTCGCGCCTACGGCTCGGCCACCGACTCGTCCCGCTATACCAATTGCGGCCAGACATCCATTGTAGCCTGAAAGAGGACTGAATGCAGGTGAAACGGGTGATACAATACCTGCTGGAACCCCTGCTAGAACCCCTGCTGGAACCCCTTTCTGCGCTGGAACCCCTCTTCCAGCGCTAGAACCCCTTCCAGCACCTTTCAGGCACCCTTCCAGCAGACCCTTCCAGCGCTGGAACCCCTTCCAGCAACCCTTCCAGCGACCTTCCAGCACCCCCCACCCACCTGGCCTTCGCGCACCACCATAAGGCCGCCCGGCTGCGTGGCAATGACGGGGAACGTGCTTGGGGTCGGGGCCTCCAACTCCTCCTGCTCGTGGACAACGGGGCCTAGGGGACAATCCTTGGGGGCGCAAGGTTGGGCGGACACGTCGATCACCGGACCCGCAGAAATCTCTGCCGCCCGTGCGATGGGTGGTGTACAACACCGTCTAGTCCAAGGGCATCATCACCAGAGCCGCAAACCCGCACAGATCCTCCTCCACAATCTTCTGCGTCCCCAGATCCTCATCGACTTCCTCTGCTCCATCGGCTGCCATCTCCACGGCCTCCACAGCAGGTCCAGGGGCGGCCTCCACAGCATGATCCCCAGAATCCCGCTGACAGTCTCCACAAAGTTGCCCGACATGTACAGCACAAAGAGGACGTTCGTCACAGGCGAAACACTTCGCTGGCGGGTCGGCCTTCACCACGCGGTTGCACTACGCTGCTGTACAGTGCACGGCCTTCGGGGACGGTGGCGACGGTTGTTGCGCGGGGGCTTCAGCCCAGGGTGGCGTGGTGGACAGCGAGCCTGCCATGGCCCTGCCCAACTATAGCATACTCCCTCACCAGCCACTCCCCCTACCGTTGGAAGCCGGAGCTCGTGGGGTTGACGACGCCGGTGCTAATGGAGAGCGAGGACGCAGTCTTGCCCCTCCCCATGTGCCACGCCTTGCCGCTCATTGGGACAAGCGAACCGGTGAAGCAGGTGCACATCTTCCGGGAAGCGAACGAGGAACTCCCGGAGTTGGGTCACACGGGGCACGTGTTCAAGGAGGAGTTCCTGGCGAGGGATGGCGACATGCTGGCGAACATGAAGATCGAGGCGGACAACGTGGGTCAAAGGTGGGGCGGCATCTTCAACGTGGCATGGCCAAGCCCAAACCGGCCACCCGATCCAGGCGACAGGGCTGCGGTGTACGCGGTGATTCCGATGGGCAATGGGGGTCAAGAAGGTCTTCAGCTTCCTCACGTTGTAAAGAGCGCAAAGAGTTCTGCAAGGCCTCTCTACGAAGTACCCGGGTCTGTTCTTGGTGAAGGTTGGGTATGTCCGGGCAACGTCGGATCAGCCACAACTATGGCATCGGGATCTGCCGATGGAGTTGCAAACCGTTTGGGTGGAGCACGCCTTCATGCCTGTGCATCTAGACTGCCCCATGGACGGCCGCGAGAACATGTTCGTATATGTACTTGCGGCTCACTGGTGGCTAAGTGGAAATGTGAAGTTGGGGCTCATTTGGGGCTCAGTTGTGCATTGCCATGTCTTTGTGCTTGTTTGTTGTGCTTTTTGCATGCTAGGTAATGTGCATTTACTATTTTTAGAAGTTTTAGATACTCACTTGGTCAAGGTTCAAAGGGGGGGGTACTTTTTTTGGCGACGGCTCAGTTGATTGAGCGCCCGACTGAGCCGCCACCGAGCCGTCACTGAGCCGGCTCACTTAGCTCTCACTTAGCTCTCACTTAGCTCTCACTGAGCGCGCCAAATGGCTCACTGAGCGCTCACTGAGCGCTCACTGAGAGCTAATTAGGGGCTCACTCAGGGCGCACTCAGGAGTTTCTCCCCCTTTCCGCCCTCTCTTCCCACCCTTGCTGGCCCACACTTCACCCTTTTCACACCAACATCAGTCCGCAGTTCTCACGACGTCTTTTCTCCAAGAACTTGAGCGTGCATGCACACATACATACTTGCATACATGTACCCATGGCGACAAACACACAAACATCCAAACAAACACACTTCGTCAGGGACACAAATATCCAAACACATACACACACATACACCCATACACATGTCCACACACACATGCACATGCACAAATTGACAACCACATTCATTCTTGTGTGCAATTATCTTGCGTGTACATAAACACATGGCCACATTGAACCATGTGAAGTGAAGGGCTAGGGAGAGATGGTTACGGGGTTGGGGTTCGGGGATATGAACCTACCCATTTGCGAGGGTGTTCCTTGTTTGCCTCATGAAAATGGCACCCACCCACCCCATACACACACACACACACACCATGAAGCACAAATAGGGCACAGAGGACATTGCTCGCTTTTGTGAGGTTCGGCATACAACCATCTTGACCTACACAATGACACATTGATCCCCCTCCCTCCTTATCCCCTCCCTCCCCTTTCGCTATGCTGCGTTCCCCCGCTTCCCTCATGCGTAGCCCTTCTGTTCTCTTGCCTGTCCCGTCCCCTTGTCCTGCCTTTCCTATTGTTTGGCCGTGGCATCACATGCATGATGGTGGCGGCAAGGACGATGACCTTTGCAGGTATGTTGTGCTATTATGTGTGTGTGTGTGTGTGTGCGTGCGTGCTTGCGTGCGTGTGTAGTTGTGCCCATGCGCATGTGCGCAACTGTAGATGGTTTGTTCGTTCTTGGTTTCTCTCATTTAGTGTGTTTGTATGTCTGCTTGTGTGTGTGTGTGTGTGTGCGGGGGGTTGCATGGATCGATGCGTGGGTGAAGGTGTCTTTGTGCGTGAGTGTTTGTGAGTATGTGACTGCATTCTTTGGTGTCTGGTTGCCTAGGTTCGTGTGTGTATGTGGATTCGTGAATGTGTGTACGCGCAGGTGTGTGTGTGTGTGTGTGTGTGTGCGCCTGGGTGGTTACACCCATGGCCAACGAAG
This sequence comes from Eutreptiella sp. 'Long Island Sound 2002', assembly GCA_964036045.1. Taxonomy (NCBI): domain Eukaryota; phylum Euglenozoa; class Euglenophyceae; order Eutreptiales; family Eutreptiaceae; genus Eutreptiella; species Eutreptiella sp. 'Long Island Sound 2002'. Next base: position 2,611,128 of record OZ038402.1, on the reverse strand, counting down.
GTGAGAGCCGTGTGACCAGCGGTGCGTGCATGCGTGTTCTGCTGTTTTGCGACCGGACCCTTGGTGCAGCGACTTACCCCTCCGTGATGATGGCGATGTCAGTGAGACGTCACACCAAGGTGCTCGCCATTGGAGAGGGATGACTCGGGCAAACCCGAGTGGGAGTGGGTCCCGAGCACCGGTCATCTGCAATGCTGTTGTCTGTTCCTGCTACTCTCTTGTGTATGTGTGAACGTGTGTCGTTGATTCCGACTTACAGCACCACTGCTGTCAGTCGCCTCCTCGTCTGAGGGCCAGCATTTTTTGCTCCTCTGATGAGGATGCTTGAGACTTGTACCCACAGTGCCTCCCGGTGCATTTGTATCCACATTGGTTATCTGTTGGTTCTTGTTCCCTTCACTATCACTAAGTGTGTGTGTGTGTGTTGCAGCTGTTGTTTTGGATGTTGTTGTTGGTTTTGGTGTTGTGTGGCATAGGCTTTGATTGTGTGCGCATAACATTGTGTTTGTGGCTGCAGACGCAGGTATGGTTGTGTTTGTGCTTGTGGCTGTGGTTCTGGGCTTGGGTGCGGTTGTTGCTATGGCCGTTGTGGTAGCTCTCGTTGTTGGTGTGGTTATGGTAGTGGCTGTGGTTGCGGCTTTGGTTGTGGGTGTGGGTGTGGGTGTGGGTGTGGGTGTGGGTGTGGGTGTGGGTGTGGGTGTGTTTCTGCAAGCTGTGTTGTGTGTGGATTTGGTTGTGGTTGTGTCAGTGTGTATGGCCCTGGCTGTGGCGAAGGCTGAAGTTCCAGCTTTCACTGTGGCTGCAGCTGTTCTTTGGGTTCTGGTTGTAGCTGTGGGGGGGGGGTTAAAAGACTGGAGGGGGGGGTTAAAGGACTGCAAAGAGGGGGGCTCAAATTACCATCCACCCCCTCCCAAAAAAAACCGCACCAAGTTTACAGTGACAGTGTACAGTGACAGTGTACAATGACAGTGTACAGTGAGAGCATACAGTGAGTGTAGAGTGACAGTGTAGAGTGCTAGTATAGCGTCTTGGCCGTTGTGGCGGACGTACTGTGTGTGGGGATACATTCTATGAGACCTTGGGGAGTACAGTGTACAGTGTACAGTGTACAGTGTACAGTGTACAGTGTACAGTGACAGTGTATAGTGACAGTGTGCAGTGGCAGTGTGCAGTGTGCAGTGACAGCGTACAGTGCCAGAATACAGTGTACCATGTACAGTGACAGTAGACAGTGACAGCATTGACAGTGTACAGTGACGGTGTACATGGACAGTGTACAGTGACAGTGAACCATGAGTGAGCCCTCACTGAGCGCTCACTGAGCCATTTGGCGCGCTCAGTGAGCGCTCACTGCGCCATTGGGCGCGCTCACTGAGCGCTCAGTGAGCGCTCAGTGAGGGCGCGAAACGGCGCAGTGAGCGCTCAGTGAGCGCGCCAAATGGCTCAGTGAGGGCTCACTCATGGTTCACTGTCACTGTACACTGTCACTGCACACTGTGTATTGCACACTGCCCACTGCACACTGTGTATTGCACATTGCACACTGCATACTGTGTATTGCACACTGCACACTGCACACTGTGTGTTACAAATTGCACACTGCACACTGTAATGCACACTGCACACTGTAATGCACACTGCACACCCTGTAATGCACACTGCACACTGTGCATTGCACACTGCACACTGAGCGCCCGAACGCTTGCACTGTACGGTGTGCAGTGTGCATGACACAGTGTGCAGTGTGCATTACACAGTGTGTAGTGCGCAGTGTACACTGCGCACTGCACACTGTGTATTGCACACTGCACACTGCACACTGTGTATTGCACACTGCACATTGTGTATTGCACACTGCACACTGTAATGCACACTGCACACTGTGTATTGCACACTGCACACTGCACACTGTGCATTACAATTTGCACACTGCACACTGTAATGCACACTGCACACTGTGTATTGCACACTGCACACTGCACACTGTGCGTTACAAATTGCACACTGCACACTGTAATGCACACTGCACACTGTGTAATACACTCTGCACACTGTGTATTGCACACTGCACACTGCACGCTGTGTATTGCACACTGCACACTGCACACTGCACACTGTGTGCACTACACAGTGTGCAGTGTGGATTACATCACACACGGCATACTACACCCTGTGTAGTGCACACTACACACAGTGTGCAGTGTGCAGTGTGCAATACACAGCGCGCAGTGTGCAGTGTGCCATACACAGTGTGCAGAGTGTATTACACAGTGTGCAGTGTGCATTACAGTGTGCAGTGTGCAATTTGTAACGCACAGTGTGCAGTGTGCAGTGTGCAATACACAGTGTGCAGTGTGCATTACAGTGTGCAGTGTGCAATTTGTAATGCACAGTGTGCAGTGAGCAGTGTGCAATACACAGTGTGCAGTGTGCATTACAGTGTGCAGTGTGCAATACACAATGTGCAGTGTGCAATACACAATGTGCAGTGTGCAATACACAGTGTGCAGTGTGCAGTGTGCAATACACAGTGTGCAGTGCGCAGTGTACACTGCGCACTACACACTGTGTAATGCACACTGCACACTGTGTCATGCACACTGCACACCGTACAGTGCAAGCGTTCGGGCGCTCAGTGTGCAGTGTGCAATGCACAGTGTGCAGTGTGCATTACAGGGTGTGCAGTGTGCATTACAGTGTGCAGTGTGCATTACAGTGTGCAGTGTGCAATTTGTAACACACAGTGTGCAGTGTGCAGTGTGCAATACACAGTATGCAGTGTGCAGTGTGCAATACACAGTGTGCAGTGGGCAGTGTGCAATACACAGTGTGCAGTGACAGTGTACAGTGACAGTGAACCATGAGTGAGCCCTCACTGAGCCATTTGGCGCGCTCACTGAGCGCTCACTGCGCCGTTTCGCGCCCTCACTGAGCGCTCACTGAGCGCTCAGTGAGCGCGCCCAATGGCGCAGTGAGCGCTCACTGAGCGCGCCAAATGGCTCAGTGAGCGCTCAGTGAGGGCTCACTCATGGTTCACTGTCACTGTACACTGTCCATGTACACCGTCACTGTACACTGTCAATGCTGTCACTGTCTACTGTCACTGTACATGGTACACTGTATTCTGGCACTGTACGCTGTCACTGCACACTGCACACTGCCACTGCACACTGTCACTATACACTGTCACTGTACACTGTACACTGTACACTGTACACTGTACACTGTACACTGTACACTGTACACTGTACACTGTACTCCCCAAGGTCTCATAGAATGTATCCCCACACACAGTACGTCCGCCACAACGGCCAAGACGCTATACTAGCACTCTACACTGTCACTCTACACTCACTGTATGCTCTCACTGTACACTGTCATTGTACACTGTCACTGTACACTGTCACTGTAAACTTGGTGCGGTTTTTTTTGGGAGGGGGTGGATGGTAATTTGAGCCTCCCTCTTTGCAGTCCTTTAACCCCCCCCTCCAGTCTTTTAACCCCCCCCCCACAGCTACAACCAGAACCCAAAGAACAGCTGCAGCCACAGTGAAAGCTGGAACTTCAGCCTTCGCCACAGCCAGGGCCATACACACTGACACAACCACAACCAAATCCACACACAACACAGCTTGCAGAAACACACCCACACCCACACCCACACCCACACCCACACCCACACCCACACCCACACCCACAACCAAAGCCGCAACCACAGCCACTACCATAACCACACCAACAACGAGAGCTACCACAACGGCCATAGCAACAACCGCACCCAAGCCCAGAACCACAGCCACAAGCACAAACACAACCATACCTGCGTCTGCAGCCACAAACACAATGTTATGCGCACACAATCAAAGCCTATGCCACACAACACCAAAACCAACAACAACATCCAAAACAACAGCTGCAACACACACACACACACACACACACACACACACACACACACACACACACACACACACACACACACATTGGCACACAGACACACATACACCTGCGCGTACACACATTCACGAATCCACGTAGGCACACAAACCTGGGCAACCAGAAACCAAAGAATGCAGTCACACACTCACAGTGACGCACAAGGACACCTTCACCCACGCATCGATCCAAGCAAGCCACCCCCCCCCGACTCACACACAAACATACATACAAGCACACTAAATGAGAGAAACCAAGAGGGAACAAACCATCCACGCTTGCGCACATGCGCATGGGCACAAGCACACACCCACGAACACACACAATAGCACAACATACCTTTAAAGGTCATCGTCATTGCCGCCACCATCATGCACTCGATGCCATGGCCAACAAATAGGGAAGGCATGGCAAGGGCAGGGCAAGGGGACGCGTCAGGCAAGATAAGAGAAGGGGTTCGCATGGGGTAAGCGGGGGGATGAGGCATGGCAAAAGGGGACGGAAGGGGATAAGGATGGAGGGGAATGAGTGCTTCATGGTGTAGGTCAAGATGGTTGTATGCCGAACCTCACAAAAGCGAGCAATATCCTCTGTGCCCTATTTGTGCTTCATGGCGCGCGCGCCCGTGTGTGTGTGTGGGGGGGGGTGCCATTGTCATGAGGCAACAAGGAACACCCTCGCAAATGGTTAGGTTCATATCCCCGAACCCCAACCCCGTAACCATCTCTCCCTAGCCCTTCACTTCACATGGTTCAATGTGGCCATGTGTTTATGTACACGCAAGATAATTGCACACAAGAATGAATGTGGTTGTCAATTTGTGCATGTGCATGTGTGTGTGGACGTGTGTATGGGTGTATGTGTGTGTATGTGTTTGGATATTTGTGTCCCTGACGAAGTGTGTTTGTTTGGATGTTTGTGTGTTTGTCGCCATGGGTACATGTATGCAAGTATGTATGTGTGCATGCACGCTCAAGTTCTTGGAGAAAAGACGTCGTGAGAACTGCGGACTGATGTTGGTGTGAAAAGGGTGAAGTGTGGGCCAGCAAGGGTGGGAAGAGAGGGCGGAAAGGGGGAGAAACTCCTGAGTGAGCCCTGAGTGAGCCCCTAATTAGCTCTCAGTGAGCGCTCAGTGAGCGCTCAGTGAGCCATTTGGCGCGCTCAGTGAGAGCTAAGTGAGAGCTAAGTGAGAGCTAAGTGAGCCGGCTCAGTGACGGCTCGGTGGCGGCTCAGTCGGGCGCTCAATCAACTAAGCCGTCGAAAAAAAGAAACCCCCCAGTCGAATCCTCTTGCACTAGGGATTGGGATCCCTTTGGGGACATTCCAAAACCCCAACCCACCCCTGAAAGCCACAAGTTTTCACATGAAACCCCTTGAAAAACACCACTTAGCCCCAAATGAGCCGTTTTAGCCCCAACTGAGCCCCAACTTCACATTCCAAGTGAGCCGCAGGTACATACGGTTCTGGCTCTGGTGTTCCCTATCCGTGGCAGGAGGTCTCGATGAGTATGCTGGCGGGCGACCTGTGGATCCTGAGCAGTTACGTCATTCACCGAGGTGGGGCAGTCCCAAGAGATGCGCCGCCTGGATCAACCCGTATCATCGCCTTTGCCGCCATTGCCACACGCCGCGTCGACTACGAGACCACAGTGCCGATCATCCCGCCACGTCGTCGGCATGCAGCCGGACCTGCAGGATCGGCACATCGGGGTTGTCCTCCAGGACACCCTGCAGCCGGTCGGTGAGGGCGCAAGGCGGCTTGTCGGCGGCGAGGAGGGGGCGGGTGACGCAGATGCGGGCAATGGTGGTGCCTGAGGGGACCGCCACCTTGGTGTCGGGGTGGGCGGTGAGGTCTGTGCAGCCCAACCGTAGCGGAGGGTGTCGAGGTGGGGCTGCTTGAATGGGTACTTGTCCTTCCCGGCCTTCTGGGTGGTGGGCTTGTGGGTGGCAAAGAGGAGCGTGGTGCCCTCCGTCCCCACATGACGCCGTTGCGTCTTGTTGACGGTGGGGTTCGCCCGCCCGGTGCAGGCTTGGGTGACATCATCCACCCATCGGGGCCAGCATAGCCCCGAGTGCCCACGGCATCCCAGGCAGCCTTGGCCCAGTCGACCAAGGGGGCCAACAAAGGCATCTGGGCTGAAATGCAAGGGAACAAAGGTGAAACAAAGGTGCTGGAACCCTTGTTGGAACCCCTTGTTGGAACCTTGCTGGAACCTTGCTGGAACCTTGCTGGAACCCCCTTTCTGCGCTGGAACCCCTGCTAGGACCCTTGCTGGAACCCCCCTTTCTGCGGTGGAACCCCTGCTGGAACCCACCTTTGTGCGCTTTTGGTGATTTTTGGAAATTCAACATAGCATGTGGCCCTTCACAACCTAGGCTTGCTTTGGACTTAGGACACTTATAGGAACTCCTACAGTGACTCTTAGGCATTGTAAACGCGTGCACGTCGTGGTTCTAGTGGTACCCAAAAGGGGGGGGGTTTCTGCGCACACCTTCTAGCGACACACCCCATAGTGAAACTTTCATCTAGCTCATCTACTGGCCATGGTTTATTTCCCATAGGTTTCTTTGTACCACACAATGGATACTGAAGTGAGGGGATTTGTCGAGGCTTGTAGACGGCGGAAATTAACCCACTTCGCAGACCTAGGAGGCCAACAGAAGAAGGGCCAACAACAACGTCTCAGATGGGGTTCACAACTTCTGTAGGCCATCCTACAAGATCCCCATGTCACCTTGAAAAGGTGTAGGGATGGAGGCCTATACGTTATCGGGGGATGTTGTGAACCTGATCTATGGCAAGATGAGGATAAGGAAGATAGAGTGGCTAACACCGTGAGGATCCTAACGCTCTATAGGGCAGCATCTGTCGTGGACCACGGCCCTTAAGATTTAGAGACAATGCACAAAGGAGGAGTTGTATACCACCAAGCAAGCCTTGCGCCCCTTCCATGCCATCCCCGTGGTCGTAAGCACCATCACTAAAATGGACGGGGTAGCGGCTAAGGGACGTGGTTTCTACTATCTTAGCAATTGCCGAGGCTGCAAGACAACTCCAAGTCCTATCAAACCCTATCAAAGTGATAGTGGCCACGGATGCAGCCCCATTTTGGAAAAGTTCTACCACTAGGGCAGATGTTTTTGTAGATGTATGGGGGGGGGGACCAGAGGCTGCAAGCAATCCGGCCCTATGGGGGACATGGTGGGCCATGGAGGGCCCGGATGACATTGCCTATTTGCAGGCAATGGATTATTGTGGGGGGTTGAATGAAGAGGTAGGGGGACTAGAGGGTGTCACACATCTCGTGGGGGGGTTACAGAGGACCATGGTTGTGTGCCCTACAGCAGATGGGAAAGGGATGCGGGTTATCAACCCGGAGAGGGGGGGTAACAAATGTTGGGTGTGCCGGGATGATAAGATTTTAGATGTATGCCACACTGTACCGGAGCAATCTATCCCAATTTGTCGGTGATCGCTTTGTCCCTTACTTTAATCTATGGCTCCTCCGGTCAGTTCTATTCGGCAGTATTGGCTCTGCGGCTGTCTCTGCTGTAGCAAGCCATATAATGGATGTGGGTTTGATCTGATGTTCATGTAGTAGTGCTTTTCTGGTTTGTCTGTACCACCCAGTTTTAGGGTGGCCAAGTGCCTTGATGTATGTAGCCGCCCTCGAGACGGGGTAGTTGCTTGTACCTAAGCAATCGCTTGTATGTTCATATTGTCTCTGACTACATTGAACTCATTGATGGGATTTCTTGGGTGGCGGCCATCGCCGGCGCTCTCTCTCTCTCTCTCTCTCTCTCTCTCTCTCCATGTACCCTTCGCGAACAGGGGTTAAGCGGTCGTTTGAATGGAGTATTCGAATTCGTGCGAATTTGCCTGAATTTTGAGGTCTTTTCAAGAAAACACTACATTTTTGGTTCCTTTTGAGGTAGTTGAAGGGGTAAAATTCATGCCCCAGTTGCATTACGCATTATCCAGCGAAAGTCCCGCCCCAAAAGCATCCACCACGGCCAAAACGGTGCCCAAAACGAAAAATGGCAAACCCCGGCAAGTCTGTGGGCTAGCCGTAGATATGAATTTGCACGAATTTCGTACGGATTCATCTGAATGTCACTCTTGTCCGACCCCACCTTTGCCCTAACACCCGGACTACATGCCCCTGCATGTACCCCAGCCAGCGTCCACACATGTGACATTCGCCACAGGGCATTCAAGACAACCCTAACCCTAACCCTACCCTTGAGGAAAACATGATTTAAGCATCATTGAATAGCCTCACCAAAGACGTGGCAAGCCATTTTTCTTACTCAATCTGGGTGGCAAACAGCCGCAGAATGCATTGCCTGATGGGATTTGTGACGGAGCATATGCCAATGTGAATCCGTACACTAAAGGTATGGAGGAGCAGGAGGAGGAGAGTTTGAGTTGGATCATGTTGTATTTCATCTTGTTACCATCTTGCGCCAAATTAATGATTGCAAAGAACATGAAGAAAGGGGTTGGGCTAAATTTGTTTTGCTGTAATGGAATCTCAAACAAAAATGGTTGTCACCGAATTGGTCCTGAAGAACACACTCAAAATAATTCTTCTGTGCAAGTCCTTAATTTCAAGGAGCCATGTTCGAAGCTGTGACTGTTTTAGCCGTGAAAAATTTAGCAATTATGGGCCCTGTTTCAACATACCAATTCAGCATGGAAACTATTATGCCGATTGTTTTTCAATTTTGAATGGGACACGAAAAGAAATAAACTATTGAGGAGGCATATTCCAAAGAGATCAGGAGTAGGGAGGACAGGATGATTGTACATGGCGTGCGTGGGTGGTGGGTGGTGGGCCGGGTGGTGGGGGTATCCGATAGGCAAGCATCTACAATCGCCGAAGGGTAGTTGTTCGGTCCTGTTAGTTATGTCAATGAGCACATCTTTTTTCATGGTGTTTAAGTGTATGGCAATCAAAGAGAGAGTTGTGGCCCGGAGGAAGGGGATACCCACACCAGGTGCCTTGCAGAGCTGTCGGCCTGGAAGAGGAGGCATGGAGGCGGTCGCCCCTGGTGCCTCAGAGGGCTTTCCGCCTGGAGGCCAAACTGCTTTTCCCCCCGGTGCCTCACACGGCCATCGCCCAGGGGGCAAGGAATACTCAATGACCACTGCACATGGCACGCCGGCGTCCATTGGTGCACAGCAGAACGCAACACAGCACAGCACAACATAATACAGCACGACCCTTGTGGCATGTTTTGTCGCCTCGTCATTCTTGTCCACTCTGGAGCCGCACCACGTTGTTGTGCAGCAGAGCTGATGTATTTGGGGGGCATTGCATTCGATGGCAAGTCATGAGGACATGTCAGGCGATTGCGCTGCTCGTACTCAGCGCATTTTGCGTCCCCGACCAGGCAGCCCCCTCGACGCGATACAAATACCGATGCAAATGTAACGTGGACACGCAGGGCGGGTGCGTATCGGCATCCACCTGCCCGGCCGCCCCCGTCGCGCTGCACGAGTGCCGCTCGATGTGCGACGACGCCCTGCTGTGCCACAGCTTCGTGTACAAGAAGTCCGGGCTGTGCTTCCTGCGGACGTACTTCGAGGGGTTTGGCTGGGACCACCCCTTCAACCGGACGGTGCTGTGCGTGAAGTGCAGCCGCAGCGCCCGCATGGGAGACATGCTGAGTGCCGAGAGCGATATCCCCAGCCTGTGCGCCTCCCCCGCGCTGGTGGAGCTGGCCCGCAACACCTCCTCTCCGCAGCGCGACGCCTACTGCCTGGGCCACGGGGGGTGCGGCTTCCTCAAGCCTTCGCTGGGAGGGCTCCCGCACATCCACACCCTGTGGGCGACGGCCCACACGGCGAACGGGTCGCGGCTGGAGCGCGTGCAGGTTGGCCCCGCGGCCGCGCCGGGGGCGGAGCTTTTCGAGCTCGGGATGCTGGTCACCGACACCTGGAACGGCGTGGGGGGCGACGGCTGGCTCCCGGTCCCCGGCCCCGCCCAGCCGCCCCCCCTCGAGCGGCCCGCGAATGTCGTCGCCCTCGGCCCCCGGGCGGCGGGCACCGCGGCGCGCTACTACCGGCTGCTGTTCCGGCGGGGGGTGGTGGCCCCCGGCACCGTCGTCCGGTACGAGCAGCCCTGGCGGGACGACGCGTGCGCCGGCGCCCCGGCCCTGCACCGACGCGTGACGCAAGAGTTCAACGTGCGGTGGCGCCGCGTCGACGCGAGCGAGTTCCTGGTCCTCGCGGTGCTGGGGCCGCCACCCCGCCGCCTCGCGCCCCCCGGCGACGCCGCGGGCGCCTGCCTCCCGGACGGCGCGGTGGTGCGGCGCGGCGCCCTCCTGCGCGCCACGCAGCGGTGCACGTGGCGGGCCCCCGCGTGGCCCCCCACAGCCTTCCGGAGCTGCCGGGCGCTACGGCTGCTCGACGCGATCGCCGCGGGGGCGGTCACCCGGGCAGACGTCGAGCTCGTGGTGGCCAAGTACCAGGAGGACATCTCGTGGTCGGACCCGTACGTGGCGGTGCGCACAGCGTACGACAAGGGGCCGGAGGGCGCCGCGTGCGCCGAGCACCGCCGGCTCCCCAACGTCGGCCTGGAGCAGCACACGTACCTCACCCACATCACCCGCCACTACCACGAGCTGGCGGCGCGCACCGTGTTCATGCACGGCGAGGCCCCGTCCTGCGGCTTCTGGCGGAAGAGCAGCCTGTTCCTCGGGCAGCGGCCCCTGGGGTTGTTCCCGTTCCCGGAGGTGCTCGGGGGACACCTGCTGACGCAGGTGTCCCTGCACGACTACCTGGAGGTGTGTTGGGGGTGTGGGACCTTGATTGAGATAGATGTTCACATTTGAGGCGCGTGAGGTTTGAATATTTTTGAGTGGGTTGTTCTCAATACGTGAGGCCAATACATTTTTTCAAGAAATGTCGCATTTTGAAGATTTGACGGATGCGCGCGATGCATCGTGTGATGGGGCTGATAAAGCAGAATATGCAAAACAAGGAACAGGTCAAGAGAACGCTGGGAATTGGGATTCTTTTGCGACTGCCAAGGAGTGAGATCCAGGGGCATCAGTATCCTCCCCCCACTTCATGGCGTTTCTTTACGGACCCCTGAAAAGAAGTTCCCGGGTTCGCCGGATCGGAAGGGGGTACCCCCAGATCTTCTTTGGCGCCTTTGAAATAGGGGGTGCACAAGCTTTGGGCGACCGGCGGACCTGCGCTCCCGGATGGTGCTTGCAGCCCCCGCCTCGAGCGAATGCCTGTCAGTGCCCCAACCGCTTCTGCCTGCCCCCCATCGCCCACCAACCGTTTCGCAACCGCCAGCACGGCAACTGAACCCGCTCTCCAACCGCCAGTAACCGCTCTTGCAACTTCTCTGAAAAATCCCGCTCCAGCCTGCCTTCCCCTCACGCCAGCCCTGGCCCCGGTGTGCGTGTCCCTCCATGCACATCCTCCCCTGGGGTAGGGAATGGGGTGGGGCCTCAAAGCGGGGTTTCCGGGGAGGATGAGAAAACCACCCCCCAATTTCTGCAGGTGGACCTGGGGCCCATGGACGGCGTGTTCATGCCCATCACCCTGGCCCTGACCGCCGACCTCCGGGTCCAGGCGTTCCGCAACACCTTCATCGACCCCGGCGGCGCCGCCCCCCTGACGTCGCGGCGGCCCCTGGCGCACCGGACCGTCGTGGACGGGGCCGACGAGTGCTGGACGGAGTACTGGGAGGTCTGCGACTTCGGCGCGTGGGTCCGGGGCCGGGCGCTGCAGGCGGGCGTGCCGCCCGGCGCCGTCCTGGGCTTCGCGGCGTTCTTCGAGGCGGTCTTCCGCCGGCCGCCCCCCGCCGTCGTGTACATGGCGCAGGGGGCCCAGTTCGCGGCGTCGCGCGCCGCCCTCCGGCGCACGAGCAACGCCACGTACGCGTGGCTGCTGCGGCGGATCGAGGCCGGGCACGTGGAGGTGATCTACTACCTGGAGGCCACGTGGCTGTACCTGCTGCTTGGCGTGGAGGGGGTGGAGCGGCTGCAGCGGGTGCGCCCCGGCGGCGATCCGGCCAGGGCGGAGCCGCGCCTGACGCACCTGTTCCGAGGCCAGCCGCGCTGCGCAGGGCACAGCACAACGCGACGAGCGTAGAGGGGGGCCCAGCCGAGGGAGGCATGGGAAGGGGGGGAGGTATTACCCCCCCTCGAGGGCGCCCAGCCTACGCCCATCCACTGTCTCCCTGACGGCAACTGCCAGGCTCAATGGCATTTGTAACCGACAGTAACCGCCCCCAACCGCTTTGGCAACCTCCTCCAACCGCCTGCCTAACCGCTTCTGGGGCCGCCTCTGAGGTCCCTTCCCTTCTCATGCATCCCTGGGCTGCAGGGTCGCCGTCCCTTGAAGACAAATGCAATGGCCCGAACACCGCCCGAGGGCACGCGCGATGGGGCTTGTGCGCACTTTCGTGGGGGTGTTTGCGTGAAACCACAAATGCCCAAGCGCAGTCCGATGCCGAGGGTCTGCAAAATGCGATCCCTCGCTGGCGGGGTCGGTCTGCTTGGACATGCAGCGCCCCCCTTCCTCTGTATTCACGTGCCGTGCTGTACCCCAGTGGCACACCTCTAACACCCCTACTCCGTGTTCTTTGTATGCAACAGGCCACGGCGTAGTGGCGAATTTCACGGTTACCGGCGGAGGGGGCGGTAGGGGGGGGGTCAAAGGCCAAAACAACAAAGTTTGTGTACCTACAATCGACCTCCAGTTTCGGCCCCTTTAACAAAATTCATTTTTTTTCCTGAGGAATAATGTTCTGCTGTGGGTGGGTGAGTGGGTGTGTGTGTGGGTGGGTGGATCCCGGAGGATCCCAGGCTACCACGCCCCCCCCCCCTCCGGTAACGGTGAGCTGTGGCCTGGTATGCACCCATCCCTCAATATTTGCACATGTCGTCCCATGCCATCCCCTGCGCACATGGTTCAATGCCTTCGCGCCTCGCAGGTTGAGCATTGATTGTTTGAATGGTGCGCATTTGGCTTGCAGGTCCCAACAAATCAATTCCGAAAGGCACTGAAGAATATTCGACCCGCAGCTGACCGGAGGTTTTGCGGAATCCTGCACAGCACGGGTTGCGTGGCGATTGCACGCCGGGGACGAGATATGGCAGGGGTCAGGGATGCATTGGAAGGGGGGGAGGCACCCCCCCCCCCCCCCTCAAGGGCGCCCAGCCTACGCCCACCCACTGTCCCCCTGACGCCAAGTGCCAGCCTCAAAGGCATTTGTAACCGACAGTAACCGCCCCCACCCACTTTGGCAACCACCTCCAACCGCCTGCCTAACCGCTGCTGGGGCCGCCTCTGAGGCCACTTTCCTTCTAATGCATCCCTGGGGTGACAAAGCCCTGCAGCACCTTCCCGCTGTCATGACGTGGGTCTTACATTGCTTTCCGCAAGCATTCGCCTGCTGCCGTGAGGACCAAGACGTAGCGGGTGGTGCGCGCGCAGTGCAGACGCGCTGCGGAAGTAAACGGCGTGGCTCCCGGCCGTCATTGGGTTCAAAGCCTTTGGGCAGCGCGCCCTGCTGACACGCCTTTTTGAACCCCATTTGAAACAACCAGAGCCAATGGGGGTTCCAAATGGAGTGCTGTGTTACTTATGAGAGCACTGTATGCAGCCACACAAGTCCTCTCCGCTCCTGGTGAGCAATGTATTTTAGCAGCGGCAAGCAGCAGCAGACGGGCACAAAAGATTTGTGGACACATGATGCATGTGGAACCCTCGTTTGTACTATATGTCCTACTTCTTGACCCAGGCTGTTGCCTGAGAGCTCATACTGTCATCTCAGCTCATACGGTCAGAGAAACTCAGCTTTGTATGTTGGAGGCAGGGGGGGGACGCACGTCCAAAGCGGGCAGTTAGGTATGAGTGGCTTGGGAGGAGTGAGGCATTTTTGTGAGCTGGATCTCGGTCCGAGGCCCAAAACACACCTGACTTTTGGTTGCCATGTAGTTAGAGTCATGTGGAAACCCAAAATGTCTCTCAATTGTCGAAATTTGATACCTCGGTCTGTACATTGTCCTTGAGCAGTATTACGCCAGCTGCAGTCACAAGTGGTAAATGCACTGCTTTAGCATGCTCAGAATGCTGGTTCAACGATTTTTGTCACACATCCTGCAGTAGTCAATCTGATGAGAACCCTGTTTTTTCATGCACAAACAACGCCTGCCTGAAAAAGACGAATGCACACAGGCTTCCCATTACAACACCACTGGCCTTGGAGTGGTCAATTTGATAAGAAAAATGTTTTTTGTGCGCAAACAAAGGCTGCCACAAGAAGACAAAGGCCCACGGAGCTGCCTTGACACAAAAATGTGAACAACGGGCATCTCAAAACCAAGGTATCAGGTAGCACACATGGCACACAGTGGAACGAATTGAAAAAAATGCACCGCAAAAATCAACGTGCAAAAAATGACAGAGCTGTACAGCGTCACAAACATGTGTCACAAATTCCACATTTTCTCCGCAGGCAGTACGCCCGCACCGCATTGACTTTTTGGTGTGGGGACGGGGAGCCCAGCCTAGCTCAATGCAGAATACAAAGGTTCAACGGCCTCACGTGCCAATATCATGGCGTACCTTGATCCCATGTGGGCCATGGGGATAGGGCTGAAGGACTGTGCATAGTGCTTGATTCTGAAACTGCAAGTTGTCACCGCAATCTGCGGTCTCTAGACAAGTTACCCGCCAAGTCTTGCAGGGAAGCAATTTGGGCAGCCACCATGTTTGCAAACTTCTGATGGTCTGGGTCAGGGATGGGACTCTTGTCCGACAGTTTTCGCTCATCAACGTTGTCACTAATCCATTCACAGTATTGCTGCGACATCCACCTCTCGAAATCACCACTTATCTCAACCTTGTCACACGCCGCAGCCGCAGCCGTTTTGGCCCACGGAGCTGCCTTGACACAAAAATATGAACAACGGGCATGTCAAAACCAAGGTATTAGGTAGCCCACATGGCACACAGTGGAACGAATTGAAGAAAAGGCACCGCAAAAATCAACGGTGCAAAAAATGACAGAGCTGTAAAGCGTCACAAACATGTGTCACAAATTCCACATCTTCTCCGCAGGCAGTACGCCCGCACCGCATTGACTTTTTGGTGTGGGCACGGGGAGCCCAGCCTAGCTCAATGCAGAATACAAAGGTTCAACGGCCTCACGTGCCAATATCATGGCGTACCTTGATCCCATGTGGGCCATGGGGATAGGGCTGAATGACTCTGCATAGTGCTTGATTCTGAAACTGCAAGTTGTCACCGCAATCTGCGGTCTCTGGACAAGTTACCCGCGAAGTCTTGCAAGGAAGCAATTCGGGCAGCCACCATGTTTGCAAACTCCTGATGGTCTGGGTCAGGGATGGGACTCTTGTCCGACAGTTTTCGCTCATCAACGTTGTCACTAATCCATTCACAGTATTGCTGCGACATCCACCTCTCGAAATCACCACTTATCTCAACCTTGTCACACGCCGCAGCCGCAGCCGTTTTGGCCCACGGAGCTGCCTTGACACAAAAATGTGAACAACGGGCATCTTAAAACCAAGGTATTAGGTAGCCCACATGGCACACAGTGGAACGAATTGAAGAAAAGGCACCGCAAAAGTCAACGGTGCAAAAAATGACAGAGCTGTAAAGCGTCACAAACATGTGTCACAAATTCCACATCTTCTGCGCAGGCAGTACGCCCGCACCGACTTGACTTTTTGGTGTGGGGACGGGGAGCCCAGCCTAGCTCAATGCAGAATACAAAGGTTCAACGGCCTTACGTGCCAATATCATGGCGTACCTTGATCCCATGTGGGCCATGGGGATAGGGCTGAAGGACTGTGCATAGTGCTTGATTCTGAAACTGCAAGTTGTCACCGCAATCTGCGGTCTCTAGACAAGTTACCCGCCAAGTCTTGCAGGGAAGCAATTTGGGCAGCCACCATGTTTGCAAACTCCTGATGGTCTCTGCAGGGATGGGACTCTTGTCCGACAGTTTTTGCTCATCAACATTGTCACTAATCCATTCACAGTATTGCTGCGACATCCCCCTCTCGAAATCACCACTTATCTCAACCTTGTCACACGCCGCAGCCGCAGCCGTTTTGGCCCACGGAGCTGCCTTGACACAAAAATATGAACAACGGGCATGTCCAAACCAAGGTATTAGGTAGCCCACATGGCACACCGTGGAACGAATAGAAAAAAATGCACCGCAAAAATCAACGGTGCAAAAAATGACAGAGCTGTAAAGCGTCACAAACATGTGTCACAAATTCCACATCTTCTGCGCAGGCAGTCCGCCCGCACCGACTTGACTTTTTGGTGTGGGGACGGGGAGCCTAGCCTAGCTCAATGCAGAATACAAAGGTTCAACGGCCTCACGTGCCAATATCATGGCGTACCTTGATCCCATGTGGGCCATGGGGATAGGGCTGAAGGACTCTGCATAGTGCTTGATTCTGAAACTGCAGGTTGTCGCCGCAATCTGCGGTCTCTGGACAAGTTACCCGCCAAGTCTCGCAGGGAAGCAATTTGGGCAGCCACCATGTTTGCAAACTCCTGATGGTCTGGGTCAGGGATGGGACTCTTGTCCGACAGTTTTCGCTCATCAACGTTGTCACTAATCCATTCACAGTATTGCTGCGACATCCACCTCTCAAAATAATCACTTATCTCAACCTTGTCACACTCCGCAGCCGCAACCGTTTTGGCCCACGGAGCTGCCTGGACACAAAAATATGAACAACGGGCATGTCAAAACCAAGGTATCAGGAAGCACACATGGCACACAGTGGAACGAATTGAAAAAAATGCATCGCCAAAACCAACGGTGATAGACGTTGGGAGGTGATCCTCCACCGACTCTTCGCCCTTGGTAGTGTCCTTCAGCCCTTGGTAGGCATATAGTAGGTCTTGTTCAACCATCTCCGGTGGACGATGGCAACATAGGCACGCTCGAGGGGGTTCACATACACATTCCTCCGAGAGGTCGTCCTCCTCTAGGGTCCTCACATGGGCGCCCCACACGCTCTTCATGAGCTTAAGATCTACCTCCCGTTGCCAGGTGGTGATCTTCTGTTCGAGGTCCTCCTTCAATTGGGATAGATCTCCCATACGTCCTTGCTTCAGTGGCCATGAGCTGCGGGTAGGCTTAGCGTAGCATAGCTTTTTCGCCACCAACTTCCTCTTGGAGTCCACATACTCCCTTAGCCTGGATCGAGGGTCCAGCTCTTCGTCCACGGGGTCTTCCACCCTCATGGAGAGTAGGGGTTTCAGTGGGGCGACGTACTCGGCGTTCTCCACTTCCTCCACACAGGTCTGCACGAAGAAGGCGTCGTGCTCAGTTTCGTCATCTGAGTGGATAGAGCTAGGTAGCTCGGATAGTCCACACTCAGAGACTCCATCAGGAACGAGTACATGGCAAGGAGAGTTGGGGGCGTTGGTGTTAGTCACGACGTACTCATCTCCTCCGGGTGTAGTCTCAATGGCATCTTGAGGCCGTAGTCGATCCTTCAAGTCACCCAAGGCGAGTCCATCGTTTTCTCGTTGTATAGCCTGGACCAGGGTCGGGTCCAGATCCTCCCAGGGGATGGAGGTAAGACCTCCGTCCACCACGCAGAGCATACTCCCCCATCCGGGTTTCCCAATAGGCGTCTTACGCCCCACAGGCACGTAGATGGCCTCATCAGGTAACCGAACAGAGCTGATAGTCAGCCTGTCCAAGAGGTTTCGCCAGTACTCGTTGCCCCCATGGGCTCCCCAATCGGGGGACCACAGGGCCATACGGGAACGTTCCAAGGCCACCTTGGTCAGGACCTTCCCCAGTTCACTGAACCTGGGGTTCCCGTAGGCCATCCCGAAAGAGGGCCAGTAAAATTTGTAGCTGCAGTTCTTCCCCTTGCTGCAGTAAAGATCCAGTACATGCTGCTTGTCGCTGGCGAACAACTCCACATTCAGGTCTTCTCTAGAGTAACCCAACTCTTTCAGACCTTGGTCTAGGACTTCCCCCAATAGTTGATAGTCCTCAGTTTTGGAGGCCGCCATCATGTTCGAAGGCTCCTCCTTCGATAGCCTCAGGTAGCTCGAGGTATGTTCCGACCGCTCCAGTGGCACAGACTCTCTGCCACTGCCGTGGTCCACGTAGAGGAGGTAGGGCGCTTGCAGCGTCAGGGATTGTATCTGGGAGTGCTGCACGAAGAAGTCAGTCCCCAATACAAAGTCGAAGGCCTCAGTGTCCATCACATAGAACCGATGGGCGATAGTCCGGGAGCCCATAGGTACCTCCACTTCACAGTCCCCGCAGCTATGCACCACATGTCCATCCCCCATTCGTATAGCCGCGGTGGTCATGGTGTTCTTCAGGCTCCCACAAGGTAAAATTTTCTTGGGCACTATAGATATGGTGGCGCCAGTATCCAATACCCCCAGGTATTCACGTCCCCCTAGTCGGATACGTACCCAAAACACCAGGTCTTGGGTGCCACCGGGGCCTCCCCGTCAGAACTCCGCGGGACAGGTCACCTCGAACCCCTTGTTCCGCAGCTTGCGGGCGATCCTCATGAAACGGCTTCTCTTCTTAGCGTTGCTGTCATCACCACCTTCATGCTCACCCTTGGCTCCTTGTTCTTGCTGGGCCTGCGTTTGTGAGCGTGTGGTCGGACCAGACTGCCTCCAGAAGGCTCGGAATTCCCCCCTGGAGTAGGGTTGGGGTTGCCTCCGTTCTTGTCCTGGTTCTTGTTGTCCTTGTTTGGCTGGCATCAAGTCCTTGGGTACACATCAACGGCCGTGGGTGCAGATCAAGGGGTGCGGGGACACATGAAGGTACGTGGGTACGCCTCATGGCCCGTGGGTACATATCAAGGGCTGTGGGCACACATCAAGGCCCGAGGGTACACATCAAGGCCCGTGGGTACACATCAAGGGCCGTGGGTACACATCAAACCCCGTAGGTACAAAACGATTACGGGCAACCATCAGGGGCAACCATAGGCCCGACCCCCTCCCCCCTTCGCTCACGTGCACCTGAAAACCTTGGTTTTGGGAACTTTTGTTAGTCATGGGAAAAACATTTTCGGCGCCTTTGGCGCATGCCATATACTGTGTACGTGTTGCTCCACATGTGCTCCATGTACCTTGTCTTGCAGACCACCATGCCCCAATGCTCGTTGTCAGTGTATTTTAGCTCCAGGGTCCAACCGTCGCCACGCGCAAAACACGAAGACGTGATTGACACGCTGCTCTATTTTAGGTTTAAAGATAGGATCACCGGTCCAAAACGACAAGAAGCCTACAGCGAGGCACAAAAGCCGTGTGCCACACTTTTTTTGAGCGTACCAATGGCCACACACACTGCAATGTCCCACTTTGTTGTCGGTGTTGTGCATTGGTGAGATGTGGGAACCCTGAATTGACATGCAATGATGAATTTCCATTGTTTACAGCCGACAACATGACATTTCCATGTGCTGAGCTGTTCATTCTGCAAAAAAATTTCTGTTTCCCTGTGGGTTGGGTATGTTCCGGCAGGCTGGGGGGGCTGGACCCCCTACCTCCCTCCCCTGCCCCCCCCCCCCGCTCAAGCAAGTCCCTGCCCCCCCCCCCCACCCCCACCCCCCTCCCGTACCCCCCCACCCACGCCGCGGGGGTTGGTGTCTAGAAGTGAACTGCAGAACCCCCCGTGAGCGGCAGCGGTTATGTACCCACGCGGCCCACTTGTGGGCCACCTCTGATTGTGCCCTGTGCTGTGAAGTCATGCCCATGCAGAATTTATTACTTTTGGCAGGATCGGAGGCATTGGGCGCGTGCCCATTCAGAATTTATTACTTTTGGCAGGACTGGAGGCATTGGGCGCGTGCCCATGCAGATTTTATTCCTTTTGGCAGAACCGGAGGCATTGGGCGCGTGCCCATGCAGATTTTATTCCTTTTGGCAGGACTGGAGGCATTGGGCGTGCGGTTAGCGCCTCCTCCTCGTCCACCGTGACTCTTGTCTTGCCCCTGTCCACGTCCTTTCGACTTGCCCTTGCCGGAGTCGTTGCCTTTGCCTTTGCCTCCACCTTTTCCAGAGCCTTTGCCAGGATCCTCACCTTTTAGCTTCGCCGACAGGCGCTGCTTGTGGTAGCACTCGTCCTCGTAGTGCTTCCCCTTCCCGCAAAAGGCACAGGTGATTGTACACCTGTATTGATCCGGCAGCTTTGCCTTGGCGCCGGTGTTCTCCTCCTGCTGCTTCCCTTGGACTACGAAGCAGTCTCGCTGCTCGCAGTCTGGGGCGTGCTGCAGGTGGCCCTGCTGGTCTCTGGCATCACACCAGAAGAGCTCCTTGACATTTTCCATGATACGGGCGTGGGCGTGTTTGGGGGTAGTCCCCTGCCCAGGTCTGGATCCTTGGTACCCTTTGCCACCGCCTCCAGAGCCTCCACCTCCTGGACGGTAGTTGTTCAGGTGCTGGTCGCTTTCTTTCTCCAGCGCCAGCTCCAGGAGTAGTACACATAGATCCTCGTAGCGGAGGGATCTAGCCTTGCGCTCTGCCGTTGAACGGCACTCGTCCCACAGCTCTCGAGGGAGCTTAGCCAACAACCAGAAAAGCAGGTCGTCGCTGCTGTAGGAACCGGGCGTCAGTCGTCCAGCCCAGTGATCCAGATCAGTCAACAGCTCAGAGACCCTGCCAGGTTTGGGGTTGTTGGGCAGCACGGCCAGGTTCTGGATCTCGGCCCTGATGGAGAGGTTGGTTTCATAGGTCGGGTACTGCCTCTCCAAGGCAACCAACACATCGGCAAAGGTGGCGGAATTAGTCACGATCCGTCTGACCTGCTTCTCCAGGTACTTGGTCTTGCAGCACTGCAGGAGCAGATCGCACTTCACCCGTCCACTAGCGTGGGTTTGGCCGGTCAATTGGAGAAACCGGCCAAAATTCTCAGCGAACTCGCTGAGGTCCTTGCCTGTGAACTTAGGCAGGTTCAACACGATCTTGGAGGTGGCAATAGCCTTAGCCTCCTGAGACCTGCGTCCCTCAGGGCGTCGGGTCTTCCTCTTCTTCTTCTTCTTCTTCCCACTTGGGTTCTCGGGGTCCTCCGGGTCGTCGTCCTCCGAGGGCGAAGCAGAAGTCATAGACGGCGGCTCATCATCAGAGGGGTCTCCGCCTAGATCACTAGAGCCATAGGGCTCCACGTCAACCATTGCCCTCAAGGCTGTCAGCCCCAGCCGGTCCAGCTCGGCTCTTGTAGAATTGGTCACGTGGCTGTAGGGCGGCTGGGCCGTTCTCGGTACGAAAGGGCTTCTCGGTATCGCTGCAGGGGTCGGCATCGGTTGGTTCCTCCGGCTCCCCAGGGTGTTTGTCAGCCCTGCCACCAGGTGGTTGGCCTGTACTCGATGGGGTGACATTCCCACCGTGGTAGGTGACGCTTGGGGCGGTATCATCAGGGATACATCTCCCATGCGGCACCGTGGTGCCGTCGCGCGATTGCAGCAGAAGAAAAATAAAATACCAAGAAAATGACGCACCGCCAGAAGAAATAAAGCGAAAAATCGTCTTTTCCCACCTCAGAAACCCCCCCAACAATTTTACGCCGCTGTTTGGCGAGGTCATAAAATTTAGGACACTCACCAAAAAGGACGAACAATAGAGTCGCGACGGCGAAGGAGCTGAGCGTTGCTTGCCCCAAACCACCTAGCAAAGTGCGTGCCCTAGGCGCTAGGGACTTGTGCGCGCCCCAAAACAAACCACACATAGACAACAACAACGCCACCGGCCGCCCACAAGCAAGTATGTTACATGCCGCGCAACGCTAGAAACCAACGAAACAAGCACAACGCGGTAAGAGGTAGACAAGGAGAGAACAAGTATGTAACGAACCGCACCACGGTGAAGATATACCACAAGTACACGACCAAGCAATGCAAGCCCGCTCACGTAGGGAATACGACGACGCCGTAACACGCGAAGGGGATCACAACAAAAGAAAAAAGAAGCCGCACAAGTACACAAGTATGTTGCATGTCATGCATGAATAATACACACAAGCAACAACAACGCCACCGGCCGCCGAAAAGCAAGTATGTTATATGCCATATATTGTATGCATAACGCCGTAACAAACGCCATACAAGGAAGTTACGTGTCAAGCAACGCCAAAGTGCGCCGCCACGAAAAGCGCAACGAAAACCGCACCGGCAAGGAAAACCAACAAGACGTGGCACCGAATGAATGCCTATGCTCACCCCCGCTCACATAGGGAAAGAAAGGTATGCCCGTACGTGCGTGCCTCGAACGCCGCAAGGTCATCACCGCCACGGACGAGCAAAATGGTATGAAGGGACAAACAAGGGGGAACAAAAAACCGACGAAGGAGAGAAGAACGCGCGAATGACGCCACGCGCCACCGAGGTGAAGCACAACCCAAAAAAAAAAAACACACAAACAAAAACTAAACATACACACGTGGCTAGTCGGGTCCAAGTATGTTGCATGCCACGCTACGCTACGCAACGAACACGAGACGAGAATGGCAACCACGCCAACAAAAGTAAAAGGTGACCACGAGGCGTAACCGAGACGTGCCCACCGCCCACCCGCACGCCCGCTTATGTAGGAGGCGAAAGGGAGCGAAAGGGGACAAAAGGTATGCCGCCGCATGCAAACAAATAGTAGGCAAGCCACACACCGCCACCAAGAACGCAAGTATGTTACCATGTCGTGCCACGTCGCCAACCGCCCGGCCCGCGCCACCAACCGAGACGGGGAAAAAAGAAATGGCCTTCGGCCAGGGAGTGCTTGTCAGGGGGGGCTAACGGTGCTGCCCTGCGGTGCAATGCGGGGCAACCGTGACAACTGCTCTTACAGCACAACCACCCTTTTTGTTGCGCTGATTAGAACACACAAATAGCCAGGGAGGGAGACACGGAGAGCATACACACACATAGCATAGCGCCATCGTGTGCCGGGTCCCGACAAACACACGTGCATGCACCCACGTTCTCTTCCCCTCACAGGTCCCAAGGAGAAGCGTATGCTCGTGTTTGCGTCGTCCGGGCGTTAAAGTAGGGTTGTCTTAGACGCTTAGGCAAGTATTGCGTCGTGCCGTCGTCTCACATTAGCGAACGCCCGGCAAGGCGGGAGGACTAGGACACGTTAAGGTAGTGGGGAAAGAAACAGGTATGTTGCATGTCGCGCCGCGCGCGCGGAACGGGCAACGAGCAAAGGTAGCGGCCAAAGGGGGGTGGAGTCAAGACGGGAGCAAGTGGGACAATAAACCTACGCACACGCCGGTCGCACACGCATGTCGCATGACGTACCAGCCAGCTCGAGGTGCCGTGTCGCGACAAAACCGCCGCCGCCGCACGCCCGTTTACGCCCTCTCCTCTCTCTACGCAGGTTCAAAGCAGAAAGCGCGGGCCGACGAGGAAAAAGACAGAGACACACAACAAAGCGGAGGCAGGGAAAAAGTGCATGTCAGGGAGAGGGGTAGAGGAAAGGGTAAAGAGCAACGAAGCCGCGAAAGGAACAAGGGGTAGCCAGCGGACGAGCAAGGGGCGCGCACAGGGGAGGGGACACGGCGGGCACACGGCGAGCACAACACCGCACCGAGACACCGGAGAGGGGAGCACCGGAGGACCCAGGGAAGAGCGGCACCACGCACCACGACACGCACGGCACAGACACCACACACACCGCACACACCCAACGAACCCCGGCAATCCACCCAGCAGTGGGCGGGCAGTCGGGAGAGGGACAGCGCCTGACCCCAGGCGCCCCTCACAATGGTGGAAGGCACCCCCCCCCGGGGACGCCCTTCCGCCACCCCCACAGCGAGCAACGCCGGCCCGCAAGGGCGCACGCTGTTGGGCCGGTGCTGGGTCCCCACGCCCGCACCGACCGCACCCGGGACACGCGGGTCGCGGAACCCTGGCTGCCCGCTCCAGAGGACGGGCCGCCGGGGGAGGGACAGCGCCTGACACCAGGCGCCCCTCACAACGGTGGAAGGCACCCCCCCCCGGGGACGCCCTTCCGCCACCCCCACAGCGAGCAACGCCGGCCCGCAAGGGCGCACACTGTTCGGCCGGTGCTGGGTCCACACGCCCGCATTGACCGCACCCGGGACACACGGGTCGCGGAACCCTGGCTGCCCGCTCCAGAGGACGGGCAGCCGGGGGAGGGACAGCGCCTGACACCAGGCGCCCCTCACAACGGTGGAAGGCACCCCCCCGGGGACGCCCTTCCGCCACCCCCACAGCGAGCAACGCCGGCCCGCAAGGGCGCACGCTGTGGGGCCGGTGCTGGGTCCACACGCCCGCATCGACCGCACCCGGGACACACGGGACGCGGAACCCTGGCTGCCCGCTCCAGTGGACGGGCGGTCGGGGGAGGGACAGCGCCTGACACCAGGCGCCCCTCACAACGGTGGAAGGCACCCCCCCAGGGGACGCCCTTCCGCCACCCCCACAGCGAGCAACGCCGGCCCGCAAGGGCGCACGCTGTGGGGCCGGTGCTGGGTCCACACGCCCGCATCGACCGCACCCGGGACACACGGGTCGCGGAACCCTGGCTGCCCGCTCCAGAGGACGGGCGGTCGGGGGAGGGACAGCGCCTGACACCAGGCGCCCCTCACAACGGCGGAAGGCACCCCCCCCGGGGACGCCCTTCCGCCACCCCCACAGCGAGCAACACCGGCCCGCAAGGGCGCACGCTGTCGGGCCGGTGCTGGGTCCAGACGCCCGCACCGACCGCACCCGGGACACACGGGACGCGGAACCCTGGCTGCCCGATCCAGAGGACGGGCGGCCGAGGGAGGGACAGCGCCTGACACCATGCGCCCCTCACAACGGTGGAAGGCACCCCCCCCCGGGGACGCCCCTCCGCCACCCCCGCAGCGAGCAACGCCGGCCTGCGAGCGCGCACGCTGCGGGGCCGGTGCTGGATCCCCACACCCGCACCGACCGCACCCGGGACACACGGGACGCGGAACCCTGGCTGCCCGCTCCAGAGGACGGGCGGACGGGGGAGGGACAGCGCCTGACACCAGGTGCCCCTCGCAACGGTGGAAAGCACCCCCCCCGGGGACGCCCTTCCGCCACCCCCACAACGAGCAACGCCGGCCCGCAAGGGCGCACGTTGTGGGGCCGGTGCTGGGTCCCCACGCCCGCACCGACCGCACCCGGGACACACGGGACGCGGAACCCTGGCTGCCCGCTCCAGAGGACGGGCAGCCAGGGGAGGGACAGCGCCTGACACCGGGCGCCCCTCACAACGGTGGAAAGCACCCCCCCCGGGGACGCCCTTCCGCCACCCCCACGGCGAGCAACGCCGGCCCGCAAGGGCGCACGCTGTGGGACCGGTGCTGGGTCCCCACGCCCGCACCGACCGCACCCGGGACACCCGGGACGCGGAACCCTGGCTGCCCGCTCCAGAGGATGGATGGCCGGTGGAGGGACAACGCCTGACACCAGGCGCCCCTCACAATGGTGGAAGGCGACCCCCCCGGGGACGTTCTTTCGCCACCCCCACAGCGGGCAACGCCGGCCCGCAAGGGCGCACGCTGGGGGGCCGGTGCTGGGTCCCCACGCACGCATCGACCGCAGCCGGGGCACACGGGTCGCGGAACCCCGGCTGCCCGCTCCAGAGGACGGGCGGCCGGGGGAGGGACAGCACCTGACACCAGGCGCCTCTCACAACGGTGGAAGGCACCCCCCCCCGGGGACGCCCTTTCGCCACCCCCACGGCGAGCGACGCCAGCCCGCAAGGGCGCACGCCGTGGGGCCGGTGCTGGGTCCCCACGCCCGCACCGACCGCACCCGGGACACACGGGACGCGGAACCCTGGCTGCCCGCTCCAGAGGACGGGCAGCTGGGGGAGGGACAGCGCCCGACACCAGGCGCCCCTCACAATGATGGAGGGCACCCCCCCCGGGGACGCCCTTCCGCCATCCCCAAGGAGAGCAACGCCGGCCCGCAAGGGCGCGCGCTGCGGGGCCAGTGCTGGGTCCCCACGCCCGCACCGACCGCACCCGGGACACACGGGACGCGGAACCCTGACTGCCCGCTCCAGAGGACGGACGGCCGGGGGAGGGACAGCGCCTGACGCCGGGCGCCCCTCACAACGGCGGAAGACACCCCCCCCGGGGACGCCCTTCCGCCACCCCCACAGCGAGCAACGCCGGCCCGCAAGGACGCACGCTGTGGGGCCGGTGCTGGGTCCACACGCCCGCATCGACCGCAGCCGGGACAAACGGGTCGCGGAGCCCTAGCTGTACGCTCCAGAGGACGGGCGGCCGGGGGAGGGACAGCGCCTGACGCCAGGCGCCCCTCACAACGATGGAAGGCACCCCCCCGGGGACGCCCCTCCGCCACCCCCACAGCGAGCAACGCCGGCCCGCAAGGGCGCACGCTGTGGGGCCGGTGCTGGATCCACACGCCCGCATTGACCGCACCCGGGACACACGGGTCGCTGAACCCTGGCTGCCCGCTCCAGAGGACGGGCGGCCGGGGGAGGGACAGCGCCTGACACCAGGCGCCCCTCACAACGGTGGAAGGCACCCCCCCCGGGGACGCCCTTTCGCCACCCCCACAGCGAGCAACGCCGGCCCGCAAGGGCGCACGCTGTGGGGCCGGTGCTGGGCCCACACGCCCGCATCGACCGCACCCGGGACACACGGGTCGCGGAACCCTGGCTGCCCGCTCCGGAGGACGGGCGACCGGGAGAGGGACAGCGCCTAACACCAGACGCCCCTCGCAACGGCCGAAAGCAGCTCCCCGGGGATGCCCATCCACCACCCCCACACCGAGCAACGCACCAGCGCACCAACGCACCAGCCACGGGACATCCGCACCCCACCCCCTGCTCTTAGACACAGCGACACAGCAATGGCGGAACCCGCGGCACCACGCAAGACACGCCCCCGATCTCCGACGCTGGACGAAGCACACGAGGTCATCAGGGCACTGGGACTCAGAAACGGCGAAGGAGACCCCCCACAAGGGGACGCGGGCACGGACTCCGACCTGGAGGAGTAAGGAAAAGTCAATGCCATGTCTTTCTTGGAGGGCTTGATCCAGGCCAAGCCCCCCTTAAAACCCTTTTGCTGATGCTAAGACAAACTTAAGTGTGTTTATCTCTCTTTTGTTGCCTAGAGTACACTTTCTCAAAGTAACTAGGGTTGTGACCCTAGCCCCCCCATGAAGTTCACCCCTACCACTCAACTGAGCGGAGGTACCTTCCTTCATGGAGGACATACCAAAATAAAACAGGCATTTCATGCTTGTTGGCCTTGGAGGTTAAGCCTAAGTGGTCTCCCACCCCAAGACCCCTATACTCAATTGTTTCTACCACTTATTGTGGTCCTACTTTGTAACTGTTTCTGAATTCAGTTGCTTGGCCAAGTCATATTCTGTGTGGTCCTGACATCTATGCCCCTCAGTCCTAACCAGCACCATTTCACCCAAAAGAGTGCACATGAAGTGCCTATTGCAACCTCTGAGGCTAGAGTCTGACCAATTTTCATATAAAACCTTTTGTATTATCCATTTGTGATTGAATCTATGTGCATAAACCTGCTTTGTCTATCTGCAGCCCTTCTGTGTTAGACTGGATTCCAAAACCAATCATTGATTCGATCCACATTCAGTCCTTGCTCTACTTGCTGCTTTGGTTTGGGGCTTTCAACTACAAAACCTGCAGGAATACATCAAAAGACCTAGGGCATAATTCAAGGACATCTTTCCGGTAGCAGAGACAGTCCCTTGTGACCTTTTGAACCGACCCTGAGAAGAAGTGCAGAACAAAAGCTCAACAACAGGTTCATCATGTCCACGCCAAGCGTCAGGACCTGGCCTATCCGAACTGTCCAAGTACAAATGGGCAGCATGGCCCACCCAATGAGTGAACCACCACACCAAGCCCCACATCATCTCAGTGGCGCATCTGGGTCCCAAGGAGATCCAGAACGCAGAAGGGCGGAAGAGAATAAAGGCCTTACAACCGAGGCCTTAGCAGCACACGCTGGAGACAGCTTCAGTCACCTCCACAGACGTGTGGCTGCTTCAGTATCAAGATCAAATTGTCCAACTTCATCCTCAACTGCCATTGAAGGACCTGAGGAGTATGAGGAGCTGAAGCAGAAGATGGATGAGTACATCCTACATCAGGAGTACTACAAATCCATCCGTGGGGAAGATGGAGAGGAGCCACTGGCTGTACATGGATCCATACCACGTACAGACCTAGGGTCCTACGCGCACTCGGGTCCTCCGTCCACTGCATCCCTGCCGAGACGAACAAGACCTGAGTATCCAAGACCATGTTATCCAACCCCAAGGGCTCCCGAAGTGGGCCCAACACGAGTCGAAGAACAACATCATCCAAGGCCAACCTACGGTGCCCTGGATCAAACGGCCGAGTTGTTGGCCAAATTCCTGTCTGGATCAGAAGATCCAGATGTGACGGCCTTATCGGAGGCCATTAAAGCTAAACTGGGTATTGCAGAACCCTTACCCAGGCCTGAGTTACCCTCTCTCTCTCCAGGGCTGAGTACCCTGGCCGAAGATCTCAAGAGATCAAGGGTCTCAAGGCTGTTGCCTAAGGTTACCTGCCCCAGCCCCTTTCACCCCCGTGCCAGGACTGTGCCTATGGCTGATCTACAGGACGTGCCTGTCACAGAGAGTGAGAGGAGAGGGCTGTCAGCCCTGGCCCCTCTTGCCGGCGTGTCGCCTACAGGCCTAACTCCGGGGGGTGGGAAGACGGGCAGACCAATTGCCCAGGCGAACATCCAGCTGGAACCGCCGGAGTTCGACCCCAAAAATCTGCCTGAATGGGCAGAAGAATTTGCAGAGTTCCTTTTGTTGACTGGCCAATCCCATGTGGATGTGGCCACCAAATGTTCACTGCTTAAACGCTCATGCAAAAAGAAATTTTTGCAAAAACAGGTCAAACAGATTGTGAAAACCTGTTCTACTTGGGCAGAGGTACTCCTGAGGTTAGAGAAAACATTCCCAGTCTATGAGACTGACCTCAGCGTACGCACACAGATCGAAGAGCTACCTATGCTCCCGGAGTTTCCATCCGCTGCGCGAATTTCTGAGTATGTGTGCGACTTGGAGTACTTATTTTCGAGGATGAACGTGGGCTCCTACGGAGCCACTGAGCCCCACCTGTGGCTCATGAGTAAGATCCCCCAGCGTACGTGGGATGATTGCCGCTCCACCTCTGAGAGGAAGAGCAGGACCCACTCGTACGATACACTGGTGGATCTCTTGATTGAGCTAGCTCTTGAGAGAGAGAATGACTCCCACATGGAGAAATTCCTCAAGAAGCATTTGGGACGAGGTGGTACCCCTACCCCCGAACGTGGCGAAGGGAAGGGGCATAAAAATCCCACTAACACCAACCAGGGAGGTGGTAAAGGGAGGGGCAACCTACGTGCCATGAACGAGGTTCCAACTGATGCAGGCACACCCCCCCTGTTTTACTGCCGACCTGTCAATGACAAGGGGGGACCTTGTCATGCCTCTGACTGCGATCTCCGCAGTGGCTGTATGCTGCAGATGAAACGTCAGCAGCATACTAAAGATGGGAAAACAGTGACCCATCAGGACCACTTCAGGTGTACCATCACCTGTGGTTACTGTGGCAAACGTCGTCACTATGAGGACGAATGCCACATCAAGAAACGCGAGAGTGACAAACTCAAGCGTGAGGAGGCGGAGCGCCAGAAGACCCAGACGCCCGCCAGAAATCCCCCGAATGGGGATAAAGGTAAAGGAGGTGGCAAGGGGGGTGGCAAAACTGGACCCCCTAACCCCCAGAGGCGCTCATCAGCGCCTGTTGCTACACCCACTCCTGCTGCTACACCCGCTCCTGCCGCAGGTGTCCCCCAGAAGCGCCCCCAAGGGGATAATGCTACCCCTGAGGGGAATAATTCTAAGAAGAGGCGCTTGGCCTGGATGGCCAAGTCCCTCATGGCTGCAGGGGTGGATGTGAAATTCCCTGATGAGGAATAGGGGGGCGGCTCCGAAGAGGAGGACTTGGTTTTCTGGATCCTCGTGAAAATCGGGGATCAGGTTTTTCGAGCAGTGCTTGATACCGGTGCAACACTTTCCATAGTGGCCCGGCGCCTGCTTAAAACTTTCAGGAAAACTAAGACCGTGGCCATAAGAGTAGGGGATGGGCGTACCATCCATTCCTTGGGGGGGGTCGATGTGACCATATGTCTGGGCGACGAAACCGTGACCCAACACTGCAGAGTGTTGGACACTGACGCCTTTGACATCGTCATTGGCACTGAATTTCTAAGAAGAAACCCCCAGGTAAAAATGCTGTCCCTACAGCGTCCTTACTCTTTGCACTGCGACTTTGGCAGTGGGCTATTCTCCGTTCCTTTGGAGCTGTCAGGACGAAAAGAGTCTGGGCTGCGCTACGCAGCCAAGACGAACTATCGTACTGGAAACTACCAACTGGCCCGTCATGTTCTCCAAAATGGACTGGCGGCCCTTCAGGTAAACCTGGATGAGATCCAGGTGGAATTGTTTGCGAGCCAACAACAGGACATCATGCAGTTGTACTGCTCGAAACAAATGAACAATGCTTTCCGTTTCTTCTGGAAAGCAATGGGCCTAGCGTATGCTAACCCTCCCTTCTCCCTGCTCGCGAAGGTTCTAACCAAGATCGCTTATGAGGGAGGAAGGGTTGTTATGTGCACCCCTGACTGGGGTTGCTCTGGTGAACATGCTTACTGGCGCCGTATGCTTGACCGAATGACCGTGGGAAGAGTGCAACTCCCCGACGGCCCCATTAATGTGCCTGAGGACTCAGACACAGCTATGCAGGCCCCTGAGTGGGCCAGTTTCCTGTCCATCATCGATGGATCTCTCAATCCTGTACCCCTGTGTGACCTGGACCAGGTGCTACTAAAAGAGGTCATGGCCGAAAATCGTGGCCTGACCCTTTATGATCTCAAAAATCGATCTCCTGAGCACCTATCTGCCACACTTACAGGGTGTGAGTCTCCTGATGACTATCTGGAACCTGCAGCTGTAAAAGAGGATGCTGACGAGCAACTGTCTGAGATCGCCAGCACTATTCCCTCTGTTGATCCCAGCTGTGTTGACCTAAAACATAGTGCTTTCCTGGCCCAGCTGTTGCTAGAGGAGGTAGATCTAGAGTCAACCTCTGAACCCGCTTCCTCTGTTGGGAAACCAGTGCTACACATACAGCCTGTGCACACAGGTGAACCCGTGGCCCGGAGTGCTGATGCTCTGGCACGGCCTGCTGCTAATAACATGCCATTGTCTGAGCATGACACTCAAGAACTCCGACGGCTGTTGTACCTGAAGGCCAAAGGTATTGAGCGCCAAGAGCGGCTGCAATACCTCAGACAGACCTGGAAATACTCCATCTGGTCTGAGGAGGACGATGAGTCCTATACGCTGCCTGATCCTGAGATACCTCTAGTGTATTCTCTACACTATGGGCAGCAATGTCCCCCTGAGTGGGACGATGGTACTGTACCTGCCGAAACTGCTGATCGGCATAAAAAGAAAGAACATGGAAAAAGCAACCTCCATGCTGAGGAGAATTTCCTCCAGAAACTCGAGAGTCTTAACCTTGACCCCCGCCTGAAGAAACTGCTGATGACCTATGAGGAGGTGTTCGGCGCCTTGCCGCCTCCCCTTTCTTGTAAAAATCTGGTCCAGATGGACTTGAAATTGACACCAGAATTCGAAAAGACGCGAGTGAGGCGTCGTCCCTATCCCGCTCCACAGGAACAGGTTGAAGAAATCGAGCGCAAGATCCAAGAATGCATTGATGCTGGCCTCGTTGAAGAGGATAAACACGGGGACTATCCCCATCACTGCAGTCCCTGTTTCCTTGTTGCTAAACCAGGGTCGACTGCCCTACGTCTTGTTGTAGACTATGGTGAGGTCAACAAGAAAACCCAGAACCACTCAGGGAGTATTCCTAACATGGAAAACACCCTGGAGCGTATTGCCAAATGCAGGTATAAGACCAAAATGGACAAACACTCTGGTTTCTGGCAGGTTGACCTAACCGCCGCAGCTCAGGAGCTGCTTGCCTTTATAACCCCTAAGGGTCGTGTCTTCAAGTGGAAGGTTATGCCTTTCGGGGTGGCTAATGCCCCAGCGCTCTTCCAGGAGCTCATGAACAAAATTTTGTACATACTGAGGCGCAGGCCTCTAGTACAAGACTTGGTTTCTCGGGGTGCAGAAATGGAGGCTCACATCGACGACGTGAGTTTGGGTACTAATACCAAAGAGGACCATGTCCTTCTCCTCCGTGAATTTTTCACTGTCTGTCAAGAAAAGCATCTCCGAATCAAACTCGAAAAATGTGAGTTTATGAAAGAGGAGATGGAGTATTTAGGTTTCGACGTGGGGTATGGCTGGTGGAAACCAGCCGCGTCTAAGATGCAGCCCCTACAGGACATGCAGATTCGCGATGACCCTAAGAAGGGTCTACACGATGTGAGGAGTTTTGTGGGCGCCTGTAATTTCTATCGGCGTCAGATCCACAATTTTACTTACTCCTCTGCACCCCTCACTGACCTGATCAAGAAAACTACTCCCTGGAGGTGGACCTCCAGAGAGGAAGAGTGTTTCCAGGAGTTGAAGAAAAAGATTGCCTCCTCCAACTGCCTGGGAGTGCCCCGCCCTGAGGGCGAGATAGTCCTGATCACTGATGCCAGTGATGTAGGGGGGGGAGGTACGATCTACCAATGGCAGGAGCTTAACCCCGCTGAACTAAACCACTGCCATTATCGTACTACTGGACTGAACCGTGATGGTTTCGTTGAAACATGACTATCCTACCAGTGAGTGGCGACTGGTGCCACTGGGACACTGGAATTGGAAATGGAACCAAGCGCGTTCCAACTACAGCACCTATGACCAGGAACTCCTGGCCGGTATTTTGGTGCTATCGTCACAATCCCGACTCCTGGGATCTAACCCTATTGTCTGGCTGTGTGACCAGGAGCCTGTGAAGTCTTTTCAGAAGGGCCCACCACCGGAAAAAGCAAAGCTAAAACGGTGGTGGACTTACCTGATCCAGTTCAGGCTGACAGTGCATCATATCCCCGGGATTAAGAATGAACTGTCTGACTATATATCGCGCAACAACTTCGATGCGCTTATTGGTGAGAGCTCTGAGGCGCTCGCCAAAGAGGCTTTCCAGCGTATGGATGTCCAGCTTGACCTGTCCATGCGCACTGCTGGAATCCTGGAGGGTTGGAGTCTAACCGACTATCAGTCAGAGTATGAAGAAATTCTCCAAAACCCTCAGCACTGGTCTCGAACCCCGTGTCATTGACGGGCACCAGTGGTATAAAAACAATCAGTACCTCTTCTACGAGGACCGAATTGTGGTGCCTGAGGCACGACTGGATGGGTGCCTACAGTGGTCCCATCTCAGTTCTGGTCACACTGGCGCTAATCGCTCAGTGGACTTCCTCCGTGAGTGTTTCTACTCTAGTCTAACCCTGACTGAACTGAGGTCGCGTATGCAGACCATTGTGGATGCTTGTGGCTGTCATGCCAGCAAGCAGAGCGACAGTAGGGATAGGGGTCTGATCTCCAGCTTACCCATACCCTATTGTGCTAACTCTCTTCTCTACGTGGATTACATCCACGGCCTACCACCCTTTGGCGGCTATGATAGTTGCCTCGTGGTCACCTGTGGTCTATCTCGCTTCACCCGTGTGTTCCCTTGCAATAAGAAAATCCAAGGTGAGCAGACTGTACAAATGTTGGTCGAACAATGGTTCGAACCCTATGGAGCACCCAAACAGGTGCACTCTGATGAAGATGTACGCATCCGCAGTGACACTGGGTGGTACAAACGAGTGCTAAATGCCCTCAACGTGGAGGTTACCACAGGTGTGCCCTATACTCACACGTCTAACCCTCTCTGTGAGAGACAGAACCGTGTGGTGGAGCAAAACTTAAGAATCCTGATGAAACAGGAGCGCACCAAGGACTGGGTACGCCTAGTGCCCTGGGCAGTTCTGTCCATGAACTCACAGCGCAGCTCTTCTACGGGTTTCACCCCCCACGAACTGTTCCAAGGAGGACGACCTGCATGGTTCTTCAAAACCCCTTTCCCTGAGGACTTCAAGAGCCCTGTGGGAGATCGGCTGGAACACAAGCAGTCTCTGGCTAACCAGGCTGGTACTAGCCTGAGGCACATTCGTGACCGTCAACAGAGCCGACGGAACCGCCTACGGCGACCTGCCAGCTTCAAGGTTGGTGACCTTGTTTTGGTACACCATTCACGCCTACCCTCCTGGCCACGTAACTGCCTACAGGACCCTTACTTTGGACCCTATCGTATCATCAGGATAGATGGATCCAGGATCCATGTCAGGTGCAGTCCACGTCTAGGTGGTGAACTGCTGTGTGCACCTAAGCAGTTGAGGCACTATCACTCCCCTGACGACTTGTCTTGGGATGAGTGGCGCCTCAGCGACAGTGAGATTGAACGTATAGACCTAGAGAACGCTGCCAGTCCAGAGGAGGCGGACGAACTCGAAGAGATGACTGCCGATGAGATGGCAGTCGATGGTTACTACGTGGTTGCAGGTATTGCTCGCCACGAGTATAAACAGGGTTGGAAATTCCTTACCCTGTGGGATGGCTATGGGTTGTCTGAGGCGACCTGGGAACCTATGTCAGCCTTCATACAACCAGATGGGAGTATCAACCCCATCTTCCGCACTTACCTCGTTGAAAACAACGAGGGGCAGCTCCTAACCCGTGCTGAGACTATGTCCCAGCTTAAGAAGCGAAACTAATTGCCCTGTGTCAGTCTACTGACAGGTGCAGTGAGCACTCTTCTGCAGACGTGCCTGTGTATGGGTGTAAGAGCAGTTGTCACAGTTGCCCCGCATTGCATCGCAGGACAGGACCGTTAGCCCCCCGTGACAACCACTCCCTGGCCGAAGGCCATTGATTTCTCACAGACTACTGCTTACTGAGCACTGCACTGACCCTGTCTGTGCCCTGCAGACCCATGCCTATGGTTTCCAGCGTGGACCAGGTGGCCGCTTATCACGATTGCAGCCACCCAGCGAGTGTGTGCCTTGTTGACCATGTGTTGCATGGGTACTGCCCTAATGTAATGACCTTGGAGAGCCAACGAAGAACGGTGGCTTACTACACCAGGGGGGAATGACAAGCAAGGTGTTATGAGGCAAGGTGTGTCTTCCCTCCTTGGGGACAAGCGAGCCCACAGTTAGGACCCCTGACTGGTCCAGACCCATGGGGTTCTACCCTTCCTTACAGGGTTTACCATACCCCTAAGTGTGCTACGTATGTCTGTATGTGTCTCACTTCTCTCCCCAGCGTGGCTCCCGGAGACCGGGCTTCGCTGACGTCGGACCGAAGGTCCTAATCAGGTACTATTACCACTCCTATGGCGCCCAATTTCTGTGTTGGCGCCTATCCTTGGGGTAGAACGGCAAAAGCCCTACATACTAAGAGGGGAGGGGTGGCCAAGTGTGCTAAGGGCATACAAAACGCTCATTTTTGCTACAGGCCAAAAGCTAACGCACTCCCCTGCCCACGAGGAAAAGCACGCGGGACAGGAGACACCACTACACTACACTCACTAACGCCAGCACCGGCCTTCGAAGGCAGGGTGAGCACTCATCACTTGCACTCACCTCTGCCAGGCCTGCTGACCCTAACCCCTACACACGCTACTGGGTGCTGCTGTCGAAGTTCACGCAGGCCCTAATGGCCCTCCTGTGAAGAAGACAAGAGAACACAGCGCTCCTAAGCAGCTGTGGCCTAACAGGGGACGCCACAACGCGTTTCCCCTGCCAGGGCTTGGAGGGAAGGGGTGCTCTCGTTGCGTGCACAGCGCAGATGTCGTTGAGGTTGGACTGCCCTCGCCACTACTGGCTGAGGCACAGTGATTTGATTTGTGATCAGCGCCCCTGTTTTGCTGGGGCAGAAAAATGGATAGCCGCCGAAGGCAGCTGCTGCGTGCACCAATCACCCTTAACCTCTCCCACCTGTACAAAAGAGGCAAATGAAGGGGCGTTTGCGACGGAGGAACCAAGCCACACTCCAGGTATTATACCCTTCTCAGTGTGACCTATAATACACTGTTCGCAAACACGCTGAAGATTCAGCTACCCCTGTCAAGCAAGCAAGCTTTAGAAAACTCCTCGGGTTCTCTTAAAGAACGTACCGAGGAGCCTCCGGGTAACCTAAACAAGGTTTACCGTGCGCAATTCGTGTGGCCTACCCTTTAATGCATCATGTGCACGCAGGGAAGGGAGGCTGAATCACTGACTCAACCAGGAGGTGAGCTCCTCCTGGGCTAACCTACCTTACTCACCATGCATCTTGCGAATGCCGAATTGAAACGAACACAAAACAAACCTAAGCGTTTTAGGCAACTCAACTTTAACGCCACGGCCGCACACGAACAAACGCTTTCTGTACTTACCTGTGAAGAAGGAAACAAGGGTGAATTTCGGATACAGGTAAAGCGTCACAGCGTGTGGATGCCTCGATTAGGCACATGCATCGCGAGCACAGCGCATATTCTAACCCTACGTGCGCGCTGCGCGCTCCATTCGCATCACATACCTTTCATTCCTGCTTTTACCTGTGCAGAGCACGAGAGAAGAACACCCGACCCCCCAACGAGCACAGCGTTGACAACCCTAACGTCGTGACGAAACAACCAACACGAATGCGATGCGTGAGTGTGAGGTGACACTGACATACCTGAGAGATGGGTTGTTGACCTGCTCTGTGGTGTGGGCTGAATTTGAACACTTGACTCTGAAGTTTATGAAACTTTTGATGCAACTGTGCAAACATTTTCTTTAAAACTTTTAAAACTACGGCTCATACCTTCTTTTCCAAAAGCCGTTTACGCTTGCGCAACCCTTTTTTTGGAGTCCGCTTCCTTTGCGCTTGTCTGCGACTTTAAGTTATGTGTAAAAATGACGATTACCCGCGTGGTTTCGTCGATTTTTAACGATTTCACTTGCTAAATCGCAACCTCTTCCGCTAAACCGCAGGAATCACTCCCTGCTGGTTACATTTTCTATTTTTTCCAGCTCCTGGGGGTTTGTGTCCTCCATTGGGAGTATTGCTCCGCCCTGGCCCTTGGTCAGGACGTTTACTAAAACGCTGTTTATACAGCGATAGCCGTCCGCATTAGAGCGTTCGACTGTACCCTAGTGGGCAAGCATATGTGCTGTAGGGAGGGAGTCCTGGGTTCAATTCCCACTGCCCCCAAACTTTTTCCAAAAGTTTTCGTCGCACGCCGGCGACTTTTGAGGAATGCCCCATCAAAGGGACATCATTCACGGTACATTACACTGTTTTTCAAAGGTGCCTACAGTGTGATAGGCTTCTATGAAGTGATGAGGATGTTTTTGGTGAGTTTAATGCATTTTCTGAGGTAATTTTGGGAATATTTGAGCCTTTTTCCTTGGTCCTACTAGCTTCATGAACTAGTACTCCAGGGGGGAGTAAGAAAAAGTCACTGCCATGTCTTTCTTGGAGGGCTTGATCCAGGCCAAGCCCCCCTTAAAACCCTTTTGCTGATGCTAAGACAAACTTAAGTGTTTTTATCTCTCTTTTGTTTCCTAGAGTACACTTTCTCAAAGTAACTAGGGTTGTGACCCTAGCCCCCCCATGAAGTTCACCCCTACCACTCAACTGAGCGGAGGTACCTTCCTTCATGGAGGACATACCAAAATAAAACAGGCATTTCATGCTTGTTGGCCTTGGAGGTTAAGCCTAAGTGGTCTCCCACCCCAAGACCCCTATACTCAATTGTTTCTACCACTTATTGTGGTCCTACTTTGTAACTGTTTCTGAATTCAGTTGCTTGGCCAAGTCATATTCTGTGTGGTCCTGACATCTATGCCCCTCAGTCCTAACCAGCACCATTTCACCCAAAAGAGTGCACATGAAGTGCCTATTGCAACCTCTGAGGCTAGAGTCTGACCAATTTTCATATAAAACCTTTTGTATTATCCATTTGTGATTGAATCTATGTGCATAAACCTGCTTTTTTTTGAGACATGGCGGTTTCCCGCCCAAAACATCATCACAAACTGCTCACAATGCGAGGTTCCTCGAAGGACAGCCGCGGGAATAGAACCCGTACAAAAAGATCATGCCACTGTAAATTTCCCTGGGTGCAAAGCACTGCCAAGAGAGGCACCAATAGCCTAGAGAGAGTGACAAATGGCAATCAAATATTGCTGGGCTACCAACAGGAGAGGAAGCAGTTTGAAAAGCGTGATGAAACTAAAAAAGATAGGGCAAAATGCAGTGGTCTGTACGACTGAAAAAGAGCCTGAACACTGTGACTGATGGTTCATCCTAGGGAGACAGAGTCCAGAGGTAGGCAGAATATAAACAATATACCATGGCTTGAATCCGGGAAAACAGGGAATTCTGCAGAAATACAACAGAAAATTAGAAAATAAATGAGGGCCTGGGCATGCAGGTTCCAGTGAAACTGGGGTGCCTGCTTGCTTGGATTGTCTGAAAGACCCAGTGGTCTGTGGGACTGAAAAGGGACCTGAGCTGAGTGAGAGAGGGATCACCGCGGGAAGACAGAGTAAACAGATAGGCAGATATATAACCCAGGATATGCCGGCACCACGAACAAAAAACAGGGATGAATTGGCGAGTGTGATATGAGGGGGGGGGGGGGGGGCTGTGGTTATGGGAAAATGGGGGGCATGTGGGGTCTGTGGTTTATGGGGGGGGGGGGGGGGGCTTTCATGCATCTTGTTGGGGGGGGGGGGTTCAGCCTGCGTCTTTTTGGAGCAGAGTCGAAAAGTTTTGAAAGGTGGTGGTGAGAAGTGGTGCAATTGGAATGTGGAGATGAAGTTGAGGGAGAAGATGTTGTGTTGGGGAAGTTGTGGGGTGCGAGGTTCAAGCGGTGGAATTTTGATGAAGGTTTTGTTTTGTGGGAGGAGCGAATTTGGTAGGGGTGTTTGTTGGTGGGTTTGTTGTGTGTTTGTTTCTTTGAATAAGTGAGTTTTGTTGGAGCGCTGGAGGAGGTGCTGAAATCAGACAATGGTGTAAACCAGGGGTTGTCAGGGGTGTGAGGTTCGAGGTGATCAAGGTTCAGAGGGTTGTTAATGAACCAGTCTTTGATGGAATCCAAGGCTTTGGAGAGGGGTTTGCGACGATGTTGGAGGGCTTTGGTGAGTGAGTTTATATGGTGAGCATAAGTGGTGTTTCTGTGTGGGGTTCAGAGAAGGTTGCTGAGAGAGTTTGGGACAAGGGTTTTGAAATAATTTCGGACTTCTCCCCTTGGAGCGGTGGGGATCCAGCTTGTTACAGTGTGGCGGAAGGGTAGTGGCCATGTGTTGTTGAAGAGTTCGCGAAGGTGAA
Source organism: Eutreptiella sp. 'Long Island Sound 2002' (assembly GCA_964036045.1). Lineage (NCBI taxonomy): Eukaryota > Euglenozoa > Euglenophyceae > Eutreptiales > Eutreptiaceae > Eutreptiella > Eutreptiella sp. 'Long Island Sound 2002'. Next base: position 2,571,801 of record OZ038402.1, on the reverse strand, counting down.
TTGTGGAGGCACAGTATGAGAGAGTGGACAGGGGGTCCAAAGGGTGAATGTGGGAGCACATCGGGCATTTAAAATCATTGAGAATGAAGTGAGGTTTGTAGCCTTTACAAGAGAAGAGGCCGTTCACCCATTTAAATGAGAACACGGAGAACCATGAAGAGTGTAGAAAGTAGTCATTGCTGAGTGAGAGATGGATGTTGTTGTGACGATGTTGAGGGAGTTGAGTGGTCAAGTTTTTGTAGGAAATTTTTCCGGGTAGTATGCTAAAACCGATGGTAAGGATGGGGGAAGTGACTGACGGGAGGTAGTTGTTGGGGTGTTGGTATTGATTGTGAGGAATCCAGTTTGCAATTGAGTCAGCGATTTCGTTCCCCAAAATGTCGACGTGTCCTTTGCACCAAACGAAGAGTGGAGCCAGTTTTGACTGGTTGAGTGAGGCCCATATCAAGTAGTACCAAAAAGAGAAAGGGTCGGTGGAGGAGGACAAAGGGAAGTGGGAGTGTGACATGATGTAGTTTAAGGTACTGCAGGTTGAGAGGTTGTCGATTGGGATAATGATGGGTTGTGGTAGTGAGTGTAGAGGAAAGGTTGTGAGCATGAGTACGCTGTAGATTTCTGCGGGGTAAGAGCCTTTAATGGGGCATGTGGAGGTTATGGCTAGCGTTGAGGAGGGGGTGGTGATAACGGCGGCGGAGCCGGATGGTAATAGAGGTTTGGTAGGGTTGTTGGAACCATCAGTGTAAATGATGGTGGCGGTGGGGTGATGCTGAATAGCTTCGATGAAGTCGTGGCAGCCCCAATAGTCGAGAGTGCCACTGGGGGGTAGAGGGATAACGTCTCTGAGATCAAACTGGATGTATGTTCTGGTGGAGCGCGTCGAACTGAAGGGGTAGGGGAAGGGGGTAGAATGTGTGCTGGAGAGTGGGATGGTGGAGAAAGGAGATGGGTCGAGGGTTTTATGTGAGGGGACTTTAAACCGGTGGTGTAGTTTCAGGGACATGATGGCGTCTCCAAAATCTACGTCTGTGGATGTGGGGTTTTGTTTGATGATGGTACCTGTTGCCCATCGTTGGCTGGGTGTGGGGTGAGTCGTTGTGCGGGTATAGGAGTAGGAAGTTGGGGCTGTGGTTGAGAGGAAGCATTCAAACTGAACTTGGATGGTGGTGTAGAGCGGGATGGTGGAGAGTGGGGCTGGGTTTGAGTTAGGAACGTTGTGCAGAGATATGTTGATGAAGTTTGCTGAGTCGACAGAGAATGATTGGAGAAGGTTTGGGGTTGGGGTTGGCTGAGAGAGAGCGTAAAGGACAGCTTCATTGGTTGGTTTCGGTCCTTCTTTGAGGAGGTACCGAGTTATATGGTTGACGGTTTGCTGATGAACTTTTAATTTGAGGGAGGTTATGCCCAGCTGCAAGTGAGCGCGGTTCCCATATTTGGTTTTTGTTGGGGTGAGTTTGGATAGATGGCCTTGTTTTGAAATGTAAGACCATATAGCGCTGTCGAGGGAGTTGAGTAGATTTTCTGGGAGTGAGTTGTAAATTAGGCGGTAGGTGAGAGAGGGAATGAGTTGTGAATTGCTGAGTGTAATAAGTTCGGTGTAGGAGAGAGGAAGAGGGGCAAGGTCGTGGAAGAAAGAAGAGATAGTGTTAGTGAGGAGAGAATGCATGTGTTTGTTTTGGGTTTTGTTAAAAAAGTATGTGCCTAGGTATTTGTAGTGTGTGCGGGGGTTACCTGATTTGTCATATGTGGAGAAATGTATGTGTGGGGAGATGCGGATGGTAACGTGTGGGGTGTTGTTAAGTGCGTGAAGTTCAGATTTTTCTTGGTTAAAAAGTAATCCGTATTTGGGTCCGGTGTGGAAGAGGAAGTTAAGGATTGTTTGGAGGATTTTGGGGTCGGAGGATTGAAGAGCGAGATCATCTATGAAAGCGTATAGGTGTTGTTGCTTTGGGGGGAGGAGAGTGAGTAAGTGGCGGATGATGGGGTCGATGAAGAGGCAAAACAGGATTGGAGAGAGGGGACATCCTTGTCTGAGTCCGCGGGTGCTCATTGCCTCGTGGAGGGTGTGATTGTTGACGGAGGCGAGATCAGCAGGGTAGCTGTAGAGTTGTTGTATGAGTGTAATGATGATGGGAGGAAAGTTGTAGTTGCGTAAAATTTGGAAGAGGGCCTGATGAGGGACGGAGTTGAAGGCTTTGTTGAGGTCGAGGTAAAGGTGGTATAGGTCGGGGTCTGTAGAAAGGATGGAGATCATGGAGAAAATGTGGTCGGTGCATCGGTGGTTTGGTAGCCCCCCAAATTGTGAAGAGGATAAAAGTGAGTGTTCAAGGGTGAGGAAAGTAATAACGTGAGTGGCGTAGGAAGCTAAAACCTTGTATATTGAGGTAAGTAGTGAGATGGGTCTGTAGTTGGAGGGAATTTGAGGGTCACCTTTCTTAAAGAGTGGGATGACTTTGGCACGAAGCCATTGATTTGGTATGGGATTGTGAAGGAAGTAGGAGCAAGCTGAGAAAAGGAAGTGTTTGATGTGAGGTGGGGAGATGTGGAAGAGGAAGAAGTTGGTTTCGTCCAGGCCTGGTGCTGTGGTGGGGTTTGCCGAAGCAAGGATGTTGTCGAAGAATTCCTTGGTGAAAGAAGGGCTTTGGTGGTCTGCGGGAATGGATGGGGAGTTTGCCATTAGTTCGTTGATAAGGGTTGGGTCGATGTTGAAGTCCTTCGGTCCCCCAAGGGTGGCAAAGGTTTCTCCCATTGTCTGGCACAGGAGGGTGGGGTCTGTGATGATGTTGCCTTTGTCGTCTTTCAGAGTGATGGGAGTGTGGCTCTGGGGAGTGGTGAGGTTGCTGATGGCACGTTTTAAGTTGTACCCCTTGATAAGACAGTGGTGCATGTATTTGGTTCTTTTCTGGTTTAGTTTGTCACGCCAGGTGTTTAGTTTTTTCTGGAGTTTTTGTGTTGTTTGAGTCGTGAAGGGTTTGCTTAAGTCGATAGAGTTGATGTCTGTGGTAAAGGACTTTTCCAGAGATGTGGGTTTGTGGGAGTGTTGTGTGTGCGTGACAGATCTGTAGGCTTCGGTGATGGAGGAGAGAAGGGAGTTTAACGTAGTGGAGAGAGTGTCTGGGTCTGTGTCGTGGGGAATGTTGCTGTGTTGTTTGCACCAGGCGTCAATCGGGGAGAGGAGGTCAGAAAACTGTTTTCGTTGTTCTTGGTTAAGTGATTTGAATCGAATGGAGGGTTTTGGGGTGTGGTGTATGTTTATTGGGTTGGTGGCGAGAGTGATATAAGTGGATACAGGATGATGATCGGAGGAGAAATTGTTGGTATGGATGTGGGTTTTCAGAGGTTGGAATGAGGTGTGGAAAGAGTGTGAGGTGAGGATGAGGTCAATGCGTGATTGATTGGGCAGACGGTTTGAGGGGTACCGTGTGAATTGGGTTAAGTCTGGGTTCTCTTTTCGAAAAAGATCGATGAGGGAGGCATCACAGATGTTTTCGGGACGAAGTTGGTTTTGGAGCCAGGGCCATTGTTTGATGTGTTTGATGTTTTGGGTGTCTAGGTGAGGTTGGGTGTGGGAGTTAAAGTCACCTAGTATGATGTGAAGAGGGAATTTGTTTAGCAGTGAGTCTAGGATGCGTTCCATTTTTCGTGTGAGAGCGGCGTGGTATGTTTTGTAAAGGCAGATGAGTGCAAACGTGGGGTATCCAGGGAGAGAGATTTGGATGGCAGTGATGGTACCTTCTGAGTGTGTGTGGGAAATGAGTTTTGTGAATGGGCTGATGTGAGATGGGACAAGGATTGCTGTTCCGTTGGAGTTGGTGGTGGCGCCACAGTAAAAAGTCGTGAGGCCCAGGTTGGGTGGAGGGGTGGGCTTTTCCAGGACTTCTTGGAGGCAGAGTATGTCAGTGTGTGTCTGAAAGTGTTGCGCAATGATGGCGTTTGTTGTGTCCTTTCGTTTTTGTATGTTGTGAGTTGTGAGTTTGAGATGTGTTTTGGTGATGACCGTGTTTTGAGGAGGCGGTGGCTGAGCGAGGTGTTGTTTCGTTTTTAAAGTTGGAATATTGGAAAGGGAGGGACGTGTGGAGGGTGGGTTACACATTTTTCATGTATGAGTTGGGGGGAGGGGGGGGGTTGCCGTGGGTGTGTGGGGAGGATGGTTGTGAGATGGTGTTGTGAGCTGAGAGTATTTCGATTGTCTTGTGACAGACTGGATAGCTGTGTGTTGGCGCTGGCAGAAGACCAATTTTTCAGGCGGCGGCTGATATCAAAGCATGTTCCGCAATGTGAGGACAACGGGCGTGAGCTGATTTCATGGATCGGATTGCCATGGAATCTGGTCCAGACTGGCGTCGAGGCTTTTGGCTTGGGAATTAGACGAGAGCAGGAGGCTTTCAGGTTCTGGTCGGAACCAGTGTAGCATCTTCGTTTAGGCGAGACCTGCGACTTGCTTGCATGGGCATCATAACAAAGGAGAGGAGCATGTACCATGGTGTAGGCGGCATTTGACTGGGGTCCAGGCTGAGGGTTCCACCAAGGTTCTGTTGCTTGTTCCGGGATTCCTTTGGGGCTCTTCACTGAGGCGAAATCTGGGATCAGTTTGCATAAACATTGCCCGATTCCATCGATGTGTAAAGCAGAAATCTGTGAAACTGTTGGCTTTACTTGTTGTAAAAGGAGAGGTTGATTTCGATGCGATAGACCCAGGAGGCGATGTGGTTGTAGTTGAACAGCTGGAAGTCGATTCACCAACATGCTTGAACTTGGGCAGCGGCGGAACGGGAGAGGAGGATGTACCGTGGTGTAGGCGGCATTTGAATGAGATCCAGGCTGGGGTTTCCACCAGGGTTCCTTTGCTTGTTCTGGGACACCTTTGGGACTCTTCACTGAGGCGAAAGCTGGGACCAGTTTGCATAAATAGTGCCCGATTCCATCGGTGTGTAAAGCAGAATGCTGTGAAACCGTTAGCTTTTCTTGTTGTAAAAGGAGAAGTTTATTTCGATGCGGTAGTCCCAGGAGGCGATGCGGTAGTAGTTGAACAGCTGGAAGTAGATTCACCAGCATATTTGAACATGGGCAGCAGCGGATAATTGGCAGTTGGCATTGGTGTTTGTATTCATCCAAATTGTTCCAACGGGTCGTCTTCGGTAGAAAATGAGTTGATACTTTTCCAAGTTTCTGGATATCCCACGTAGTCAGGCATGTCCTCAAAAAGTGCTCCGAGAAGTCATCCGGGACGGGAGGATCCAAGGCGTTGGGAGCCCACAAAGTAGTTGGCTTGTCTTGAAGTGGTAGAGAGGCTGGATGCCACGCGTGGTGCGGCGAGGTGCGCAACGGATTGGAAACGCATGTGCGGCTGAATAGAGGAAGAAATTTTTGGGTGGGGGGTTGATGCATGAAATGTGGTTCAGTCATATCGCATTTTTAGAAGGGGGTCTTTCTGAAACTTTTCCAATTGTTTGGAGGCTCCAAAAACGGTACCAATGGTGAAAAGAATTTGGTCAGATTTTTGTTTTCCTTTGGAGTGTGTGGCAATGATGTTTGCACGGATGTCAGGGTCGGCGTCGTAATATTTGAAAGAGAAAGAATCAACGACTGAGTTGTTTGCGATGATGGCACTTTCACGATTGTCATACACAAATTCGTAGTGAATGCGGGGCCCTGATTGGTAGTGTTTTACCTCCGAAAAGGAGCCGAAAAGGGCCGCAGCATAGTTAGCTTCTCTGAAAGACGTGTGGGGAGGAGCGATCATTAGTACGGTGTTGGGTACTTCAGGGGGGTGAACATTCGCCAATTCATCAAAGGATGCATCCAATGTGGGAGCCACCTGAAGGCAGTATTTGCCGTCAACTGTGCGGACAAAAATCAATCCTCGCTTTTGGGTTGTCGCGAAATTTTCTTCGAGGGTTAAGCTCTCCGGATCAATTGCGTTTTCATAAGATACATGTACAAATAGAGAGTTTGCTGATCTTGGGGCCACATGTAAGATCGTTCCGGTGTTTGATTCCAAATCAAGCATGTTAATTAGTTCACCGAAAGGTATGCCTTTTGTGTAGGCATTCTTTACCAGCTTTGATGGGAATGCCATGAACGTGTTGGCGTCCTCGTATAGGATTGAAGGGAAAGCAAGGATTGTGCGGCTTACTTGTTGAGCTTGCTCATACCATATTTTTTCGGCGAGGGCTGTTGCTTCGTCGGGCGGCACCTCAATGTCCCATCGGGTCCAGTCTTTGAGCGGTGACCATCTCGGGTGGAATTGTGATCTTTGGTAGGTAGCGAATTCCGATTGGACACTTTCTGCTTCTTCCGGTACTTGTTTTGATCCATAGAAAAGATTGATGCAGTTGTAGATGTTCGTGTGTTCATCGGCGTTTCCAAGGACGCTTTTGTCGACGTCGATCCTCACAAAACATTTTTGATGAACCTTTTCGTCTTCGTAGCCATGGTGAGAAAGTTGGGTGGATAGGGAGTGTTGATCTTTACCCGGGGGATTCATTTTGAATATCTTGCATTTGGACTTGTTGAAATTGCGGTAAGATGACTTATTTGAGACGAAGCATACGAGAAGTTTGTCTCCACTTGGGCGGGTGCTTTGGGTGAGGCAGCATTGATCATCTTTTTGCGGTGTTGGTTTCATGAAGTGGACGTGCTCGAAAAGGAATGTGTGGGTGCAAAACCCCGCCATTGCTTGTAGAGCTCTTCGATGGTCTATATCGGAAGCGTTCCTTTCATTGATGAGTGGATCATTGACCGTTAGGGCGATTGCACCTTGTACTTCTTCGTGGGATTCTTTCATTGCTTCCATCATTTTTTCGATGTTTGTGGTGAGGGAAGGTTCTCCATCTTCTTTTTCAAATTGGCGGCGGTTGCTTTTTGGTGGGAAAGCCCAAAAATTGAAACCGGCTTGGATTGCTTGGAACGGGAGGTCGTCATCACCTTGTGCACAATATCCAAGACCTTCTTCGTGGTATTTGTATTGATCCTTGTTGTTGTAGATGTTGTTCACACGGTCTCCAAAGAGATCAATTTCAAAACTTGACTTCGTTGTACACCTTGTCGAGGATGGGGCCCGGGGTGGTGTAACCTTTCGCATCAAAGATGGTGTTGTTTCTCTCAATGAAGTTGAAAGTTTTTCCTTGACGGACGGTGTGGTGGGGCGGTTTTTCTTTGGTGTGGATTTGCTTGATAATGTGGAAGCGGGACTTTGTGTTGGTGAGGGCATTTCGATATGAACCATGGGGGTCTTTTTGGATTGGAGTTGAATTGGAAGGCGTGGGCGAAGAGCTTGAGGGAGAACTTGACGATTCTTTTTGTTTACCTTTTCTTGAGCGGCTTGGCGTTGACGGTGCTTCGCTTGGAGTTGAGAAAATGGGAGAAGACGAGTTTTCGTAAGCAGAAACACGTTGAGCTACTAGAGATGATTCTCTTCTTTCCGCGACGGATTGGGCACGGTTGCGTTGACGGCGGGTCTCCGCAATCTTTCTTCCTCGATTCTCTTCAGGTTCATTCAAATCCTTTATGTTGGTGCGTTCTTTCTCTTTATCTCCTTTTTTCGTCATTTTCTGGCGCGTTGCTTATTGCAAGGGCTGTGAGAAAGGCTTTCGACGTCTCACTGTTAATAATCCAGAATTGCTGATGTTCTGTTCGTTCCTGTTCAGGAAGGAATAATTCGAACAATTCCAGGCGCCAGGCGCGAACACGCGCGGTCACCCTCTTTTGTGTGCATAAACCTGCTTTGTCTATCTGCAGCCCTTCTGTGTTACACTGGATTCCAAAACCAATCATTGATTCGATCCACATTCAGTCCTTGCTCTACTTGCTGCTTTGGTTTGGGGTTTTCAACTACAAAACCTGCAGGAATACATCAAAAGACTTAGGGCATAATTCAAGGACATCTTTCTGGTAGCATTGCCGGAGCCCCCCACGGGAGGCGCGCCCGCGGAACCTGGGCCGCCGGCGGGCAGCGTGCCCGCGATCTGCCCCGCGTGGAATCGGGGCCACTGCACCGGCGAAGGCCGGTGCCCCAAACAGCACCCCCAGCCCGGCCCCGATGACGGAGCGTTGCCCGAGGTGAAACCCGCGGCCGCACGCGCCGCCCTACGCTACGGGGTGGCGCAGGGCTGGATCCTTGATGAGACCGCGCGCGGCAGCGTGAACATCCAGGAGGCCGTCGACCGAGTCACCCACGCGGGACAGGCGGCAGTGGCCTTGCACACCCGGGGCCGCCACGGCGGACCCGCAGAGGGGATCATTGTGGGACCCTCGGGAATGGTGCTGGTCCTGGCGGCGGACATGGTCCGAGGGGTGCTCCACGCGTCCCGCGTGCGGCGGGCGTGCCCACAGTGGACCATCCAGGTGTACACCCCCCCGCGGGCGTGGCCCTTTTCCACGTGGGCGGTGCTCGCCGTCATGTGGCACCTGGCACCAGAGGACGCCCCCACAGGGACCGCGGAGGACATCGCCCGGGACCTCCACACCTGGCCGGCCGACCAGGATTACCCCTGGCGCAGGCCCCAGGGCGGCCTCCCGGTGGCACCAGCGGCAGAGGGGCTCAGCCGCGCGGCAACCCTCCAACGGCACCCCGACAAGCAGGCACGCCACTTCCTGCAGACGGGCACGGTCCCGGCCACCCCGCCAGACTCCGAGTGGCGATGGGACGCAGGGCCGGCGCAACCGCTGCCGGGCCCCTGGACCCTCCCGTTGTGGTACTTGCCCATGGGCACCTTGGCCCACGCCACCCAGGCCGTCAAGGGGGCTTTCCCGCAGCCGCTCCTCCCCGGCGTGGCCCTGCTCCGCAGCCTGCAGGCGGGGGCCGCCTGGGTACGGTGGAAGGAAAAAAAAGGGGCGCTCGAGCCCCTATTTCCCCATGGTCCAGGGCCAGGCGCTGATCCACGCCGACGGCATGGGGACCGTGGAATGGGGGGCGATCGTGCCCGGCACGGCGTGCAGGTGGATCACGGCGGCCGCCCCACAGCCCATGCGATCGCCGCCGGCGTGCCACCGCCTCCTACGGATGGTCCCCTCTTTGGCCCCCCAGCACACCTTTACAAGGGACATGTGGAAGGCCATACTGAGCCACACCAGGGAGTGGCTAACGAACCCGGGTGCGCGGTACCCGTCGGGACCGGTGCTCGAACAGCTCACGGCCCCCACACCTGGGGTCCTCCACGCCCTACACAGGGCGTCGGCCCTCACGAAGCAGCTCAGCGACGAAGTGCTGGACCTGGCGCTGGAGCCGCTGCGGGTGCTCTACCCGCAAGCCCACATCCCACCCGCGGGCACGTCCAACCGCCTAGGCCGCCTGGGGTTGCAGCGCCGCGTCGAGGCCGCGCACCCAGGAGGCGTGGTGGAACAGTGGCTAACGCTCCGCAACCCGTCCACCGCGGAGGGCCACTGGTACCTGCACCAACTCCTCTTCCAACCACGGGCAGCCCCGGAACACCGCCGGCAAAACCCGTACCACACGCACCCGGAGCGCCGAGGCGCGCAAAACTACCCGCAGCCAGTCCCGCCCGCCCTCCCGCCGGGGCAGGACCCGGAGGCGCTACAGCGGGGCCCCCCGCTCGACACCGCCACCACGGTACAGCAAAGGGGAAGCGACGGCGCGGGTGGTGCCGAACCGGACTGCACGAACTGCGGAGCGGTGGCCTGGATGGCAGCCTGCAGGCACCTCGCCCGAGATACCACGGGGCTCCGGCAGTACAGACCCACGGACCGCACGGCGCTGGCGTCCGCGGTCGCGGCCGTCACCATGGGTCCTGTGGCGGCGTGGCCGGCGCAACTGCTGCCCCACGTCCCCTGCCGCGACACGCGGCCCCGACGGCCAGCCGCGACGCACGCGCCGACGGCACCCCTCATGGCGGAGCAACTATACGTCGTCGCGGCGGCGTTGCTAGCAGACGGCGGGGAGAGCTTCGTCCACCACCACGGCCCGGCGCAGATTGCGGGATGCATACAAGGGCCTCAGCGCGATGCACCAGACCCCTGGCATGCCACGCTCCGCGGGCGCACCCGCGTCCGGGGTGCGGGCGATGGCACACCCCTGCCCGGGCCTAAGCAGGGGGAGGCACTGGTACTGCAGACGGCAGGCTACCAGGCCATCATACACGGCCGCGCCAGAGGGTACCGGTCGCACGTCCTGGCCGGAGGCCGATGGACGGTCTGGCACAGCACCGCCAGGCAAGGGGCTTTCCCGCCCCTGCCCCACATCGACTGGCGACAGGGGCCCACCCAGGCCTACTATATGTCGGCGGACCCCTGGCCGCTGGCGGTCCTGCTACACACTGTCAGCGCCCCCAAACAAGAGTCAGGAACCGGGGTGGGTCAACCCCCCCACACTGGTGTGGAGCCCCGACCAGGAGGAGCAACTACGGGCCGCGTGGCAGGGAGACGCCATCAGGGCCACGGACGTCCCGGACCTCCACGCGGGGCCAATCACGCACGCCCGCCCAGCGGCTACCCTGGCGGTGGCCCAACGGGGACAGCAGAACCCGCAGTGGGTGGTCTGCATGTTCAGCCCGGCGGACGCGCACATCGTCGTCTGCGACCCCGAACGCCTGCCGGGGCCCGAAGCCGTGATCCGCGTGGCAGACTGCACCCGCATGATCATCAAGGCGCTGCGGGAGGGCGAACACCACGCCCTCCTGCTCCAGGTCAGGCTGAAGGACAACGCCCGGGCGGCGAGGCCAAGAGTGTGGCCGGCAGCGGCGCACCCCGCCGACCTGGAGCTCCAGCTGGCGGTCCCGACCGCGGTGTACCACTGGCTACAGGCCTTCCACGACCTGCGATGGAGGGGCAAGCCCGACCGCCAAATTGGCTCCACGCACTGGCAAACGTGGCTGCAAGCAGACGCGCAGCGCGATGCCATCCGAGGTCTCGGGCCCGCGCCCGCGACGCGAGCCCTCGATGCGGCGGCCCCGGGCCGCACGCTGGCACCACACACGGTGCCGCTGGCCAACCTGCCCTTCGAACCAGCGGCGGAGGGCGCCATTCGGAAGTCGGTGCCGCTCCCCCCGGCGCGAGGGGCCACGGAGCCGACGAAATGCCCCCTGTGTGCGGACAAGTACTACACCAGCGGGGCAATGCTGGAACACCTGGCGTGGCACGCGGTGCACGCTTCGGCCCCGGCGGACGACAAGGAGGCGGCCACCAACATCCTGCAGGGGAGAGCACGGAGGTCCCCATGGCACGCCCCGTACACCCGGCGCCCCCCGCCCCAAGCAGCCGACCACGCAGATGGAGATGAGGAGGCACCCGGAGCGGCCCCGGGGGCCGGCGGTGCGGCCCCACCAGGGTCCATGTCCATCCCCGCGGGGCTGGCCCCCCTGCCCCCCCTGGCTCCCCCGGTCCCCCGGGCCCCCCTGTGGGCCCCGCTGGGAACGGGCTCAGCGGATGCGGCGCACCCAGATGCCCTGGCTGCGCCGGCGAACCCGGCGGCGATGCCGATGCGGGATAGCTGACTCCAGGAGGACATGACGGGCGACACCCTGTGGCTCCTCTCGTGGAACCTGCGCAACGGCCTCGTGCCGCCAGACCGGTCCCTCCGGGACACACTCCGGCGGCGCCGGGGGCCGGCGGCCTGCACCGACAAGGAGCACCTCATCACCGGCATGCTGCCCCAGGAGGGGGGCTTTGCCATCATGCTCCAGGAAACGGGGATCGCCACCAGGGCGCAGGAGATGCACGTGGCCGCGGCGCTCCGGGACAAGGGGTACACCACCTTCTTCAGCAGCCGGCTGGCGGAGACGGGAGCCACCTCCACCTCGAGAGGGGGGGGCCTCCTCACCGCGGTCAGCAGCAAGTACGTGGCGGAGCACGAGGTGCTCAGCTTCATGGAAATTGTCCCCGGGAAGGCCGCGGCCCTGGAGATCCGCACGGACGGGGGAGGCCTCACCCTCATCAACGTCCACGGGCCGCAAGCAGGCTGCTCCCCGTGGGCGGGACGGGCGGCGTTCTGGGCCGACATACAAATGTATGCCACGGCACGCAGCCTCGGCGGGAGGCACCCGGTGGTCATCGCCGGCGACACCAACATCTACATGGATGTCCCCGCCAACCCGGCCACGGAGCATTTCCGAGCGGGCTGGCAGGCCTGCGGCTTCCGAAGGGCCGCGGCAGGCGGCGAGGAGGACATGACCCCCACGCTCCACCCGTCCCGGCACAGGGTGGACACCTTCCTGGTCAACGAGCCCCTCCTGCCGTGGTCCCTGCGGGAAAGCGTCTGGGCTCGCGGCATGGCACACCCCCAGGTGGTCGGCTCGGACCACCTCCCGGTCCGCCTGGCCCTGCCGGGTCTCCTCAGCGCAGCGGGGCGCGCGGTGATGCCCACCCCCTACAGCCACACGGAGGGCCGCCTCCTCCCGTACGACGCCGAGGCCGCGCCCGTCCAAAGCTGCCTGTGGGCGGTGGTCACCGCCGCGCAGGATGAACCCTCCCTGGCGCCCTGGCTGGGTCCCGCAGAGCAGCACGACTACGGGTCCATGCCCGCGGCCGCGGTGGACAAGGTGTTCGAACACCTCCACGCGACGCATGACGCCCTGGCGCGCGTGGTGGGACGCCGGCAGCCGTCTCCGGCGGGAACGGACCGGGCGGAGGGGGACCTCCCGGAGAGCGGAAAGCAGCTCCAGGCAGCGGTCCTCCGCTATGACACCCTGGCAGCGCGCGCGCCGGCAGCGTACCAGGCGGACGCGGCCAGGCATGGCATCCGGTCCGAGGCGGCGCTCCGGCTCACGGAGGAGCTGCAGGGTGTGTCGCCCGGGTTCCGCCCGACCACGCAGGGCCAGCTACAGGAGGAGCTGGAGAGGCAAGCAGCCGCCCTCGAGGAGGACATTCGCCAGCTCCGCGCCCTCCTGGCGGCAGACCGCAAGCGCGCCATCAAGGACTTCTGGCGCCGCCACGCCCCCGACATCGCCCAGCGATGGAAAGCCGTGCGGGGAGCCATAGAGGTAGAGGCCCCAGGCCCGTCAGGCCTCTGGAACGTGCGGGTTCCCAACACCAAAACGCTCCTCACGGAGGCCGAAGACGTGATGTTCGCAGTTCGCGCCTTCTGGCGAGAACTGTATGACAAACGCCCGGTGGACTTCCCGGGCATCCAGGCAGTCCTCGGCCGCCACGTCCCCCGGGTCCCTGAGGAGGCCTGGACACAGGTCCAGCAGTACTCCATGCAGGACCTGAAGTCCGCCCTGGACAAGGCCGATGGCAAGGCCCCGGGTCCTAACCACGTGGAGGCCCGTTTCATCAAGGCCGTCCCAGCACCCGTACAGTGGCTCCTGGTCCATTCCTACCGGGCCATCCTCCGCGGCGCCCTGCCGCCGATGCACTGGAGGGACGCGCACATCTGGCTCAGCCCCAAGGTACCGGGCTCTGCCAGACTGGACGACTACAGGCCCATAGCCCTGGGCCAGCTGGACATGAAGCTGCTCACGGGCCCCCTCAGCCAGCGCATCACGGAAGTGCTCACACGGCACGGAGTGGTCAGCGACTGGCAGCAGGGGGCCCTCCCTGGCTCCAACACAGGCCCCCCGCTGTTCATGGCGCAGCGGCAGCTCCAGCGGGGAAGGCCCAACTACGTCTTCTCCTTTGACGCCCGCAAGGCCTTCGACACCGCCCCACACGGCGCCCTCCACCTCATCCTGCGCCACCTCTCCGTGCCGCCGGACGTCATCGACCTCCTGCTCTTCCTCCACACGTGCGCCAGGCTGTGCATCGTCACAGCACACGGGCTAACGCAGCCCGTCTACATGCTACGCGGTGTCCGGCAGGGCAACCCCGAGAGCCCCCTGCTCTACGTGCTCCTCCTGGAGCCCCTGCTCAGGGCACAGGGGCACCGCCTGCGCCCGCCGGGAGGGGCCGAGCAGGGCCTCATCCAGGCCTATATCGACGACGTGCTGGTGGTGGCCCACACGCTGCAGCACTTCGTCGAGGGCGTGGAGGCGGTGGCCGCGTACCTGGGGATGATGGGCATGGAGCTCAACCCCCGCAAGTGCGCCATGGCCACCACGGAGGGGGTCCCGGGCCTGCAGCTGCGCCTCTGCCCCCACCTGGAAAACCCGTGGTACTGGGTACCAGCGGCGGACTCCGTCCCCTACCTGGGACTCCAGCTGCAGCCGGACGGGGAGTTCTCCCTGCAGCGCAAGCACCGGCTACGCCTGGCGGCGGTGCACCAGTGGTGCCTTAACGCCCTCGCGCCACCGAAAGTGGTGCAGGACGTCATCCTGGCGATCCTCGGGGGAGTGACGCAGTACGTCGCCCCTTTCATCGCCGACGACTCCGACACTGCACGCCACCTGGACCACATCACGGTCCAGGTCGCGAAGGACAGGGCGCGGTACGCCTTCGACGCCTCGCGGGACAGCCTGCAGGATGACCAGACCCTGGGGCTCACACGGGTGCCCACGCGGTGCCAGCAGGCAGCGGTGGCCCTCGTGGGTACACTCGTCCACCACCGCGCAACCTCCGTGCGCGCCGAGGTCACCAAGATGTTCTGGGAGATAGCCGGCGCGCACGGAATATGTCCCGAGGTGCACTACCCCGTCCCGGAGTTCGCAACTCTGGCGGGAGGCGACTGGGTCCACCGCATACCCCGGGCCCTGGCCGCCCTGGGAGTGGGGATGTACAACCCCATCGCGTGCCCCAGGGCGGCCCATGTCCAACTACAGTCCCCGCCGGGCAACATCGTCACGCTGCGCACCGCCAAGCTGCGACACCGCGACACGTGCCGCCTGACAGTGCCACACACATCGCCGTGGCATGGGCACCACGGGCCACGCCACCCCTTCCCCGACAACGACGATCCGTGGCCGACAGCGGTGCGGGAGTGCCTCAACCAATGCGCCGATGAACACCTCCACTATTGCCGCCGTGAGCAGGAGCCCACCAACCACCCCGGGTGGCGCGACGCCCTGGCCCACCTCTTCCACACCACCGGCACACGGGACCCCCGCCTGAGACTCGTCCACCCCACGAGGGCTAAGCAGGACGCCCACACCGGCCCGAGGGTGACCCCGGACGGCCTGCACCTCCACGTCGGGGGCTACCGCCGCCGGGACGGCCTATCCCCCCCCACGCGGGCGGCGTCGTACCACCCGCCAGCAGCCCTCATGTACATCCTCCGCGACGCACTCGCGGAAAGCGAGCACCAAGAGCCTAACGCGGACGTGGCGTGGCCAGAGCCCTTGCGCCCCCCGGCCCCACGCGCCGACGCCGTTGTGGTTGGTGACCACGGACGACCAATGCACCCAAGCGACGGGGCAAGCGCAGCTCCGGGCCGAGTGGGTAATAGTGCAAGTGGGGGCAGGCCAGCCCGAACCCCGTGGGCTCCCCCGTGGCACCGCCCTACTGGTGGCTACGGGGGTGGCGCACGACCCACACATGGCGGTACACGCGCTGGAGGACCAGCCAGAGGACACGGGACACCTGGTGGTGCACCAGCGTGGGGGCCCGTCGTGGCTCAAGGAACATGTGACGGCGCTACGGTCCTGGGCAAGCACGGTCGCCGGAGCGGAGATCCGGCTGCACGACCACCCGGCGATCAGCCCAGGCGACACCAGGGCGCTGAGCGTGGACCAACTGACCCCCAGCCACCCCGACGTCCGGTGGCACTCCGCCGACCGCAACGCGGGGTGGCTCAGCCCCACCGGATACTACTGGATCCCGGAGGCCTGGGGACACACCTCCTCTGACGCGTCCGGGGGCGGACCCTGCAAACACGCCACCAGCGTCGCTCTCGCCGCCGACCTCACCCGCACGTGGGCGGTGGCCATCTCGGGCACGGTGCCCGACGGGGAGGGGCTGGCCGCCTCCCTCCCCCTACAATACGGTGCCCACAGACCATGGGTCCACACGGTGGACGCCGAAGTCATCCTCCACCTCCTGCGGCACGCAGATCGCGAACGAACCACGGGGGTCCCCGCGGGCGCAGCGAAGGTGGTCAACCAGATGCCCCTGAGGTGGCTCCGGGACGGCCTGTGCGCGCGAGGGCAACACGCCGGGCGGCCGTTCTGGTACGTCCGAGCCACCTCGCACCACAGTGACGCCCTACTGCACAAGGCGGACTGGGCGGCGTCCCAGGACACCGTCCTGCAGAACACGCCCCCGGACCCTGGCCACGCCCAACTCATTGTCGCCGGCCGTGACGGCCATCTCGATCTACGGCCCCCCACGATGCGGGTGCTCGGCGAGGTCGCGCAACGGGCGCAGACGGACCATGCGCTGACGCACCGGGGACACACACCTTTGGGCGCGGCCCACGCCACGGCCTACGTCCACGCCCGGGACCTCACCGCGGCGGCCACCAACCGCCGGGCGCTGCAGGCCCGAGACGGCCACACGCCGGTGCTAGGGATGCAGATTCGCAGCGAATTCAATTTGAATTCGCCGAATTCGCTGCGAATTCGTTCGCAGAGCGAATTCGCTGCGAATTCGGCCTGAAGTTCTTAGTACTGCGAATTCGGGGCGAATTCGCGCTGCGAATTCGCAGGCGACGGCAAAATGATCACGCGTGCGCCGTCTTTTCTCCAGATGAAAAACTAACTTTGAACTGTGCAATGCAAAAATTTTTTGGACTTGACAAAATGAAAACTATGATGATTCTGCTTCGATTGAGCCGTTGATTTTTTTGTCTGGTGCCTGCGTACCCGCTTTCGAAAACAAAATTTACTTTTGAGTTTTGAACACACCGCTGTGTCCGCCTAGCTCCACCGAACACGGCGGTACCCTCCATTCTCCCCAGAAGTCCACCAGTTTGGAGAGAAACCCGTCCCGAACTTTTGATTTTCGACTTTTTTTTTCTAATTTTTGACAGTCAAAACGTGTTGCCCCTTGGCAACCATGCACTGTCGGGCGTGTGTGGAAGGAGAAGCAGCCGAGAGCAGCCCGACGCAGCCGCAGTGAGGCCCTGGGCACCCACAACGATGTGCACGGAGCTAATGACGTGCACGAAGCTGCACCCAGCCAGCGCACCTGCTCCAACCTCCCTATAAGCTATGTACATAGCCCCTTGTAGCCCTTGCGTATCCTTGACAGCGGTACCCTCCTTACCTTTCCCGGTGCCGTGTATGCTCTCTCTTAGATTACTTCAAGTCCAACGATTCAATTCAAGAATGCAATGAATGAAGGCCCAATAAGGGCAGCAAGTGGTTCACATGTGATGGTTTGTGTGTGGACTGGTGATCTTGCATGCTTCGTTGCTGCTTCTTTTCCAAAAGGCATTTGAAAGAAGCAAGGAACTTTGGAATTCTTGGTTTTGATTTGCTTTATTTTTGTCAAATCGTCAAATCGTTTCAGCATGGTAAATACAAGCAACAACAAACAACAAAAATTGCAAGGTTACGGAAGCTTTTGGGAAATCTTTTATGCGATATGGTACTGGGTAGTGGCATACCCATATGTAAACAGGTGAATTGCTACCTAGAAGGTAAATTGTAGCATCAATTGTAGGTTCAATCAAGCGAATCACGGAGGATTCGAATTTGAAGTTGCGAATTCGAGTTCGGAGTGGTCCACGAATTCGTGCGAATTTGGGGCGAATTTGCATTCGAGCGAATTCGTGCGAATTCGAACCTGCATCCCTAGCCGGTGCAGCGCCGGCTCCGCGTCCGGAAGGAGCGGCTCTCCGGCATCGCCATCGTCCCACAACCGTGCCTTTTCTGCGGCGGCCCGGAGGAGACCCCGGTGCACATGCACCCGGGATGCACCCACTCACGGCTCCTCTGGCCCCACTACCGCCAGGCGGTACACGAGGCGGCCCGCCACCTCCCACCTGGGGACAAGGCCCTGTGGGTGGCCTCGTGGCGCTCCGCAGGCGCCACGTGGACGGAGGTGTTCTGCTCCGGACTGGTGCCCGAGGACGCGGAGGCGCAGCTCCGCGCCATAACCCGATACGACCCGCCGGGAGGGACCTCGGTGGACGATTTCCTCCACCACATGCTCCGGCTGGGGGACTTCGCGTCGGAGCTTCGCAACCACCGGCTGGAGCAACTCCTCCGCGAGCCCCAGAGCGCGGCGGCCCGGGCGCACCGGTGGCTCACTGCGGCGGAGGGCGACCACCCTCCCCCTCCCCCGCGCCCTGACAAGGACTTCGTAGCCTCCCTCCGTGTTGTGAATGGCACTCTGGAGTGCCCGCCCCAAGAGAGCCCCCAGCCGTACCAGGACCTGCCAGGGGGGGTTCTCGAGGCACCTACAAGACACCCTCTTCCCACCGTGGATCATCGGGCGCGGCTCCATGACCGCATGGGAGGCGCGCATCGTGGGGGAGGAGTGGGCGCGGGAGTGGAGCCGGTGGTGTGCCGCCACGCGGGCCCCGGAGACCCCTGCGCAACGATACGCCGCCATCCCGCTCCGGTGGTGGGGGCCGGACACCCGGCCGAGACCCACCATGATCCGCGGGGCGGGGCCTGACCACCCGTGGGACGCGGCGACGGGGGAATGGCTGCAGGCGGCCCCGGGGCCGCAAACGGGATGGACTGGGGACGTGTCCTCACTCGTCAGGACACCCGTCCCGCCCCGCATCGTCCTTCACGCCGCCAACGTGCTCCGGGCTACGGAGATACGCACGTGGGGACACGCTGCGGCCACCGTCCGGTGGCACCCCCCGGAGGACGGGGCCACCCAACTCACCGTGGCGCACTTCAAAGCTGGGGGGCCGGTATACGACGACGCCCTGTCCCGGCTGGGCGACACCCAGGGGCCCTTGCTCCTCATGCTCCCCACCGACATTGCAGCCGCGCTGCGCCAGGAGCTAGACGGCTGCGAAGGGCTGCGAGTGGGGTGGGAGGCAGTCGCGGACGGCACCCTGCTGGCCCTCCTCCACAGGGACACCGCGAACGGGTGCCAATGGGATGCGCTGACGCCCCACCTCACCGGGCGCCACGTGTACATGGCGAGCCCCCCCCAGGGGCACCCCCGCCCGGCTTGGGACGACCTCATCGCCGCCTTCCACGACCACGGGATCCTCCCCGACGACACGTGGCAGGAGATCCAGCGGAAGACGCTTGGCAAGGACTACCGGCGCCGCGTCCGCGCCCGCCTGCTGGAGATCCGGGACCCCCTCCGACAGAGGTGGGACAACCTCTGGCTCCGCCATCTCGACCCTTGGTCGCCGCCCTCCCACCTCCCACACAACTGCCGACTCTGCAGAGAATGTGACACGGTGTCCTCCGCAGCGTCGACAGGCGCCAACAGGTGCGCGCGGTGCGCCCAGGTAGCCGCGTGCCCCTGGCCCGAACCTCCCGCAGGCCCGCGCAGGCGCACAGAGGAGGAGGCCTTGCGCCGGCGCATCGAGGGGGCACACACCCCCTCGCACGAACAAGCGGGCCCCGCGGGCGCTGCCCTTCTGTGGATCCACGTGCACCTGCGGGACCCCACATCCGTTGCGCACCTGTCGCACGTGTTTGCCCCCTAACCCCCACCCGCCGCCGCCCTTTGCAGAGCCCGCAGCACCATGCCACGCCGACGGGGGGATGGGCAGGGGCACACCAGGGCCCGCCGCAGAGCGCAGGAGGCGGCCGTCCGGGGCCTGGTGGCGGACGCGGTGGCGGAGGCACACGAAGCGCACGCTGCCGCACGGTGTGACCTGGAGGGCAGTGCGAGGGCTTTCCTCAACGAGACCGCCCTCCCGGCCGTCCGCGCCCTCAATGGAGCGGGGGCCCCACGCTGCTCCCGGCAATGCACCGGATCGTGAACGCCGTCCGGCCGGGGCTCATCAGCCCGGAGGCGGCCCTCTACGGGCACTGGATGGAGTGGCGCGAGTCCAATCGGTCGGGCCGGCCGCTGTCCATGGGGGACACCCTGCGGCTGACGGGAGCAGGATCTGCCATGTCCCTCCGCAGTAGCGCCCCAGCCCTGCTGCACGCCCTCAGGACGCGCTACCCCGGGGATGCGGCCCCGTACCTGAACCAGGCGCGGGCCACGTACCCGGGAGGAGTGTCCGAGCTGGATGCGGCGCTCCACCTTCTACACCCGCCGGACGAGGACCTGGAGGAGGGCGAGGTCACGGTGTTCGTGGAAGGCGCGGACGAGGCGTCCGCCCGCCCCCGGCCGACCAACCCGGTGTACGACGGCACCAGGCCTACCCCCCCGTACGCCGTCGTCTACGAGGCGTTCCCCAGGGAGCCCACTTGGTGCCCCGCCCTCCCGCCGGCGACGCACGCGCCCCGCGGCTGGGCTAACCCAGACCTGTCCCCCCCCCTCTCCAGGACCAGAGGTGCCCACCACAGGGGGCAGGTCCTCTGGCAGGAGTGCCCTGGCACCCCCCTGCTCCTCCTCGTCGTCGCGACCCGCGGGGACCCGGGGCGGATCCTGGGGATCACCCCCACCCACTTCTATGGGGCAACACCCGTACCCCGCCCCCCCCTCCCGGCGCCCGCGGCGCGGGACGGAGTACACACCTTCCTGCGAACACAGGAGGTCACCGCCGTTAGGGGGGTCCACCTGGTGCGGCTGCCCCCGACACCGCTCGACGACCCCCGGGGGCCCAGGGCCCTGGGCCCCGCCCCAGACTGGGAGCTGTGGCGCGACGCGTGGGCCGCGTGGCTCCCCCGCCTCCCCTCCCAATGCCGGTGGATGGCCGCAGGCCCCCGGCCGTGCGGGGCTGACGCCACAGCCGGCCCCCCGACCCCTCCCCCCCTCCCCCCCGCAGAGCACCACACGGCACTGCCCACGGCACGGCACTGATGCACCAGGAGGTAGTGGGAAGGGCGCGCCTGCCACCACGCATGCCTACCAGGGTAACAGTGATGGCAGACTCCGATGGGTCCCCCCAGCGGGACGACCGCCACCACCGCCGGTCCCGCTCCCGCTCCCCCGTCTCCTCCCCGCAGTGGACGGGGGAGACCCTCGCGGAGCGCGAGGAGCGGAGGCTGGCGGAGGCGGCGGTGCTGGTCGGGCCGCCGCCGCCGGCCCGGGAGCCTGGGCCAGCCGGGACGGCCGCCCCCGCCGCCCAAGCAGCCAGCCCCGCCGCCCCGCCCCGCCCAGACGCGCAGGAAGCGAAGACCGCAGCGAGCCACGCCACGGCCCCGACCGCGGCCCCCGGCACGCCGCCGGCACGGGGGGCAGCCCCGGCGCAGGAACCGGGCGCATCGCCGAGGGCTGCCGCAGCCGCAGAGGAGAGCAAGAAGGGCACGCGAGGGGTTGCAACCGCACGGGCCACGGGCGCCTCGTCGGCGGCCGCCGCGGCAGCGAAGGAGAGCGGGGAGGGCGCGCGAGGGGCTGCGGCCGCGACCCCGGCGGGCCGCGACACCACCTCGGCCAGCCGCGCCGCGACCTCCAGCACGCCGCGAACGCGGGGGACGGACCCCGCACGGGCCGCGGGCGCCTCGCCGGAGGCCGCCGCGGCAGCAGAGGAGAACGAGGAGGGCGCGCGAGGGGTTGCAACCGCGGCCACGGGCGCCTCGTCGGCGGCCGCCACAGCAGCGAAGGAGAGCGAGGAGGGCGCGCGAGGGGCTGCGGCCGCGACCCCGGCGGGCCGCGACACCGCCTCGGCCGGCCACGCCGAGGCCCCCAGCACGCCGCGCAAGCGGGGGAAGAACCCCGCACAGGCCGCGGACGCCTTGCCGGCGGCCGCCGCAGCAGCAGCAGTGGGCAGGGAGAGCGCGAAGTACCGCGCCCACGCCAACCCCACCCACACCCACACCAGCCCCTCCAAGCCGTTCCCCCCCAAGCCCTTCCCCCCGGGGCGGGAGCGGCACGTCCGCCCCCCGACGCGCGAGCGCTCGCCGCCGGGCGTCATGCTGCCGCAGCTGCAAAGGCAGCGGGACGCCCGGCGAGTGGTCCAGGAAGAGCGCAGCAGCGGGGGGGAGCAGAGCGCAGGCAGCGGACGGCGCGACTCGGGGCAGGGGGCCGGGAAGGGGCCAGGGCACGGGAAGGGCGCGCAGGGGCGCGGGCAGGGGGTCCAGGTGCAGGGGGCAGGGCGAGGGGAGGTGGGAGAGCGAGCGGGCCAGGGCGTGGGGGACGGGAGGCGGGACCCGCGACACGGGCAGGGGGCTGGAAAGGGGCCCAAGGGCAAGGGCAAGGGCGCCGCGGGCCCCAAGGGACAGGCGGGACGGGGCATGGGAGCCCAGGGGGGAGGACGGGGCGAAGGGAGGGGGGCAGAGGGCGGGGCGCCCCCGCAGCCGGACGTGCAGCCGGTGAGGTGCATCCCCCGCGGCATCCAACAGATGCCGGCACACCACACCCACCACCACCACCACCACCACCACCACCACCTCTACAACATCGACCCTGATGCCGGCAAGCTCGTCCCCCCCCAACCCCCACTACACCAGCACCATCAAGCCCCCTCGGCGGAAGGGGGACGGGGCGCGGCATCGGCGCCGCAGGCGCAGGGGCAGCGAGGGGGGCCGGCACGGGGGGCGGAGGAGGGCCGGCCATGGGACCGGGACTGGGGCGCGGTCCCGGACCCTCTGGGGGAGGAGACCCTCCCCCTGGTGGGGGAGGTGTACGGGTGGTTGTGCTGGGCCAACCAGGGGACCTCCAGGAGGTCGAGGAACCGGCCCTTCGATGCCGTGCTCCTCCGGAGGGACGGAGGAAACCGAGAGGTACCCCCGGGGGGGTGGGCAGCCCCAGAGGACCATGAGAGGGTCCTCAGGTCAGTGATCCGGGCGGCGTGGCCCGACAGGGAGCCGACGTGGCCGGCCTTCCTGGAAGGGGGAGCGGTGCTCCGCATCACGGATGCGGACGCCAACAACTGGCTCCCCCGGGCTTTGCGCAGCGCCCTCGCCCACTGGCGCTACCGCCGGCACAACCCGCCGCCGCCGCAGCCCCAGGCCCCACACAA
The DNA here is from genome assembly GCA_964036045.1 of Eutreptiella sp. 'Long Island Sound 2002'. Taxonomy (NCBI): domain Eukaryota; phylum Euglenozoa; class Euglenophyceae; order Eutreptiales; family Eutreptiaceae; genus Eutreptiella; species Eutreptiella sp. 'Long Island Sound 2002'. Next base: position 2,549,042 of record OZ038402.1, on the reverse strand, counting down.
GCGGCGGCGCAGGTGATGGCCCAGACGGCGGATACGAGAGAGTGGGGGGGGGGCTGGGCCCCCCGACCCACGCTTCCCCCACGGTACGGCACGACGCATGAGAGCGTGCCACCTCCCGCGGGAGGGAGTGCGGAGACCACGAGCGCGGGGGGGAACCTGCTGCCCGACAGCCCGCTAACCACTGACCGCTAACCCTCACGGCCACCCCCGGCCGGCCAGCGCCGCGCGACAATGGCCGGGGGGATGAGGGGCCCCAGCGAGGGCCTGCACGAGGATCCGGCTCTAGGTAGAGGGGGGCGGGGGAAGGGCGTGCCAGGATTGCCATGCCGCCCCCCCCCCGGCCGTCAGGAGGCGTTGCCAGGGGACCACAGGCCCCCCCCCACTCCCCCCCCCCCTCTCACACAGGCCCGAGAGCGGGCGGGGGGGCGCCCCCCCCCCCCCCTCCGCACCCACCCCAGCTGGGGAGCCACAGGCGCGGCCCTCCGCCCCCCCGGAGCCGGGGGGGCGCCCCCCCCCCAGAAGGGACGGCGACGTGGTGGGGGGAGCGGCGGCTGGACCTGCTCCCGCGAGCCCACACCGGCGTGCCGGAGCAACGCGCACAACGGAACAGGAAGGAGGCCGCGCCCCACATGACCCTCCTGTAACCACAGCTCACTCAGGGATGACAGAGGGGGAGTTCAGGTCTGCTAGGGCCCCCGGGGGAGCGGTCCACGGGCCGCCCCTCGCCCCGCGGGAGGGAGTGCGGAGACAACGAGCGCGGGGGGGAACCTGCTGCCCCGCAGCCCGCTAAACACTGACCGCTAACCCTCACGGCCACCCCCGGCCGGCCGGCGCCGCGCGACAACGGCCGGGGGATGAGGGGCCCCAGCGAGGGCCTGCGCGAGAATCCGGCTCTCGGTAGAGGGGGGCGGGGGAAGGGCGCGACCCCCCGGCCGATGGCTTGCCCCCGGGGCCAGGACTGCCATGCCGCCCCCCCCCCCGGCCGACAGGAGCCATCGCCGGAGGACCACAGGGCCCCCCCCACTCCCCCCCCCCCCCCTCCCACACAGGCCCGAGAGCGGGCGGGGGGGCGGCCCCCCCACCCCCCCCCCCGCACCCACCTCAGCTGGGGAGCCACAGGCGCGGCCCTCCGCCCCTCCAGGGCCGGGGGGGCGCCCCCCCCCTCAGGAGGAACAGCGACGCGGTAAGGGCAACGGCGGCTGGACCTGCTCCCGCGAACCCACACCGGCGTGCAGGAGCAACGCGCACAACGGAACGGGAAGGAGGCCGCGCCCCACATGACCCTCCCGTAACCACAGCCCACTCCGAGGTGACAGAGGGGGGGTTCAGGTCAGCTGGGGCCCCCGGGGGAGCGGTCCACGGGCCGCCCCTCAGCCCCCCCCATCCCGGGGCGGCACTTCAGCCCCGACCGCACGCGCGCGCCGGAAGGGAGCGCGCCGGCGACACGGAGAGGGCCAGAAAGGAGTACCGCAGGCCGCCGCCCGGAGCGAGAGCAGGGAGGCCGCGGCGCGACACCCCTGCCCCCCCCCCCGCCCCCCCACCAGCCCGCCAGCCGCGGGGGCCCCGGCCCCCACCCCCCGAGGCAGGGGGGATGGGCCCCCCCCGCCCGAGAGGGGAGCCGGAGTGTGACCCGCCCCCCCGCCCCAGCCGCCGGCTCACAAGGGGGCCGCGAAGAACAAGCGGGCCCACGCCTGCGCACCGGGACGCCGCACAGATCGTACCCAGAGAAGCCGGGCGAGCACGAACCGGAGTGGTATGGGGGGCCAAGCCCCCCATGGACAGCACAACGCCAGTGACGCCCGCTTTGTTGCCTGCCCAGGGAAGGCAGAGGGACGGAAAGAGGCAGAGCGACCCCCCGCCCTACGGGCCCCGCCCCGGCCGCACAGCCGGAGGAAACGGCGCACGCCCCCCCCCCCCTCATCCCGCCCCCCAGCATAAGAACGCCATGGACCCGCCCCGCGGCGGTCAGGCCCCACAGGGACAGAGCAGGGCCCCCACACCCGCACGCCCGCGCCCACAACGCGGACCCCGACAGCCCACCCAGTGGACGAGCAGTCGGGGGAGGAGGAGCGCAAGACCCCAGACGCCCCACGCAACGGTCGAAGGCACCCCCCCGGGGACGCCCTGCCGCCGCCCCCACAACCCCAAGCCAAGTAGGGGGGAACCGGGACCGGGCCGCCCCCCCCCAAGCACGCCAGACGGAGCAAAGGACCGGTGCAGGACACGCGGAGGGGCACGGACCACGTGGAACGGCCCTACCAGCGCCCAGTACCGGGACCACGCGAGATGCGCGCGCCACACCACCCAGCGGGGGGGGGAGCGGACACCGCGAGAGCGCGAGCGCACACACACGAAAGGGACACACGGGGACTACCGGAAGGCCAACCGGACCGAGCGCGCGGAACGCACAGACCGCATGGAGTGGCGTACCAGCGAGCGAGGGTAAGGGACACCCGGACGGGACGGCCCGCCACACGCAGCGCGGAACACGCGGGGCGGGGAGGGGGAAACGAAAGAGACACGACGCCAGGTGCCGGCCCGAACCCCCCGAACCGGCCGCGAGCGCCGCGCACACACGGACGGGGCACTGCGCCCGCCAAGGCAGTAGTGGCGCACAGCGCCACGCCCCAACCCCTAGGCTAGGCAGCCTCCGCGCCAGCCCAAGGGGGTCCCACTGGCGACAAGCCAGTAGCACGGGCCCGGCGGCGCCGGCGCCCCGGGCGACCACGCATTAGGGGGGCGACGCAGTGGGTAAGCGCCCGCAGCCACGGCTGCGAATTGATGCACTGACCGGGGAGTGGCGAAACGGGGACGCCGGGGAAGGACGGGGCTCCGAGCTCTGTGAACCCGGGGGACTCCGCCACCAGGCAGGAGGTGCGTCTTGGAGGGCCTCCCACTAGGACCCGGTGGGGAGGATATCACCTGGCCCGACCAGGTGGCCCCCCGGGGCCGAAAGGCGTCTAGTACCCGCAAAATCAAACCTCAAACCTCAAACCTCATCAGGGGCTCCAGTTTATCTCGAATCTCTTGAGTGAGGTCGCCAACAATTTTGGAGGTGGCTCCTCGGAGCACCTCGTTGATCTCCGACCGCGTCAGGGACCTGTTGGAGGATCTCCCCGATCCTCTACTCCTGCCTCCAAGAGACTCAGGTCCTCTCCTCAACCCACTCAAGGTTGCATACCCAGGAACATCCACCTAGGCTCCCGTAGCGGGTAGAGGATGGTGACAGTCAGCCGCATACCATCGCGGCGCAGAACTGGAGGCCACCAGCTCACTGGCAGTAGTTGCCTCAGGAAACGCAGTGGTAGGTGGGCCCTCACCATAGGCAGGGTAGGTAGGCATACCAGTAAAGCCTGTGCCCTCAGCCATAGGCGGGTTGGTTATGGGTGTGGATGTTGCAGCGGCTGGGTCTGGAATGGGGAGTGTGGTGGTTATAGGAGACGGTGATGCGTGGAGGCCAGAAGCTCTTGGTGCGCCCTCGAAGGTAGGATCCTTCGTCGGGTCGTGCCCTTGGTCTACTCCTTCGTCTGCTTCGTCTCCAGCATCCTTCTCTCTCTCTCTCTTTCTCTTCACAGGTTGGGTGTCCACCTCCTCGACTGAGAGGGCCCGGAAGGCCGACTGGAGTCCTTCCAACGAATCCTCCGCCACGTCCACTGGCCCATGTAAGGGCTCCGAAGGTACAGCACTAGGTCCAGATCAAGGGTCAGCAGGTGCTGGCATTGCAGGTGCCTCAGGCACTGTCTTCACGTCGGTGTCCTCTTTCTTTGTGTCCATCTTCGTTCGCCCTTCTGCTTATATATGACTGATCTCGGCGCACTGGATGTACGGCACGGGGTTGCTGCCGGTACGCAGAGACAGTCTGCCTCTTGCTACCAGAAGGTTTTATAGTGATTTCAACACTGTGTGTTTGTTGTGCCTCTCCTGCTGCTTGCTGCTGGTGTAGGGTTTCCTGCTGCTTGTTTTTGATGAGTAAAATGTTTTATTTGCTGAAATACAACCAATCCAGGATAGCCCAAGCCAGAGATAAGCAAGTAGAAGAGAATCAGGATCAAAGCATGAAGGGCTGCAGTGTAAACAGTGAAAGATGTTAGAATATTCACAGAAACTGCAACTCAGGGCAAATCGGATTGCATATTCACAAAGATAGCTGAAATGTTTCGGAAAAAGAGTTGGAAAACTGCCCCATGGTCACTCAATGTCCATAGTGCCATCTCAGGAGATGTGCACTCTTTGTTTTGGGTCCCATATGTGCTGAGGTGGCAGGGCATGTGGCGATGAGGTCACTGCCATGTCACATGGGATCTTCCTACTTAGCTAGGCTGACCGGAAATTGAACCCAGGACCTCTCAAAAAGAGGTGCCCAGCCCCCTAGGGTGCATACCACTAGGATAGCTAAGAATAGCTGAGAAAACATAGATAAATTCATAGGCTCTGCCCTGGATATGTCAGTTCTCAGTCGACTCAGGAAAAGATGAATTGCCTCACATTGATAGGGGATTAAGGGGTCCACTCCATATCCTGATTTAGTGTTTGGTTCCATAGGTCAAAATGTGTTATCACCACTTTTGGTTGGGCCAATACTAAGATAGAAATGCCTCTGTGCTTAGAGCATCTCTAATACAACTAAAGTATACCCTAAAGCATTGGAAAAGCACTTTTTCTTACTAAAGCAACAGGCAAATCGCGGAAGAGAACTCATCAAGTACGATTCTGAAACACGTGAAATCAGTAGAAAGCGTGTTTTGTGATAAACACAAATTCCCCAGCTATGTAAGCAACTGAAATCGTATGCAACAGATAACGAATTTCGTTCTCTCATTCCACCTGTTAATCAATGTAACCAATACTCAAAATCGAAACATCAAAACTCAACATGACAGCGTGTGTATGCGCGCGCATGCCCCACCGCGTAAGGCAGGCGGTTCAATGAGCGAAATAAAATGGAGACTGAGATAGCAAATCGAGGCAAATCACAGCCACTGTCATTGACCCATTTTTTTGGAATTTTTCTTTCTGAGTGTCTATTTTTTTTTCGACTGATGAGGGCCTAGTGTTGGGCCGAAACCGGTCTCGTTTTTTGGCTTTGTTTGTGGACGCTTGCATGTGAGCAGTGGGTGAAGTAGCCCGTGACCACCGCTGATTTTCTGATTGAGGACCCCTTCTCAGGATTTTCCGGCGAGGACAAGCTCAAAGCTAATCCCAAAAAATTCAAAAAAAAAATTCCAAAAAACCCGACAGTGGCTCATGCGTGTCAAAATACAAGAGACAGAAATAGTTGTCCCCACCTCAAGAAGCTACCATATTCGTACATCACCATCAAATCAGAAGGGCCAACCTGGATCTTATTTTCCTTGCAGAAGTTCAGGACTCGGGTTCGCCAGTGTATCCGAGGGACATCCTTATAACCTAACTCAGCCACGATCAGAACAACGTTTTCATAAATATCGCCATGGGACCACGACCAATATCCACATTTCACACATAGGCCTGGCAACAAGGAACGCCAAACAGTCGTGTTGGTTGACCAACGGTCAGGCCAGCGGACCACCCCTGACACCGCACCAGTGTGGACATCCAGCACTCTGGATTTCAGTCGCAGTCCCCTGGATTGACTGTCAAAGTCCACAATCACCTCAAGAACCTGGACCTTCGTCCTAAACTATTCGACTGTCATGGGCATTGCATATGTAGACTCAAGCTGGACTTTCATGGTCTGCTGGAGGTCAAATAACAAAGATTTCGGGCCAAATATGTAAAAATTGTCACGGTACCTCCCATGGATGAATCTGTGAACGGACAACGCCGATCGTGTAGCTCGCATTTCTGCGCTCAAAAGATACAGCACAGCAAGTTGGGCACTGATGGGTCCACTCATTGGTAAACCAATGAGCTGACTGAGCACATAACCACCTACAGTGAAGTCGGCATTAGTCCAGAGTTCAAAATTAACAAACGAGGTAATCATTTCAATACTGAGGTTCATGAAATCTCTGGAGGTTCCTGTGCCCAACCGGTCGAGGGATTTACAGATAGTAGAAATGGCAAACCAGGTGATCGGATTCCTACTCTTACGGTTATCTCTGAGCACAGACACACAGTACATCACACTGTCGAGCACACGATCCTTCGGGATCTCTGAATACATATCAACCAAATCAAGCTCCAAGCCAGCCCATGGGACAGAATCCTTATCAGCGGCTGACAAAGCAGAAACAAATAACTCTTTTGCGTCATACATAGAGAAAAGTTCAAAATTGGTGTCCATGTCACCCACGAGTCGACACAGAAGAGAGAGTGCTCGTGATGCAAGTTTGCCAATTTTTGAAGCCGGATGACTGAAATGGGAAATGACAATTCTAATCTTCAGGATGCCGTCGGCCTCCTGATATTTAGACTTGATCAGGATTTTGGCACTGGGTGCCTTTGAATGTTTACTGGGGGGTTTCCATCGGGCACCGAGAATCGGGCGCCACGTTTGGATAAGTCCAGAAGAATACATCCGCTCAATGATATTATTACGCAGGAGGTTTCGTGCCAAAAAAAAAGCGCCAAAAGCATGCAAGACTTGGTACTTCACATTTTGTAATATGTGTGCCTGGAACAACTCGGCCCAGTGGACAGTGCATACAACAAACAGCAACGCCGGATTTTTATCAGCAAGTAAAAATTGGAAGTTATGGTCCTGGTGACGTAGTGTCTGCAGGTGCTCAGGATTCACCCGAGGGTCAACCAAATTTATCTCATCATCATAGGCATGAAAAGCTGCCTCAGCCATTGAGCGAGATGCAGACATAGCCTCGTGTTCAGGAACTCCTGGTAATTGTCGCATAGTGGAATACACGGACGAAGACAAACCATGGACGCATGACAATAAGGGGGCAACTGTAGAATTTTGGGCATTCTGCCGTAACAATCCAGCTGAATCACCCAGAATCAGTTGTAAGTGCTCACATGTGGATCGGGATACAATATGGCCGATGGGAGGAGGGCAACACAAAGGTGACTCCACACAGGCGCATCCCTGTTCCAGGCAACGCTGCAGTAATCCAGGAGTGAATCGGAACTGCGAATTCAGAACCCAGTCAGCCACCTTTTTCGTCTTACACCGAACCACCTTGATACGATCCGCATAGAAGGATTTCAGGGGGTTCAAACACTTTGAATCGAGCAAATGCTGGCGCATCCGTTGCTGAACAAAATCAGCAAATGCTGCTGAAGTATTGTTGGTTTTTAACAGCAGGAAGCGTCTCAGCACAATGCCACACTCGCGCCGTGTCCGGGCCTTCACCTTTCTGAAAAGGCGTTTCCATAGACGTTGTTCAACCGTACCCTGCGATTCGTGGAGGATTGAAAATTGTTGCTCCAAGGATAGGGAGGGTCGTAAACACGACACCTCTTTCTCCACTGTAGTGGAATCAGTCATACTCAACACAGTGGGTGGGTATAATTTGCCTCGGCCCAACTTGGCCCAGTCTTTGGAAGAAAACTGGGGTAGGCGGCTTTTCAGTAATTTTATAGCATGGCGTTGCCACCACTGTTCACGGGAGAATGCCCTAAAAATAGAGCACAGTTCCAGTGGACATATACCCCAGCGGTGTGCTCCAGTCCGGGACATATATCTATACATTGCATGGGCGTTGGACTTACCTGAGGCACACTTCAGCATAGCCAGGATATGCTCCCTACCACGATCACTAATGGGTCGCCCGATGGAGGCGGACCCATTACTGTTCCATCGAACACCAAACAAACGAACTGCAGTTTGACCCAGCATACCAATGTACACTTCGGCCGTTTCCATGGAAAAAACCATATAACAACCAATAACAGGTTCAAGGACAGATACTCTGGCACAGCAACCACGGGGGTTACAAAACCGTAAAATGTGTCGGATCCACTTCGCATTACACAGGGGCAATAATTGGTTAATTCGGTCAAAGGACTCAAAAATTGCACCCAAATCGCGGGGGGACGCATCAAGGGCACGTTTGCGGGCAATACACTCATCCTCCCAAGCGGATTTCCAAATTGTCCACAGGTCCTTTTTTGACGAAGGTTGGAGGTGAAGGGGGGTATGACATAATTTGGTTTTGTACTTGAGCTTAAGTGTCTGACCAAGCATCCTCACAACGTCATGGATGTCAACAGGGTCTGTTTCGAATGCACAACGACTCTGTAAGAGGAAGCCCTGAATATGTGAACACAATTTGGTGGTCATAGCATCTGCATGGTACGTAGGCACACGGGCGTCCGCGATATGGAACAACGGTGCAATGACGGATGGATGTTTTTGGTGGCCACAGAGAAGTAAATCCATGCACCGCCTAGTAGCATCGGTAACCAAAACAACAAAACGGAGAGGGCGCGCATTGCCCAACACCGCGTTCATGATTCGTTGACATGCATTAAACATCCAAGCGTGATGGGTGTCAACCCATAACACACCACCTTGTACAGGGCCACACAGGGGCGACACCTCAAAAGAACACCAAACCTCATCACCATAGTAAGGGGAAGAGAAGTTGTAGAAAGGGGAGAAGGCAGCGGAGGTAGCGATCCCAAAAGGGATACGGAATGTGTCAGCAACCGCAATGGCTAGAGGCAACGGAGGCCCACTTTGTATGGATGCCCCATGCAATTGTCGTCCATAGGACTCGAACAAAATCAAAAAATTGTTGCAAAACTCCTCGGTCATAAGGCGGGAATCATGGATCTTCTTCGCACGGCAGTACAAAGAAAAAAGCCGTCTACAATGGAGATTAGCGCAACATTTTGCCACCACACTAGTGTATGAAGGCGGGGTCTTGTCGGAGGCGGGGACAAACAATTGGCGAGGAAATAGGTTTTGAGCAGTGAGGTAGAACCACCATAGGTGATTGGATTCGCGGATGGGAAGCAAAAACAGACTCTGAGCCCGTTGCAACCTCTGGATCCCCCCCTCAATTGGGTAGTACCCGCGGTGGGGGGTCCTCCATAGCAGATGTATTTGAGGTGGGAGAGACCAAGTTTATTGGGAGTGTGGCTGAACCTCCCTCGACCGGATTTCCTCCCCCCCAGCACAGATTGTTAACCTTCGGCACCGCCGGGGAATCATCCACTAGGGATGGACAATCTTTGGTGCCACTCATAGGCAGTGGAGATGTAGCACCGGCCCGGTCCTCCGTAGGCTCCGGAGAGTGCACGACAAGACACGGGCGGTAGTTGACGCCGCTCATAGGCACCGGGGATTCCTCCAAAACAATGCACTGAGGGACCGGAGAGTCCTCCACCATGATGTATTGGGGCGCCGGGGATTCTTCCACAAGCATGGGGCGATCCCTGGTCTCTGACAAGTAAGAAAAAGTGCTTTTCCATTGCTTTGAGGCATACTCTAGTTGTATTAGAGATGCACTGAGCATCCATGCATTTTAATCTTAGTATTGGTCCAACCAAAACTAGTGATAACACATTTTGACCTATGGAACCAAACACCCAATCAGGATATGGAGTGGACCCCTTAATCCCCTTTCTATGTGAAGTAAAACATCTTTTCCTGAGTTGACTGAGCACTGACATACCTAAGGTAGAGCCTATGGATTCATCTATGTTTTTCCATGAATTCTTAGCTATCCTAGTGGTATGCATTCTAGGGGGCTGGGCACCTCTTTTTGAGAGGTCCTGGGTTCAATTCCTGGTCAGCCTAGCTAAGTAGGAAGACCCCATGTGACATGGCAGTGACCTCATCGCCACATACCATGCCACCTCAGCACATATGGGACCCAAAACAAAGAGTGCACATCTCCTAAGATGGCACTATGGAGAGAGAGTGACCCTGAGGCAGTTTTCTAACTCTTTTCCCCAAACATTTCAGCTATCTTTGTGAATATGCATTCATTTGTGACCTGAGTTGCAGTATCTGTGAATATCCAATCATCTTTCACTGTTTACACTGCAGCCCTTCATGCTTTGATCCCGAATCCTCTTCTCTTTGCATACTATTGGCTTGGGCTATCCTGGAGTGACTTGGAGTGACTGTATTCCATCAAAACCAAAGCTTTTCATCTCCAAAAACAAGCAGCAGGAATCCCTACACCAACAGCAAGCAGCAAGAGAGGCAAAACACAGTGCTGAAAACACTATAAACGTTTCTGGTAGCAAGAGGCAGCCTGTCTCTGTGCACCGGCAGCGACCCCGCGCCGTACAACCAGTGCTCCGAGCAGGCAACTATAAGCAGAAGGGCGGATTAAGATGGATCCAGGAAGAGTGGACGCCGACGTGACGACAGCGCCAGCGCCTGAGGCACCGGCAAGGCCGGCGCCTGGCGCTGTACCTTCAGCGGAGCCCTTACATGGGCCAGTGGATACGGCGGAGGACTCCCTGGATGGCCTCCAGACGGCCTTCGGGGCCCTGTCCGTCGAGGAAGTGGTGGCGCAGCCTGCAAAAAGGAAGAGAGAGAGCGAGAAGGATGCTGGAGACGGAGCAGACGAAGGAGAGGAGCAAGGGCAAGACCCGACGGATGTCCGTACCTTCAAAGGCGCACCAAGCGCTTCTGGCCTCCATGCATCACCCTCTCCCATAACCACCACACTCCCAGCCGCCGCAACATCCACTTCCACAACCAACCCGCCTATGGCAGAGGGCACAGGCTTTACTGGCATGCCTCACTACCCCGCCTATGGCATGGGCCCACCTACCACTGCGCTCCTTGAGGCAACTACTGCCAGTGAGCCGGTGGCTTCCAGCTCTGCGCCGCGATGGTATGCGGCTGACCATCCCCATCCACTCCACGCCACTGGAACCTACATGGAAGTTCCTGGGTATGCTCCTGGGTATGCACCTGGGTATGCACCCTTGAGTGGGTTGAGGAGAGGACCAGAGTCTCTGGGAGGCAGGAGTAGAGGATCGGGAAGATCCTTCAACAGGTTCCTGACGCGGTCGGAGATCAACGAGGTGCTCCGAGGAGCCACTTCGCAAATCGTGAGCGACCTCGCGCAAGAGATCAGGGAGAAACTGGAGCCCCTGATGATCCCGTCCCATGCGTCACCTACGACGGTGGGAATGTCACCCCACCGAGTACAGGCTAACCACCTGGCGGCAGGGTTGACAAATACCCTGGGGAGCCTGAGGAGCCGACCGATGCCGACTCCTGCAGCAGTACCGAGAAGTCCATTCGTCCCGAGAACGGCCCAGCCGCCCTACAGCCACGTGACGAACTCGACGAGGGCCGAGCTGGACCAGCTGGGGCTGACAGCCCTAAGGGCTATGGTGGACGTGGAGCCTTATGGCTCCAGTGATCTAGGCGGAGACCCCTCCGACGACGGGCCGCCGTCGATGGATTCTTCTTCGCCATTGGATGACGAAGACCCTGAGGACCCCGAGGACCCCAAGGGTAAGAAGAAGAAGAAGAAGAAGAAGAAGACCCGACGCCCTGAAGGACGCCGAGCTCAGGAGGCGAAGGCTATTGCCACCTCCAAGATAGTGGTGAACCTGCCTGAGTTCACAGGCAAGGACCTCAGCGAGTTCGCTGAGAACTTTGGCCGGTTCCTACGACTGACCGGCCAAACCCACGCGAGTGGGCGAGTGAAGTGCGATCTGCTCCTGCAGTGCTGCAAGACCAAGTACCTGGAGAAGCAGGTCAGGCAGATCGTAACAAACTCCGCGACCTTTGCCGATGTGTTGGTTGCCCTGGAGAGGCAGTACTCAACCTACGAGACCGACCTCTCCATCAGGGCCGAGATCCAGAACCTGCCCGTGCTGCCCAACAACCCCAAACCTGGCAGGGTCTCCCAGCTGTTGGCTGACCTGGATCACTGGGCTGGACGACTGACGCCAGGTTCCTACAGCAGCGACGACCTGCTGTTCTGGTTGTGCGCCAAGCTCCCCCGAGAGCTATGGGACGAGTGCCGTTTGACGGCTGAGCGCAAGGCTAGATCCCTCCGCTACGAGGATCTATGCGTGCTGCTCCTGGAGATGGCGCTGGAGAAGGAGAGCGACCAGCACCTGAATAACTACCGTCCTGGTGGTGGAGGTTCTGGAGGCAAAGGGTACCAAGGGTCCCGACCTGGGCAGGGGACTACCCCCAAACACGCCCACGCCTGTCTAATGGAGAACGTGAAGGAGCTATTCTGGTGTGATGCCAGAGATGAGCAGGGCCACCTGCAGCACGCCTCTGACTGCGAGCAGCGAGACTGCTTCGTCGTCCAGGGGAAGCAGCAGGAGAAGATCACCGGCGCCAAAGTGAAGGTGCCGGATCATTACCGCTGCACCATCACGTGTGCATTCTGCGGTAAGCGGAAGCACTACGAGGATGAGTGCTACCATAAGCAACGCCTATCGGCGAAGCTTAAGGGGGAAGATCCTGGCAAAAGCTCAGGCAAAGGTGGAGACAAGGCCAAAGGCAACGACTCCGGCAAGGGCAAGTCGAAAGGACGTGGTCAAGGTGGTCAAGACAAGGGTCAAGGTGGACGAGGAGGAGGCGCTAACCGCCAGAACGACAACAAGAACAAGGACAAGAACGGAGGTAACCCCAACCCTAATCCAGGGGGGAACTCCGAGCCCTCTGGAGGGCAGTCTGGACCTACCACATGCTCACAGACGCAGGCCCAGCAAGAACAAGGAGCCAAGCGTGAGCATGAAGGTGGTGATGACGGCAACGCCAAGAAGAGAAGCCGTTTCATGAGGATGGCCCGCAAATTGCGGAACAAGGGGTTCGAGGTGACCTGTCCTGCGGAGTTCTGACGGGGACGCTCTGGTGGCACCCAAGACCTGGTGTTTTGGGTACGTATCCGACTAGGGGGACGTGAATACCTGGGGGTACTGGATACTGGCGCCACAATATCTATAGTGGCCAAGAAAATTTTACCTTGTGGGAGCCTGAAGAACACCATGACCACCGCCGCTATACGCATGGGGGATGGACATGTGGTGCACAGCTGCGGGGACTGTGAAGTGGAGGTACCTATGGGCTCTCGAACTATCGCCCATCGGTTCTATGTGATGGACACTGATGCCTTCGACTTTGTACTGGGGACTGACTTCTTCGTGCAGCACTCCCAGATACCATCCCTGACGCTGCAAGCGCCCTACCTTCTCTACGTGGACCACGGCAGTGGCAGAGAGTCTGTGCCACTGGAGCAGTCGGAACATACCTCGAGTTACCTGAGGCTATCGAAGGAGGAGCCCTCTAACATGATGGCGGCCTCCAAAACTGAGGACTATCAACTATTGGGGGAAGTCCTAGACCAAGGTCTGAAGGAGTTGGGTTACTCTCGAGAAGACCTAAGTGTGGAGTTGTTCGCCAGCGACAAGCAGCATGTACTGGGCCTTTACTGCAGCAAGGGGAAGAACTGCAGCTACAAATTTTACTGGCCCTCTTTCGGGATGGCCTACGGGAACCCCAGGTTCAGTGAACTGGGGAAGGTGCTGACCAAGGTGGCCTTGGAACGTTCCCGTATGGTTCTGTGTTCCCCCGATTGGGGAGCCCATGGGGGCAACGATTACTGGCGAACCCTCCTTGACAAGCTGACTATCAGCTCTGTGCGGTTACCTGATGAGGCCATCTACGTGCCTCTGGGACGCAAGACGCCCATTGGGAAACCCGAATGGGGGAGTATGCTAAGCGTGGTGGACGGAGGTCTTACCTCCATTCCCTGGGAGGACCTGGACCCGACTCTGGTCCAGGCCATACAACGTGAAAGCGATGGACTCGCCTTGGGTGACTTGAAGGATCGCCTACGACCTCAAGATGCTGTTGAAACTACACCCGGAGGAGATGAGTACATCGTGACTGACAGCAACGCCCCCAACTCTCCTTGTCATGTACCTGTACCTGATGGAGTCTCCGAGTGTGGACTATCTGAGCTACCTAGCTCTATCCACTCAGACGACGAAACTGAGCACGACGCCTTCTTCGTGCAGACCGCGGTGGAGGAAGTGGAGAACGCCGAGTACGTCGCCCCACTAAAACCCCTACTCTCCATGAGGGTGGAAGACCCCGTGGATGAAGAGCTGGACCCTCGATCCAGGCTCAGGGAGTATGTGGATTCCAAGAGGAAGTTGGTGGCGAAAAAGCTATGCTACGCGAAGCCTACCCGCAGCTCGTGGCCACTGAAGCAAGGACGTATGGGAGACCTATCCGAATTGAAGGAGGACCTCGAACAGAAGATCACCACCTGGCAAAGGGAGGTAGATCTCAAGCTCATGAAGAGCGTGTGGGGCGCCCATGTGAGGACCCCAGAGGAGGACGACCTCTCGGAGGAATGTGTATGTGAACCCCCTCGAGCGTACCTATGTTGCCATCGTCCACCGGAGATGGTCGAGCAAGACCTTCTATATGCCTACCAAGGGCTGAACGATACTACCTCGGGCGAAGAGTCGGTGGAGGACCACCTCCCGACGTCTATTCAAGGGGCAAGCAACTTACACTCTGACGAGGACATGGAGGACAAGATCAAGGTATTGGACCCGCGGGTACAGAAGCTGATAAGGACCTATCTGGAGGTGTTCGGAGAACTACCCCCTCCAGCCTCATGCGACAAGCTGGTACGGATGGACCTCAAGCTGAAACCCGAGTTCGTGGGTCACAAGATCCGGAGGAGACCCTATCCAGCTCCTAAAGAGCAGGCCGACGAGATTGAGCGACAGATACAAGAGTGTATTGACGCTGGCCTAGTCCTGGAGTACAAGGACGGGGACTACCCCCTACACTGCAGCCCCTGTTTCCTGGTGGCTAAACCTGGGTCTACAGCCAAACGGCTGGTAGTGGACTATGGAGAGCTGAACAAGAAAACGCTGAACCACTCAGGGTCCATTCCCAATATGGAGTCTACCCTGGAGAAGATAGCCTCCTGTCGCTACAAGATCAAGATGGACAAGCGAAGTGGATTCTCGCAAGTGGACCTGACGCCCAACGCGCAGGAACTACTGGCCTTCATCACCCCTCAGGGGAGGGTATTCAAGTGGAAGGTCATGCCATTTGGCGTGGCTAACGCACCCGCTCTGTTCCAAGAGCTGATGAACAAGATCTTGTCCATCCTACGAAGGAGACCTAAGGTGCAGGAGCTCATATCCCGTGGGGCCCAGATGGAGGCTCACATCGACGATGTATGCCTCGGGACCAATACCCAGGAGGATCACCTAATCCTCTTGGGTGAGTTCTTTGCGGTCTGCCAGGAGAACCACACACGACTCAAGCTGGAGAAGTGTGAGTTCATGCAGGAGACCATGCAGTACTTGGGGTTTGACGTTGGCTATGGGTGGTGGACCCCAGCGGCCTCTAAGGCCAAACCCCTGATGGATGCCAAGGTACGACACGAAGACCCCAAGAAAGGACTTCATGATGTACGCAGTTTCATTGGGGCGTGCAACTTCTATCGCCGCCACATCAAAAACTTCACCTACACCAGCGCTCTACTGACTGACTTGATCAAGAAGAGTACTACTTGGCGCTGGGGCCCACAAGAGCAACAAGCGTTTGACGAGCTCAAAGACAAGGTAGCCAACGCTAAGTGCTTGGGCGTGCCTAGGGCACAAGGGGAGATTATCCTGGTGACCGACGCCAGCAATGTGGGCGGTGGTGGAACGTTGTTCCAATGGCAAGCACTAGAGAAGGAGGAGTTCGACTCGGCCATTTCCCAATGGGGGACGGAAGGTCTCAACCGAGATGGAACCCTCAAGCACAGCTACCCTGACGACAAGTGGGTCCTAGTACCTCTGGGCCACTGGAACTGGAAGTGGAACCAGGCCAGGGGGAACTACTCCACCTATGAGCAGGAATTGCTCGCGGGTATGCTGGTGCTATCCTCTCAAGCACGACTGTTGGGGAGTAACCCTGTGGTCTGGCTATGCGACCAAGAACCGGTCCGCAGTTTCCAGAAGGGTCCCCCACCTGAGAAGGCCAAGCTACGACGCTGGTGGACCTACCTCAGTCAACTACGGCTGACGGTACACCATATCCAGGGAGTGAAGAACGAGTGCGCCGACTACATCA
The DNA here is from genome assembly GCA_964036045.1 of Eutreptiella sp. 'Long Island Sound 2002'. Taxonomy (NCBI): domain Eukaryota; phylum Euglenozoa; class Euglenophyceae; order Eutreptiales; family Eutreptiaceae; genus Eutreptiella; species Eutreptiella sp. 'Long Island Sound 2002'. Next base: position 2,533,075 of record OZ038402.1, on the reverse strand, counting down.
GCCGTAACAACTTCGACACCCTGATTGGTGCCCGTTCTGAAGCGCTGGCTAAGGAGGCGTTCAGCCGTATGGACGTACACCTGGACCTGAACATGACCATGATACGCCCCCTGGATGGACTCCAACAATCGGAGTACCTGAAGGAGTTTGGGGATATCTACCAGGGCCTGGAGAAACGCCTTGAACCCCTCCTGGTCAACCAGGACCAGTGGAAGAGGGACAAGAGCTACCTATGGCACGAGGACCGCATCGTGGTGCCTAGTGACCGAGTCCCAGCGCTGCTGAAGTGGACCCATGAGTCCAGTGGTCATGTGGGTGCTGACCGTACCCTGAGGCTGTTCAAGCAGTGGTTCCACACTACGTGGACTGACGACCAACTGCGGAAAACCCTCCAGCCTATCGTGGACAAGTGCCAGTGCAGGTCCTGTAAACCAGGGGATATCAGGGACAGGGGTCCCTACTCGACCCTGCCCATCCCTCACTGTGCTAACAGTGTTCTATACGTGGACTACACGGAGATGCCGAAGTTCGGGGGCTATGACTTCGCCCTCGTGGTAACCTGTGGGTTGACCAGGTTTACCAGGGTGTTCCCATGTACCAAGCACATTACCGGAGAGGAGACTATCAAGGTACTCCTGGAGGAGTGGTTTTGTGTCTATGGGGCGCCCAAGGAGATCAACTCCGATGAGGACGTACGAGTACGCTCAGATACTGGCTGGTACAAGAGGGTCCTGAGATCCCTCAATGTCCAGGTGTCTACGGGGATTCCCTACTCTCACACGAGCAACCCCCTATGTGAGCGACAGATTCGTGTCCTGAAGGAGAACGTCAGGATATGGTGCAAAACTGAACGCACCAGAGACTGGGTGAGACTACTCCCCGTCATATCCTTGATGATGAACTCCCAAGAGAGTTCAGCTACCGGCTACTCGCCACATGAGCTATTCAGGGGGCGCCCGGCATGGTTCCTACATGCCCCCTATCCAGAGGACACCCATTCTTCTGTGGGTGAATGGGTCCAAGAGCAACAAGCGAAGGTGGACAAGGCCAAGGCTATGCTCCAGAGAGTGAGGGAGCATCAGTGGAACAAGAAGAACAAGCACCGTGTACCGGCCACCTACCAAGAGGGGGACTGGGTGCTGGTGCACCACAGTCGACTACCCGCCTGGCCACGCTCTACCAGCGATGACCCATACTTCGGGCCGTACAAGATCCTATCTGTGGATGGACACCGTATCACCGTGCGGTGTTCTCCCCGTCTAGGGGGGACCCTGGTGTGCGCTGCTCAACACCTGAAGCGCTACCATGATCCTGAAGACCTCTGTGGGGAGGAGTGGGAGCTGAACGACGAGGAAATCGCCGCTCTGGACCTACAAGGGGCTGCCAGCCCTATGGAAGTTGAAGGTGAACTCCCCGACATGAACGCCGAGGAGATGGCTAAGGAGGGCTTCTACCTGGTGAAGTCTGTCCTACGCCACCGCTATCGCCAGGGTTGGCGCTTCCTCACCCTCTGGGAAGGGTTTGGAGTCGAAGAAGCCACCTGGGAGCCCTTCTCTGCATTTGTTCTACCGGAGGGACGCCTAAACTCAGTTCTGGTTGACTACTTGTCCCAGAACAACCTTGGTGAGTTGCTGAGGCTCGCTGAGACGCTTGCCTCCAAGACTAAAGCTAGGGACTGAACCTTACCCTTACCTGCCAAAGCGTATGTGTGAGTGTGCTATTCCTAAGGTCCTGAGAGCAAGCCGCAGAAGTGGTGTCCTAATTATACCCAAGTCTGCGCCCTTGCCAAACCTGGAGGGTTGGCTTATTGATGCCACGGGGTACGCCCCGGGTCTCCCCTCCCCTATGCGCCCAATTTCTGTGCTGGCGCAAAACCTTGGGGGAATACCCAGCGTGCTAATCCAGGTATTGTTTTCCCTACCTATCTGTCTACTACAGGGAGGGGTGGCCAAAAGCTATGAAGGCTTGAAAACGCCGTTTGCTATGTGGCCAAAACACTGACCTAACCACTGCCACAGCCCACCAACCCCGCTAAAATTGCAGGAAAAGGGTGGGACAGTGACACACCCCCTACAGGTCCTACACACCCTACAGTGGCACCATCCTGGTGGGCGAGCACTGGGCAACTGGCTCTAGCCCCCACGCAGGACTACCACTCCTACACGCACACTCTACTGGGCGTTGCGAAGAGGAAGGTCTCATGGGTCCTAGCGACCCACCTGTGAAATGACAAGAGAACACAACGCTGCTAAGCAACTGTGGCCTCACAGGGGACGCCACAACGCGTTTCCCCTGCAAGGGCTTGGAGGGAAGGAGTGCTCACGCGTGCAAGGCGCAGATGTCGATGAAGGCGGACTCCCTGCTCTGCCACAGGCAGAGCGGAGTTACTTGTTTGTGTGATCTGCGCCCTTGTTTAGCAGGGCATTAAAAAATGCTGCTGCACCAATCACCCTACCTGGCCACCTGTAGACAAAGGCAAATGAAAGGGCGTTTGCGGCGGAGGAACCAAGCCACACTCCAGGTATTATACCCTTCTCAGTGTGACCTATAATACACTGTCCGCAAACACGCTGCAGAAGCAGCTACCCTTGTCAAGCAAGCAAGCGTTAAGGGACTCCTCAGGTTCTCTTAAAGAACGTACCGAGGAGCCCCTGGGTAGCCTAAACAAGGTTTACCGTGCGCACTTCGCGTGGCCTACCCTTTAATGCGTGTGTGCATGCACGAGTATGCGACAGGATCGTGGGCAAACCTGCCCATCTACGCGTCAATCTGGACTCCACCAGGGGGTGGCCCCGCCTGGGCGTACCTACCTTACCTACCGCTGGGAAGTGAAGCAAGGTGAGAGGACAAAGGGGGCGCACGCGAAGAACGTTGCTATGCACTTGTGTGTATGTCTAATCACCCTGATCTGACCGCTAATCATCTGCAATCTTTCTAATCAATCCCTCTATCGCGTTCTATCTTTGCTAGCGCTGCTACAAGGCTCGTTCACGGAGACACGAGACGAGCAATGTGTATGCGGCATGCGAGACGAACATACCTGTAGTTTATACCTGATTCATTGAAGTCTTTTTCGCTGATTGTCGAATTCTTGAATTTTCGAATCTTCTATTAGTGTGGGTGGAATCTGTATGTTTGTTTATTAATGTGTGTCTCGTCATTTTCAAGACTACGTGATACATACGTTTATAATTCCATTATTTTTCCATTTTCCGGCGCTTCGCTAGGAGCCGCTCCTGCGCGCCGCCATTTTATGCGTATGAATTTCTGGATTTAAAAATCCAGAGATGACTATAATTTCTATAAAAATGTGCTTCTGATGCACAATTGGATTCTACTCAGGTGTGTCCTTTCAGAAAAATTATACGCCGTCATTTGACGGATTTTGGTGTCGTCGCTTCGTTTTTGCGTGGATTCGTCCATAATTCTCCCATTCCTGCCTCTGCAGATACCCACGCGCAGCCTCGCTGACTAGGCCGTGTTCGGGCGGAAACGCAGGTGCCTGGAGAGACTGAGCAGAACCAAGACCCCTCCAAGGGGCAAATTAATTTCTTCTTCGACTCCCTTCGCCCTAAGACAGGTCACAGGTCGCCAGCAGGTTTACGAGAACCCATGCGAGTGTGTATAATGTGTCTTGCGTTTGGGTTGTGTCGACGCTGCGTCTTGGAGGGAGGGATACATATGCACATGTTTGGCATGCTCCCAATCTAACCCAACCAAGCCACAGGAGCCCCGGCAGCGCCATGGGCGCTGAGTCTTCTGGAGGAAATGATACAATCAGAGCAGCAAAAGGACGCCAGCCATGGTGAGCGCCCATTTTTCAGTGTGAGGGAGACTGTAGGTATTTTAAAGTAGATGTGGAAACCAAGGAAAGGCCAAGAAAAATTCCCTTTTTCCTAAAATGCGACAGTGGTGGCCACCACAGCACAAGGGGGGAGTAAGAAAAAGTGCTTTTCCATTGCTTTGAGGCATACTCTAGTTGTATTAGAGATGCACTGAGCATCCATGCATTTTAATCTTAGTATTGGTCCAACCAAAACTGGTGACAACACATTTTGACCTATGGAACCAAACACCCAATCAGGATATGGAGTGGACCCCTTAATCCCCTTTCTATGTGAAGTAAAACATATTTTCCTGAGTTGACTGAGCACTGACATACCTAAGGTAGAGCCTATGGATTTATCTATGTTTTTCCATGAATTCTTAGCTATCCTAGTGGTATGCACCCTAGGGGGTTGGGCACCTCTTTTTGAGAGGTCCTGGGTTCAATTCCTGGTCAGCCTAGCTAAGTAGGAAGACCCCATGTGACATGGCAGTGACCTCATCGCCACATACCATGCCACCTCAGCACATATGGGACCCAAAACAAAGAGTGCACATCTCCTAAGATGGCACTATGGAGAGAGAGTGACCCTGAGGCAGTTTTCTAACTCTTTTCCCAAAACATTTCAGCTATCTTTGTGAATATGCATTCATTTGTGACCTGAGTTGCAGTATCTGTGAATATCCAATCATCTTTCACTGTTTACACTGCAGCCCTTCATGCTTTGATCCTGAATCCTCTTCCCTTTGCATACTATTGGCTTGGGCTATCCTGGAGTGACTTGGAGTGACTGTATTTCATCAAAACCAAAGCTTTTCATCTCCAAAAACAAGCAGCAGGAGGCCCTACACCAACAGCAAGCAGCAGGAGAGGCAAAACACAGTGCTGAAAACACTATAAACTTTTCTTGACATAGGTTCGGGCGTTGCAGGCGACGAGGCAACGGAAATAGGGGAATGATGGAGGGTGCGACGTTCCAGCACTCCAATCTCCTCCTCCTCATCGTCGTCCCCCTGTTCCAACGCCAGGGGGAACCACTGGTCACACTCATCCTCCTCGATTTGTGTGGGGGATTCTTCGATGATCGTAGGACTTAGCCTCGATCCGTTTGGGGGATTGGTGACGCGTTCCCGTGGGGGGCCGGCCACGGGACGCTGCGGGTGACACGCACAGGTGAGCAGGCAGGCAAAGCACTACGCTCACAAGGGCATCAATACGCTCGTGTCATGTGACAAAGCGTTTCAGGATCCTTGCCACTCTGCAACAAGGGAACGAAAGTATGTACAGCAACACATCAGGATATGTACACATGGGGTTAAGACTGGACTGGGGTAAGGGCAACACAGGACAATAGACACTCAGTCCCAACTCGTATCCCAATCCCAGGTCCGACCCTGTCAGTGGCTGGTGGGGGCGGGGGCTCAAACACAACCCTTGCCCTGCTCAGTCCGGACCCTGAAACCCTGCCAATAGGGGGGGGTGTCCCGCCCAGCCACAGGCGAGTTCCTGGAAACCAAGGGGCTCCAAGGCCAACCAACAGTGGCTCACTATGCTCCCTTAACAGCAGGTTCGAACTTTTCTCTGAGCCAGAGATATGGCTCCGCCATTATCCCCTAGGAGTTGTTAGCTGAAAATGGGCTGTTTCAGCCCAAACTGATATTAGCTCCAAAATCTCCAAAAATGACCCCTCGTCCGGACCCGTCAGAGGTAGGGACGAGGCAACTGACCCTATGCCCTTCGAGTACGAACCCTCCGGAGCCCTCACCCAACCTGGTTTCCTCTGAGGTCCCGGCATCAGGGCACCACGGGTTCGTCAAGTGGGGTCATGATTGCCAAAATGGCAAAGTCGGCCGTCTCGGGCGACCGACCAGGGTAGGAAATCTTGGCGATGTTGACGCGCCATGCCTTGATTCACAACCCTTGGTATCCCCTTTGGTCCCATGCCCTGGGTTATCGCTTGCTGTCATGCTGGCTGCTTGCTGTTCACCGAGGGGATGACCACACGGACGGGGCAGAAAGCAACATGCGGAGCAAAGGGGGGGAACATGGATCGCACCAAAAGTTGAATAACTCCGGAAGAGCCGGAGGAGCAAATACGAAACTCAAGGGCGTTCAACCCTTGGTCATATGCTACAATTTGCGCACTTTCTTCCTGGCTAGATCAGGTGTCCCATGGAGATATGGTAATTCCAATCTGGCATACAATGGCAAAAACAGCGAAATTTGGCCAAAATGGCCCGCACTCATGATTCCATATCTCCATGGCCACGGCGAGGATCCTTTCAACCAAAGATGCGATAGTCATATGGGACTTAGGTCCCAATATATGCCACTTGCCATCCCTCATGGTCGCCTCTAGCTATTTTCCCCATTGGAGGAAAAACGACACACGTATGGGGCAGAATGGCAACATGCCCTAACTCGGGTGACTCACAACTCTCCCATCGAGAGGAGAGGCCACATGGGGAAACATCCCATTTGATGCGGGTTTATGTGCCCTCTCCGAATTGCCCTTACCCTTGGTCAAGTGGCGCACGCAACCTCGGGGGTGAAATCCGGGGGAGAAGGAGTTTGTGGCCGTTTTGGGCAAAACGGCCAAAATTCACCCAAAGGTGGTCCCTCCAAATACCGTATCTCCATATCACGAGAGAAAGGAGCCTCGGGCTTTTGCATGGATGCAAACCGAAGCTTTGCTTCCCTTTTGCAACAAGGGTTGAGGTTCAAAGCACAATGAAAGCATTTTTAACACCTCAATCCTTGAAGCACACTATTTATGGGAAAAAGTGCATATATCGGCGACATTGGCATGAACATATCTTTGGGACCTTGAGGAGCAAAAATATGAGTAAACACTTTTGGAGTAGGCCCATAGTAGGTGCTTCCAAACATGCACACTATGGTTAGATTGTCTCCGCCCACTCGTGTCATTAGTGCTTGCATATGAGCGCGTGTACAAAGAGGCAATGTGGCACGCGTGCTCACAAGGCGAAATTATATAAAATAGAAGACAAGGTTGTAAAAATCAACCAAGCCATCCACGATGTCCTTCGTGGTCTCTACTTTACATATTGTCTTGGTTCGAGGCTCAACTCCCCATAGGCTTCGAATATGAGCCTCCGGGGTTTGGCCATTTTGGCCTAATTTTCGACCAAAACTTGCCCTCTTTTGAAAATAGAGTTTTGGTACGCATTGAATTGCGTGGAGCCATCGTTGAGTTGGCTCGAAAAACGAAAATGGCCTCGGGCTTTTGGTCTTGTGAGCATTGTGTTCGGTCATTAACGTTCATGCTCACAAGGCCACAAAGTTAGCGTTTGCGCACGCAAACGACTTGGGTTTGCGAGACCCATAGGCTGCCTAAAACACCGCCATTGCCCGCTTCCCTAAGCAAGATGATATGCCCGCGTGAAAGGGGCATGGATGAGGGACATAGGGGGGAGAGGTAGGGTTCCGTGCGAACTCATGGTCCTTGAGAAGCATGAGCTCGCACGATCGACGGAAAGCCTTGCGCGTTGATTTTCTCGAAAACGCAACGGCGAAAAATTCTGGTGAACACACCAGATGAAAGTACATTAAATACCCTCTAGATTCAGCCCCTAAGTTCTCTTAGAACCTCAACGGTACTCGAGAAAAGTCCAGAATAAAACTCGCCACGGAGAAGCGACGAAGGCGCGCGAACAGGCGACATCAGACGGCGATTTCACGACAATTAGAAATCGCGGTAGAAATCGGGTATTTCACCGATTTCCGACTGAAAATCGCCTAAGACAATAAAATTACGGTAATTCTACATCGATTTATTGGTTAGAAATCGGATTCCAGATTTCACGGGTTAGAGAACAGGGATAGCCGGTATCAACGGCTTCCGCACGGGTGTGACGGCTCGCAGGCCTCCGGGCCATGGGCCATAACGGGTGTGGCGGCTCACAGGCCTCCGGGCCATGGGCCATAGGTTCTGGGTACCGCTTCACCCCCCTCCTTAGAGCAAACCCTGGGGGGGGCTCGATAACACCCAAGCATGGCAGCGGGTACCCAGGACCATCCCCTGAAGGGGGGGGGGGTCACATCGTCACTTCAGGCCCATCTGCGGGTTAGGTTGCCCATTGCGATCCCACGGTAAAACAGGTATGATGCTGTAACTGTTAGTAACTGCAAGTATAGTATCAAGTATCAAGTCCCGGGTCCTGGCGGCGATTGTTAGGCATCCAAAGGACCCGTTCACCCATACTGACGCGTTCGCGTGGGGGGCCGGCCACGGGACGCTGCGGGACACGCGCAAGTGAGCAGGGTTTCAGGGTCTGGACTGAGCAGGGCATGGGTTGTGTTTGAGCCCCCTCCCCCACCAGCCACTGAGAGGGTCGGACCTCGGATTGGGATATGAGTTGGGACTGAGTGTCTATAGTCCTGTGATGCCCTTACCCCAGTCCAGTCTTAACCCCATGTGTACATATCCTGATGTGTTGTTGTACATACTTTTGTTCCCTCTTTGCAGAGTGGCAAGGATTCTGAAACGCTTTGTCACATGACATGAGCGCATTGATGCCCTTGTGAGCGTAGTGCTTTGCCTGCCTGCTCACTTGCGCGTGTCCCGCAGCGTCCCGTGGCCGGCCCCCCACGGGAACGCGTCAAAAGCGTTTCACCGCCGCGGGGTTACCCAGCCCTCGCGTGCCACTCGGGGCCACCAACCCCGAGCAGCGCGGCGCAGCTCGCAGCTCGCAGCGCAGCGCAGCGTCTCGCAGCGCAGCGCAGCGGCTCGCAGCGCCACTCAGCGACAGCGCCGAGTTCGTCACGGAGCCCGCAGCGCCGTCCAGAGCATCGCCCTGACCGCGCAGCAACCGTGAAAGAGGTGCACAGACCAGGACTCCTGCATCAGCCCCATCGGCCGACCCGGAGTCCCATCGGCCGACCAGCAAGGCCGCGTCAACCACCTCCACAACCACCGGCTGACCAGCACCAGCCGCACTTCCAATCCAGTGCTGCAGCACCCGCCTCAACAACCACCACCAGTTCGTTGAGTAGAACGAGTGCACACCAAGGACCTCAAGACCAAGTACGCCCCCCGCTGCCATGGTAAACTGGCAGGAAGCGGGCAGGCTGTGGCCGCGGCCCCACCCCCATGCGGCACGCCTGCTGCGTGGGTTGGTTTGGGACCAGCACTACCGCCACAGCCACCCCCAGTGCGAAGGCGGCATGCCCGGGAGCTTCGAGCTCCGCGAGGACATGGGGGAGGACCGCCTGCGGGCAGTGGAGGAGTGGCTGCGGGCGGAAGGCTACGAGTGGCGCTTCCGCCGCAAGCGCTGGCGGACCTGGACCCGGCCGGACAGGCCCGGCGAGGGGCTGCGCCCCGACGGGATCGAGGAGGACGAGGACCCCAACGCCTACCCGTCGGGCGCCTCGATCAATGTCTCCCTGTGGGACATGATCGAGAAGGACTTCCCGGAACCGGGGAGCGAGCGCAGGCTGCAGGGCAGCAGCAGCGCGACTCCGGCGAAGGAGAAGCGGTCCGCCGGGGACAGGAAGCGGGACCGGAGGTGGCGGGAGTACCAGGAGTCCCTGGCCGCCGAAGCCGCCCAAGGCGCCAAGGGCGGAACCCCAGCCCCCAGTCCCCAACGGGCCAATGGTGGTCATCACCCCGGCCACGCCACCCTTGGTGACTTCATGGAAGTCGCCAAGCAGACCCAGGCCAAGCCCCGTCGGCTGCTCCTGAGGCCCCAGCAGGCCCCAGCAGGCCCCAGCAGCGACGTGGAGTCGGCCCACCGCGGGAGGATGCCCGCCGACCAGGCCAGCTCCAGCAGCAGCGCCGCTCCCGCCCAAAGGGACGTGGCGCGCGCCTGTGAGCGCGTCTGTAGGGTGCCCTGCAACCTTCGGGTTGCCCGGCAACGGGCCACGCAGCGGAACGCTGCCGTGGAGGGCGCCGTCGGCATCGCCCATGAGGAGGCCACCGAGTGGGGCAGAGGCATGGACTACCACGCCTCGAAAGTGGCAGCCATCGCGGCCGGTCTCACGGCTGCGGCCGCCCATGAGGCAGTGGCTGCCCGGATCAGGGCAACCGACGAGGAAGCCCGCCGGACGCAGGAGGCCATTGCCTGCAAGGAGGCCGAGGTGAAGGCGCTGGAAGAGGCGCTTGCCCAAGAGAGGGCAAAGAAGGAGGCGGAGGAAAGGGCCCACGCCGAAGCAACGGCTAAGGCCCAGGAGGACGCCGCCAAGAAGGAAGCCATCGAGGCCGCGCGACGGAAGGTCGCTGAGGAGAAGGCCAAGACGGAGGCGGAGCTGGCAGCGTTGGAAGCGCAGAAGGCGCGGCTGCAGCAGGCCCGGGAAGCCGAGGCGGCTCGTGCTCGGGAAGAAGCCGAAGCGCGAGCTGCCGCAGCCACTGCCGCCGCAATGGAGGAGGCAGAGGCCAAACTCCACCGCGAGACTCCCCCGGGAGGATCACGAGTGGAGACCCTTCGAAAGCTTTTCGAAGGGGACGCCTCCTCCAGGATGACGCTGGATGAGGCGGACACGGGCAGCAGTGGGAGCAGTGGCACCACCGCCCACCGACGGAGGAAGGGTAAGGGGAAGACCCCCGAGAGGCCACGCAGGCCAGCGGGTGGACACCCCCAAGACAGTGACCCCTTCTTCACCGCCAGTGACGGGGATGAACGAGGCCGCCGTCATCGCCAAGTGGTGGCTTGGACGGGCGGAGACGTCCCCATGGAACCAGTAGGTGAGGATGAGGATCTCCCTCCTCCCTACCGGAGCTCGGAGTCTTCAGAGACCGAGACGCCCAGATGGGGCGACATGGGCGAGGATGACGACATGGACTTCGGCATCACGAAGAGGCGCCCATCCTCGGACCCACCGAGGCGACCCGGCGGAGACCCAGGGGACCCCCTGGCGGAGGACCATCAGGACCCCCTGGAGGACGCCCACCGAGTGGACCCCCTGGAGGCGGACCACCGGGCGGGGGAGGACCCCCTGGACCGGGCGGACCCGGCGGAGGCCCTCCTGGAGGACCCCCTGGGGACCCCGACGACCCACCAGGGAACGGCGACCCGGATACCACCTGGCGGTGGATTGTCTACCTCCACAGGAGAGTCCAGCTGCTCGAGCTGGAGGTAGACACGGGCAAGGGCGAGATGGCTCGCATCTCCAGGGTCGCCGCGCGCGCGCAGAAGGAGCTGGACATCGCCAGGGCCGAGACCAAGTCGCTGACCAACGTCGTCAGCGGCCTGCAGGAGAGGCTGGACGCGCTGGAAGCCCGTGGGAGCGTCGGCAGCGACCACCCACCCCTGGAGTCTGGCTCGTCGGACGACGGCTGGGGACCCAGACCAGGTCCAGGCAGATTCCACGCCCCCGGCGGAGCCCCCAGGAGTCGCCCCAGCGCCAGTGCCCCCTCTCTCACCACCCCCTCTCACCACAGCGCGGGCCGCCGCAACGAGCGCGTGCCGCCCGGCAGTGGCGGTGAGGATTGGCGTGATGAGTGGCTCAGCGCGGAGTACCGCAACCGCCGTGCTCCACCGCGGACACCGGTACGCCCCCGACGCCCCGCACCAGCCCCGGAGCCAATCCCCATCGCTGGTGGACGCTATGGTGGACTCAGGGACGAGGTCCCCAGAGGAGACGTGGAGTGGGATGTCGGTGAAGGTGAGGACCTGGATCTGGACCTGGAGGAGTTCGACATCAGCCCGCCGCGTGGTGTACGACGGGAGGCCGCTGAACTCAGCCGCCGGCGCCGTGATGAGGAAGCGTACATGGATGCAGTACGGCGTGAACACTTTGGTTCAGCGTACGTGGAGGAACCGCGGCGTAGCCACAGGGGTTCCATGGAGGAGATGGACGTGGCGGCCCTGGGAGTCCGTGGGCGAGGCCGATGGGAACCTCGGTCGACCTCGCGGCCGGCGTTCATGGTCTCTAAGGCCGCGGATGCCGCCGTGTGGGAAGACTTGAAGGACATCAAGCCCCCCATGTACGATGGCAACCCCCTCAACCTCGACCGCTTCTTGGAGAAGCTGGACGATTGGGGGCTGACCGTCACTGAAGACCTGCCTCCCGCGGATGCGGAGAGATATGTCTTCAAACGGTTCAGGTACCGCCTGCCGGAAGTGCTCGGCGAGCTATACTTCGTGGCGACCAAGGAGGGGAGAATCAAGACCCTCAAGGAAGCCAAGAAGTGGCTCAACGAGCAGGAGCGGGTGGACGCTCCGCAGGTGGCTGCCAAGCGCTGGAAGTCCATCAAGCTTGAGCATGATGGACGGGAGATCCGCCTACGAGATTGGCGAGACTTCCGAGGGAAATACACCCTCTTCCGCCGCAATGTGGAGGATTGGAACGAGGGTGACGAGCAGGCTCGCCTGCTCTCCATGCTGCCGGAAGCATGGATCAAGAGGGTCACCAAGGAGGAATCCAAGCGGGCCAAGTCCAACCACACGGTCAAGATGATGCTCCCCAAAGAGTATCATACGAACGTGGTGGCTTGGGCGAAGAAGCACGTGGCTCGGGATGTCAAACGGCACTCCCTGCGGAACACACTCCTCATCACCGTCTCGGGCGATCGCGAGAAGACCGCGATGTGGCGCCTTGACGAGTGTGAGTTGAGCGGCCAGACCATCCGTCTGCAGCCCATCCCGGCGCGGATGAGCTGCGACGAGATCCTGGATTGGGTTGGCGAGGAAGTACTCAAGGAGTACCGAAACCTCCACCACACCCGCGGGTTGAGGCCCGGCGACCGCGACGTCAACTACGTTGGCGAGGGACCTGGCGGGGAAGATGCCATGGACCCAGCGGGAGCCGGCGGCCATGAGACTCTCGTCGACGATGACGACGACGATGAGCCCGCCGAAGTGGCCGTTTGTGCCTTCGTGGCCAGGAACCTGAGCGCGGGGAGCAAACCGGGAAACTGGAAGCCCCTGCAGCAGGGTTCGAGGAAGCAGGAGAAGAGGGACCCTCGCCGCATTGGCGACCCTCCGCTGTCCTTTGGGGAGTTCATACGAGCTCACCCTCAGGGCTGTTTCGTGTGTTACGGGAGGAAGCGAGGCTTCAACCATGACCACCGAACATGCCCCGTCCACAAGGCCGACACGGAGGCTTACAAGAAGGCGCACGGGTCGAAGAAGCGTGCGCCCGCGGGTATCCGGGAAGCCAAAATGGAGGTCGACAAGGACGAGCTGGCCAAGCTGATGTCGTCGGTGGGGACCGAGTTGGCCAAGGAGATCCCGGAGATCAAGCGGAACTGGGTCCCCAGGTCGGACAACAAGAACAAGGAGAACAACCAGAACAACCAGAACAAGGACAAGGACAAGAAGCCTACTCGTAGTGAGAGGAGGAAGAAGGGCGTCAACGACGTTGAGGCCGAGGAGAACACCCCCTCTTCCACAACCGACGCCCCCTAGCGGAGCCCCTGCAGCCAAGGGCCCCAGCTAGGGCGGTCGCAGGAAGGTGACGTGGGAAGCGCCGAACCATCCCAGTCGGGAGTCGATAAGCACAAGGGGACTGCCGCGGGCGGAAGGCCCGGTCCGGCACCCAGTCGCGGAGGCGGGGTGAGGGCGAGTGAAGGCACGAACCCTTGCACCCGTCCGTCCTTCGCGACCAAGAATGTGTTTGATGTACTACATGATCTATCCGAGCGTATCGGAGGATCACCCTGACCGCAGCTGGATGCTGGAGATGGACAGCCTGAGCCCATTGTCCACGACCTGCACCAGTCGCTTGTGGAGCTTCTGGAACGGCCGGAGATCCTGAGTTTGCACGCCGTGCGCCGTGTCGGTCGCGAGCGGCAGTTGCATCTTAAGGTCCGTGCCCTATGCGGGGAAGTGGAAAAGGTTTTCGACGTGTTGGTCGACACGGGAGCTCAAGTCAGCTTGGTCAAGGCTGGCCTACTTCCACCAGAGTGTCTGACCGACAGTCGGAAACCTGTCAGGCTGAAGGTGGCGAACGGCCAGTACATGGTGGGAGGCACGAAGGAAGCGGCCATTGGGCTGCAGTTCGTGAACCATCGTGAGCTGAGCCGCCCAGACCTCGGCAAGGAAATCCTCCTGCACGGTCGCTTCTACGAGGCCGAGATGGACTGGGACATGATCGTCGGGTACGACTTCATGATGGAGACGGACTCCGGCGTCCTCCCGGCCCAGGCCTCCATGACCCTGTACCAGGACGACCAGCTCTCGTGGCTTTCGTCACCTGAGCACCATGTGGAATGCCAATGGATCCACCCCGAACGCAATCAGCTCGAAGTGGCCGCGCTGGACACTGAGCCCACTGGGCCAGCAAACCAGGAGTACGGCGTAAGGCCGGAAGTGGCGAACCGAGTGGTCGCGGACCTGGGAGCGTCGGATCTGGCCCTGGATGCGTTCTCTTCAGGAACCTCCGCCCATCTTCGGGTATGTGAGAAGTACTGGAGCGCCCAGGACTCCGCGTGGAAGAAGCACTGGGGTCCGCATCAGGGATTGATGTGGATCCATTGCCCCCGTTGGGACATTCCAAGAGCGATAGCGAAGATTCGCAAGGACCGCTCCAAGGCAGTGCTGGTTGTTCCTATGGGATGCACCGAGGAGGAAAGTACCCGACATTGGGTAGCCTCATTGACCAACATGACCTTAAACAAGGTCGTCCTACCGGCTGGAGAGAGTGTCTATCAGGACGCTAAGGGACAGCCCATGCCACCCCAGAGATGGCCAACGGAATTCCACTATGTGGATGGGGGCCTTGATCAGGCCGACACCACGGACTTCGTGTGTGTCAACCGCATCATAGCTGAGCCTTGGAGGCAATGCTTTGCGGTTCCCCCTGTTGACATCGAATATTCGAAATCGGAAGAGCCCCTCACTGAAGAGGAGTGGGATCTGGTTCAGGGGTATATGGATCAGCCCTTTCACGACTGGGGAAACCAGCGTGAGGGCAAGGGCCAGGACAGGGCCTGGTGGGAAGTGGACTCGATCGTCTCTGGTTCCTATGACGGGAACACCTTCGTGCAGAGGGTGCTGGACCACCTGTCCAGCCAGGACGAACCAATCGGGGGTAACCCACCCACCTACAGCGATCTATTCCGAGGCAAGACCAGAGATGGCCCTTTGGGCCACCTGGGAAGACCACCTGAGCCGAAAGCGAGCGGAGTAGCTACCCCTCAAGTAAGCTCCGTGGTTCAAGTGCCCGGAAAAGCCAAGGCGGAGTCCGATGACTGCCCCAAGATTCAGGCATTGAGGGCCAGGCTGAAGCAGAAGTATGGTGATACCTTCTTCAGCGGTAAGCCTGTGTTTCCCCCACCGGTGCGTGGACCGTATGGCGAGGCCAAGATACGACTGAAGCAGGACCCCCGTGTGTATCGGCACCGGGAGTTTGCCCTGAGGGGCGAGAGGAAAGAGGCCATGGAGAAGATCCTCCGTGACTTCATCCAGAGAGGCTGGCTTGAGCCATGCCACTCCGAATGGGCCTCTCCTTGCTTCGTCGTCCCCAAGAAGGTTGCCGGTGAGTGGCGGCTCGTGGTCGACTACCGCGGCCTGAACGCCCAAACGCAGCACGACAGCTATACGCTGCCCCTCATTGAGGACATGCTGCAAAAGCAACACCGGCGGAGGATCTTCACGGTGATTGACCTGAAACATGGTTATCATCAGATGCCTCTCGCCGAGGAGTCCCGTGCCTGCACAGCCATGAGCACTCCACTTGGACCTCTCCAGTGGAAGGTGATGCCCATGGGCGTTACCAACGGCAATGCGGCTTTTCAGCGGATGCTGGAGAACCTGCTTGAGCCGGTGCGCGACTGTGCGGACCCCTTCGTGGACGACGTGATCATCGCGTCCGGGGACCCCAGTATGAGCTACGAGGAGCTCCTGGAGGCACACGAGAGGGACGTCACTCGAGTGCTGGACCTTCTGGTTCGGCACAAACTCACGGGCAGCAGTGACAAGGCCACCATTGCGGTAAGCGAGGTGGTCTTCGCTGGCCACGTAGTTGGGAACGGGCAGCGAAAGCCCATACCTGGCAAAGTGGCCGCGATTGAGCACTGGGAAAAGCCCAAGACGGTCTCTGAGCTACGGGCGTATCTGGGGTTCTGCAATTACTACTCGGGGTATATCAAGATGTATGCCGAGTATGCAGCCCCCATGACGACCATGCTCAAGGGCAACCGAGAGGAGACCAAGAAGGGGTCCAAGAAGGCTCTGGTCTGGACACCTGAGTCCGACCGTGCCTTTGAGGGGATGAAGCAGGCGCTGCTATCCGCAGTGGGTCTGCACCTCGTGGATCCCGACCGAGGGTTCGTCCTGCGCACGGACGCTTCCGACTACGCCATTGGCGCTGTGTTGGAGCAAGTGCTTGACGACGGGAGGCACGTGCCCGTGGCCTTCTGGAGCCGAGTCCTGGCGGAAGGCCAGAGACGGACGTGGACGCCCCGTGAAAAGGAGACGTATGCCATCGTCATGGCTCTCAGGAAATGGGCTGGGTACATAGCCCTCCATCCCGTCACCGTCTGCACCGACCATCAGAGTCTGCAGTCGTGGCACAAGGAGCACGTGGACACCCCCTCAGGTCCCGCCTCCCGACGGGCAAGATGGCATGAGACCTTGGCCAAGTTCGACCTCACGGTTGTGTATATTCCTGGAAAGGATAACACCGTGGCGGACTGTCTCAGTAGGTGGGCCTATCCCGCCAGCAAGGGCATGCAGGACATCTCTGCCCATGGCGATGAGGCTGAGACCGCTGAAGCCAAGAGGATCATCGAAATAAAACGCCTGATGGAGGAGGAGGGTGCAAAATGCTTCGTCGTCATGGCCGCGGATGCCCCCCTTGCAACGAGGGTGAGCAGAGCGGTCAGAGTACTCGCCCCTGATGGAGCTGAGTCCGACAAGCACCTCTTTTCGGAGTCTTGCCTCCAGGACGACTGGACTGACGACTACGCCAAGTCTGAGGCCTTTGCGGCCGAGTATAGGGCTGTGACCGACCCTGATGACGGGCAGAAGTGGCCAAAGGGGCTGACTGAGAAAGATGGCAAGCTCTACCGGAATGGTAAGCTGCTAGTACCGGAGTCCCGGGTGCTCGAGCTGTGTGAAGCTTGGCACCACCACATGCTGCACCCAGGGGTCAAGAAGCAAGCTCTTGACATGCAGCGTCGGTTCGAGATCGACCATATCGTTCTCTACACCGCCATCAAGAAGGTCAGGAAGGGTTGCTCGGTCTGCCAGGCCTGCAATCCCGACAACCGGAACGTCAAGGGGGAACCCCAATGGACCCCGGTTCCTGACCAGCCCATGGAGAGCGTGGCCATGCACGTCTTCTCCATGCCCGAAGTGCACATTGGCAAGGAGACCTTTGACTGTGTGGTTCTTTGTGTGGACCGCCACAGCGGCTACGTTGTAGCCGTTCCGGCACGCAAAAAGGGGTTGCTTGCCAAGGAAGTGGCAGTCATGATGATTCGTCATTGGCTGACCGTCTTTGACATCCCCCGCACCATTTGCAGTGACCGAGGGCCCCAGTTTACTGGTGGCTGGTTCAAGGCTATGTGTTCCCTCATGGGAATACGTCATGCCAAGAGCCTCGCCTATCTCAGCCGGTCTAACGGCCGTGCTGAAGTGGCTGGACGGCAGCTGTTCGAGAAGCTGCGCAAGATCCACATCACCAATCCACGTCGGAACTGGTTTGAGGAGATGTGGCTCGCTCTGAAGGCCCATCATGACACCCCCACTCCGGGCGGTTTGTCCCCTCACCAGATTCTGTTCAGCTGGGACCCCCTGGGTAGGGGACTTCCCTTGTCTGGTGATGGCATGGCTATGGATGCCAAGGAATTCTTCGCGCGGCAAGAGCAAACGGCGCGGGACATCCGCCAGCAGCTCGAGAAGGAGCATGCTGAGCGTCAGAAGTCCGCCCCGAGCTCGACAGCGCAGAAGTTCAGGGTGGGAGACCCGGTGTGGGTGATCAGACCCCGCCCTATGGGCACCCACCGCACCAAAACCTGGTTCACACCCGGCGAGGTGGTCCGCAGGATTGGTGAGGACACCTACCGCGTCAAGGTGGGTCACGGACAGTTCCGGGAGCGCCACGAAAGTCAACTCCGTGTGCGGGAACCCGACCTCCGTGGCCAACATGTGTCCCTGAGCTATGCCGCACATGAGGCCGATTCGGACGACGACTACGCTGAGCAGGACGACTATACAGTCGAGAAGATCCTTGCTCAGCGTCCGAAGGCCTCAGCACCTGGAGGTCTGGAGTTCAAGGTTCGTTGGCGAGGCTATGGGCCGTCCCACGATACCTGGGAACCCGTCTCCTCGTTCGTGCCGCGGGTCAATACTCCCTTCATGGAGTACATCCGCAAGCACAAGACCAAGATCCACGTTTCGGACTTGGCAGCACTCACCCGGGCGATTGCAGCCAGGGGTGCCTGATCAGCGCCCTGAGCTCTCCCCTGATGCGTTTTGAGCGCTTGTGAGGCCGACAAATCGTCCCTTACTTGCTTGCTCTCTTCCATCTTTCGGTGACAGAGTGGCCATATACCCCCCCCTGCTGAATCCAGATAAGGATGGCCCCTCTCTTCAATTATATTCGTCACTCCCCCCCCTGCTGAATCCTTGGGAAACCAGGTAGGGCGACTGACCTTCATATTTCTGAGCTCTTGGGGCCTTGAAGCCCATACGTCGTTGCGCAACGGATGCCGCTGTCATCGGCATTGCGAATTTTTGGTGTGTGGTCTGGTTCCATGGCACTTGCGGAATCCAGACCAGTCGACGTGTGTCAGCTGACTATATATGGCCTGAACTCAGGCGTTTTCCCGTCCACCCTCCTGCATTGCCTTATCCTGACCGTGGCGTGGTTTGGCGCTCTGTCCGGAGCGTGTTTACACGCCTATTTACCCAGATTATTGCTTGTTTTTCTGCCCTCCAGGATATGTGCATCTGTATGTTAACTGTCATCAGCCCATCGCTGAGGGATGGACTGTTTTTCACCACGAATCGGGATACAGAGGCGCCTTGAGTCGCCGTGTACATGTTCTTACAGCCTGGTCCAGCCTGGACCAGTACTTGATTACAGATTCTACTGTTTGAGTGCTCGTGATACCGTGTTGCCCTATTCGCTGTGATGTGTGGAGATCCTGATGGCGCCAGGCGGGAAGCCCAGTCGCCTGACTACACTCCCAGCGGTCCGCCACTGTCAGTCCCAGTGTGAGCCTACCGATTCGCAGACGCACTTGCATTCGGATGGCGGCCTCCGGTGCTCCTGACCTCGGTCAGTCTGCCTGGAAAACTGGTGGTTTGAGGAGTCGACGCCTCCGCCCACACTGCATGAGGACTCCCTCATGTATGGCCTTCGTGGCAGTAGGGCGAGGGAAAAGACGGCCTTGATGCCCAATCCCTTAAGGAGGAGCTCCCTTGAGATCTGGGGTTCTTAAGGAGTTCGACTATGGCACTCTGGACTCGCGTCGTATGGATATGGACATGGTGCGCCCGAGGAAGGACCCGTGGGGACTCTCCCCAGTCGGCGGGCCTTGGGAAGCTTGGGGTAGCCTGATGGATCTTTGTGGTCGCTCTCGACCTGTGGGACCACCTCGGTCGTCGTGTGTCGCCTATGTTGGCCGTGTATGCCACTGCCACTGTGGTGGTGACCGTAGCAGCCGGCACCCGGTGCGCCTGGTATGGGTTAACGGGTCCTTTGGATGCCGAACAATCGCCGCCAGGACCCGGGACTTGATACTTGATACTGTACCGCTTATTACTAACATCTACAGCATCATACCTGTTTTACTATGCGTTGAAATGGGCAGCCTAACCCAGAATCAGCCTGAAGTGAGGATGTGACACCCCCCCCTTCAGGGGATGGTCCTGGGTACCCGCTGCCATGCTTGGGTGTTATCGAGCCCCCCCCAGGGTTCGCTCTAAGGAGGGGGGTGAAGCGGTACCGAGAACCCCATGGCTAGGTTACGGCATACAACCGGTCTCCGGTCCACTAACCCCATGTACGGAAAGACGCCCGTTGACACTCCGATCCGTGCCGTAAAGCCCCGCATCGGCAACCGATGCACCGCCAGCGGAGATTTGTATATCAGAACATCAGGAATCAACAGGGTTTTATTTTCATATTGTTTCCGTCAAGTTTTACGCTTCCGTTCTGATATTCACTGTTTTGACTGCTGGCGGTTGGATCGCGACTTTACCGTAACCGCCAGTTTAACTGTTTATAATGGAAATTTTAACGCAATCCGTCACGAAGGCTCCAAAGCCTTCAGGAACTGCATGGACGCTTCCGCAATTTTCACATCTTACACTCGCAACCTTGATCCGAATTTTTCAGGATGTCGAAATCGGATTTTCGACTTCGACATCCCCGCACTTGATTTGACCTCTTTCGAGTGGACCTACGTGCTTCCCTATGCACGAATCAACTTTCCTTTTATCTTGCCCTCCATTTGACTTAAAGATATGGGCAAAACAAAGTTGATTCGTGAGGCCACTTGTGAAGGTCATATCTCGTGTTGCTTGCGAGGAATGACAATAAGGAAACGTGGGATGTATTCACAATACTCGACGTAATATAGGAAGCATTATATGCCTTGCGTCTCCACACGTGCGCGCTAGTGTAATGGATCATGGTCAAGAGGGTAGAGTTTGCGTTACAACTCATTGGCCATGATATTGCGTGCGTTAGGATAACTTTCGAGTGTAGCGCGCAAGTGTTGGTGTTGCATAGGAACTCTCCTTGAGTTCCCATGAGCAATTGACACAAAGTTATGCCCTTGGAGGGGCATGACATATCGTGGTGGGAGCTACCTTTTTGGGCAATATGTGGTATGTGCCATGTGTTGTGTTGCGTGCCCATTTGGCGGGTCCATTACTCCAAGTCGAACCCGCCAATGGACCTCATATTGTGCAAACCCCTTCTCCATACTCCCTACGGTCAATTGCAAGCCTAACCTTCGTGAAGGGAAGCTTGTGTGGTGATCCCGAAGCGATGCGTTGGGAGCAAGGTGTGTGTTTTGCAATTTTCCATATTTTCAGGTGCCCACTTGGGAAGTAGCGCTCGTAACCTTTCAAGGCGCCCCAAGTGGAGCACATAAGTGGGATCGGAGGTCATTGGTGTCAAGTCATTGTGTTTAGAAGGATTAGTTGATTGCACGATCCAAGCCGAAGATATTATAATATAATTGTGCGCCGTTCAAGGCACTTTTGTGTATCTTTGTGCCAATTTTGCCGTTTTTGGCCCGTCATGATGTCAAGTGGCGACCGTGTATCTCAACGTTGCGCTCAATTGACATCATGACCCAAGTATGTTATGAGGGTACATACTTCGGTGCCCAACATATCTTGAACCCGGCGAATAACTCCTCTTAGGCTTGGCATACCGTGGCCGCCATGTTGGCGATTTGGGACTATCCCAAATCATGGGCTCACTTGGCGACCCTGCCATTCCCAATACCGGAGGAGTTGGGCGACGCCCAAAAGATATGTTGGATACACATGACTTGATACCAATCCTATGGCACACTCCGGTCCAAGTCGGGCATGTGCCTCATTTGCCCCAACCATGAGTGTGCACATTTTTGGCCATTTTGAGCATTTTTCCACTTTTGCTGCCCGCCGTGCACCATGTTCTAACGTTCGTGCACGCCGGACGCATGGACCAATGGACCATATATGACATGCGTGATGGGGACATTGGTCCCCATGGTTCACACACCACGTGGGCGAAGCGGAGCCACCTTCGTTAAGGCGCTAGCCCAAAGTGAGTGTGGGCAATTTTGCCATTTTGGCATTTGTGGACCCAATTGGGATCGTCACCACGCCAAGTGGCATGGAGATCTTTGTGAGCCAAGGGCATGGGAGTCTCTGTTGGACTCCCGGTAGATTGCGTATGGAATGGCGGATCCGATCTCCAAACCGGCGTGGAGATATACTATTGGGAGCACACCGAATTTTGGCTCATTTCAAGCAGCCAAAATGACCCAATTTTGGGACCCCAATTTCCCCCTTCCGTGTGGTCAATTGGCGGCCCCATTTCTGTAAGCCCATAGGGAGCCCGGACCTAAATCCAAGTTGTACACTCAGATATAAGTCCTAGGTCCTGCCTCCCACCCTGTGAGCCATTGGCCTTACCTTGGCCGGGCGAGCCACGCGTGGGAATGACGCCAATTTTCGTGATTTTGGCATCATGACCCCACTTGACTCATCCGTGTTGCCCTGATGCCGGAACCTCAGAGAGAACCAGGTTGGGTGAGGGCTCCAGGGGGTTCGTACTCGAAGGGCATAGGGTCAGTTGTCTCGTCCCTACCTCTGGCGGGTCCGGACGAGGGGTCAATTTTGGGGATTTTTGAGTTAATTTCAGTTCGGGCTGAAACAGCCCATTTTCAGCTACCAACTCCTGAGTGATAATGGCGGGGCCATATCTCTGACTCAGAGAGGAGTTGGAACCTGCTGTTAAGGGAGCATAGGGAGCCACTGTCGGTTGGCCTTGGAGCGCCTTGGTTACCAGGAACTCGCCTGTGGCTGTGCGGGACACCTCTCCCATTGGCAGGGTTTCAGGGTCCCGACTGAGCAGGGCATGGGTTGTGTTTGAGCCCCCGCCCCCACCAGCCACTGAGAGGGTCGGACCTGGGATTGAAATATGAGTTGGGACTGAGTGTCTATAGTCCTGTGTTGCCCTTACCCCAGTCCAGTCTCAACCCCATGTGTACATATCCTGATGTGTTGTTGTACATACTTTTGTTCCCTCTTTGCAGAGTGGCAAGGATTCTGAAACGCTTTGTCACATGACATGAGCGCATTGATGCCCTTGTGAGCGTAGTGCTTTGCCTGCCTGCTCACTTGCGCGTGTCCCGCAGCGTCCCGTGGCCGGCCCCCCACGGGAACGCGTCAATACCAGGCGCACCGGGTGCCGGCTGAGACGGTCACCACCACAGTGGCAGTGGCATACACGGCCAACATAGGCGACACACGACGACCGAGGTGGTCCCACAGGTCGAGAGCGACCACAAAGATCCATCAGGCTACCCCAAGCTTCCCAAAGCCCGCCGACTGGGGAGAGTCCCCACGGGTCCTTCCTCGGGCGCACCATGTCCATATCCATACGACGCGAGTCCAGAGTGGCACAGCCGAACGAGCTCCTCCTTAAGGGATCGGGCATCAAGGCCGTCTTTTCCCTCGCCCTATTACCACGAAGGCCATACATGAGGGAGTCCTCATGCAGTGTAGGCGGAGGCGTCGACCCCTCAAACCACCAGTTTCCCAGGCAGACTGACCGAGGTCAGGAGCACCGGAGGCCGCCATCCGACTGCAAGTGCGTCTGCGAGTCGGTAGGCTCACACTGGGACTGACAGTGGCGGACCGCTGGGAGTGTAGTCAGGCAACTGGGCTTCCCGCCTGGCGCCATCAGGATCTCCACATCACAGCGAATAGGGCAACACGGTATCACGAGCACTCAAACAGTAGAATCTGTACTCAGGTACTGGTCCAGGCTGGACTAGGCTGTAAGAACATGTACACGGCGACTCAAGGCGCCTTTGTATACGATTCGCATCCCCTCGGGGGAAAAATAGTCCACATCTCAGTGATCGGCTAACATACAGATGCACATATCCTGGGGGACAGAAAAACAAGCAATAAGCTGGGTAAATAGGCGTGTAAACACACTCTGGACAGAGCGCCAAACCACGCCACGGTCAGGATAAGGCAAATGCAGGAGGGTGGACAGGAAAACGCCTGAGTCCAGGCCATATATAGTCTCGAGACACACGTCGACTGGTCTGGATTCCGCAAGTGCCATGGAACCAGACCACACACTCAAAAATCGCAATGCCGATGACAGCGGCATCCGTTGCGCAACGTCGTATGGGCTTCAAGGCCCCAAGAGCTCAGAAATATGAAGGTCAGTCGCCCTACCTGGTTTCCCAAGGATTCAGCAGGTGGGGAGTGACGAATAGAATTGAAAGAGAGGGGCCATCCTCCTCTGGATTCAGCAGGGGGGGGGTATATGGCCACTCTGAAGGCAGGTCACCGGAAGATGTAAGAGATCAAGCAAGTGAGGGACGATCCGTCGACCACACAAGCGCTCAAAACGCATCAGGGGAGAGCTCAGTGCGCTGATCAGGCACCCCTGGCTGCAATCGCCCGGGTGAGTGCTGCCAAGTCCGAAACGTGGATCTTGGTCTTGTGGTTGCGGATGTACTCCATGAAGGGAGTATTGACCCGCGGCACGAAGGAGGAGACGGGTTCCCAGGTGTCGTGGGACGGCCCATAGCCTCGCCAACGAACCTTGAACTCCAGACCCCCAGGTGCCGAGGCTTTCGGACGCTGAGCCAGGATCTTCTCGACTGTATGGTCGTCCTGCTCAGCATAGTCGTCGTCCGAGTCGGCCTCATGTGCGGCGTAGCTCAGGGACACATGCTGGCCACGGAGGTCGGGTTCCCGCACACGGAGTTGACTCTCGTGGCGCTCCCGGAATTGTCCGTGACCCACCTTGATGCGGTAGGTGTCCTCACCAATCCTGCGGACCACCTCGCCGGGTGTGAACCAGGTTTTGGTGCGGTGGGTGCCCATAGGGCGTGGTCTGATCACCCACACCGGGTCTCCCACCCTGAACTTCTGCGCTGTCGAGCTCGGGGCAGACTTCTGACGCTCAGCATGCTCCTTCTCGAGCTGCTGGCGGATGTCCCGCGCCGTTTGCTCTTGCCGCGCGAAGAATTCCTTGGCATCCATAGCCATGCCATCACCAGACAAGGGAAGTCCCCTACCCAGGGGGTCCCTGCCGAACAGAATCTGGTGAGGGGACAAACCGCCCGGAGTGGGGGTGTCAGGATGGGCCTTCAGAGCAGGCCACATCTCCTCAAACCAGTTCCGACATGGATTGGTGATGTGGATCTTGCGCAGCTTCTCGAACAGCTGCCGTCCAGCCACTTCAGCACGGCCGTTAGACCGGCTGAGATAGGCGACGCTCTTGGCGTGACGTATTCCCATGAGGGAACACATAGCCTTGAACCAGCCACCAGTAAACTGGGGCCCTCGGTCACTGCAAATGGTGCGGGGGATGTCAAAGACGGTCAGCCAATGACGAATCATCATGACTGCCACTTCCTTGGCAAGCAACCCCTTTTTGCGTGCCGGAACGGCTACTACGTAGCCACTGTGGCGATCCACGCAAAGAACCACACAGTCAAAGGTCTCCTTGCCAATGTGCACTTCGGGCATGGAGAAGACGTCCATGGCCACGCTCTCCATGGGCTGGTCAGGAACCAGGGTCCATTGGGCTTCCCCCTTGACCTTCCGGTTATCAGGATTGCAGGCCTGGCAGACCGAACAACCCTTCCTGACCTTCTTGATGGCGGTGTAGAGAACGATGTGGTCGATCTCGAACCGGCGCTGCATGTCAAGGGCTTGCTTCTTGACCCCTGGGTGCAGCATGTGGTGGTGCCAAGCTTCACAAAGCTCGAGCACCCGGGACTCCGGTACTAGCAGCTTACCATTCCGGTAGAGCTTGCCATCTTCCTCGGTCAGCCCCTTTGGCCACTGCTGCCCGTCGTCAGGGTCGGTCACAGCCCTATACTCGGCCGCAAAGGCCTCAGACTTGGCGTAGTCGTCGGTCCAGTCGTGCTGGAGGCAAGACTCCGGGAAGAGGTGCTTGTCGGACTCAGCTCCCTCAGAGGCGAGTACTCTGACCGCTCTGCTCACCCTCGTTGCGAGGGGGGCATCCGCAGCCATGACGACGAAGCATTTAACACCCTCCTCCTCCACCAGGCGCTCCATTTCGATGATCCTCTTGGCTTCAGCGGTCTCAGCCTCATCGCCATGGGCAGAGATGTCCTGCATGCCCTTGCTGCCGGGATAGGCCCACCTGCTGAGACAGTCCGCCACGGTGTTATCCTTTCCAGGAATATACACAACCGTGAGGTCGAACTTGGCCAGGGTCTCATGCCATCTTGCCCGTCGGGAGGCGGGACCAGAGGGGGTGTCCACGTGCTCCTTGTGCCACGACTGCAGACTCTGATGGTCGGTGCAGACGGTGACGGGATGGAGGGCTATGTACCCAGCCCATTTCCTGAGAGCCATGACGATGGCGTACGCCTCCTTTTCACGGGGCGTCCACGTCCGTCTCTGGCCTTCCGCCAGGACTCGGCTCCAGAAGGCCACGGGCACGTGCCTCCCATCGTCAAGCACTTGCTCCAACACAGCGCCAATGGCGTCGTCGGAAGCGTCGGTGCGCAGGACGAACCCTCGGTCGGGATCCACGAGGTGCAGACCCACTGCGGATAGCAGCGCCTGCTTCATCCCCTCGAAGGCACGGTCGGAATCAGCATCCCAGACCAGAGCCTTCTTGGACCCCTTCTTGGTCTCCTCTCGGTTGCCCTTGAGCATGGTCGTCATGGGGGCTGCATACTCGGCATACATTTTGATATACCCCGAGTAGTAGTTGCAGAACCCCAGATACGCCCTTAGCTCAGAGACCGTTTTGGGCTTTTCCCAGTGCTCAATTGCAGCCACCTTGCCAGGTATGGGCTTTCGCTGCCCGTTCCCGACTACGTGGCCAGCGAAGACCACCTCGCTTACCGCAATGGTGGCCTTGTCACTGCTGCCCGTGAGTTTGTGCCGAACCAGAAGGTCCAGCACTCGAGTGACGTCCCTCCCATGTGCCTCCAGGAGCTCCTCGTAGCTCATACTGGGGTCCCCGGACGCGATGATCACGTCGTCCACGAAGGGGTCCGCACAGTCGCGCACCGGCTCAAGCAGGTTCTCCAGCCCGCTGAAAAGCCGCATTGCCGTTGGTAACGCCCATGGGCATCACCTTCCACTGGAGAGGTCCAAGTGGGGTGCTCATGGCTGTGCAGGCACGGGACTCCTCGGCGAGAGGCATCTGATGATAACCATGTTTCAGGTCAATCACCGTGAAGATCCTCCGCCGGTGTTGTTTTTGCAGCATGTCCTCAATGAGGGGCAGCGTATAGCTGTCGTGCTGCGTTTGGGCGTTCAGGCCGCGGTAGTCGACCACGAGCCGCCATTCACCGGCTACCTTCTTGGGGACGACGAAGCACGGAGAGGCCCATTCGGAGTGGCACGGCTCGAGCCAGCCTCTCTGGATGAAGTCACGGAGGATCTTCTCCATGGCCTCTTTCCTCTCGCCCCTCAGGGCAAACTCCCGGTGTCGATACACACGGGGGTCCTGCTTTAGTCGTATCTTGGCCTCGCCATACGGTCCACGCACCGGTGGGGGAAACACAGGCTTTCCGCTGAAGAAGGTATTCCCATACTTCTGCTTCATCCTGGCCCTCAATGCCTGAATCTTGGGGCAATCGTCGGACTCCGCCTTGGCTTTTCCGGGCACTTGAACCACGGAGCTTACTTGAGGGGTAGCTACTCCGCTCGCTTTCGGCTCAGGTGGTCTTCCCAGGTAGCCCAAAGGGCCATCTCTGGTCTTGCCTCGGAATAGATCGCCGTAGGTGGGTGGGTTACCCCCGATTGGTTCGTCCTGGCTGGATAGGTGGTCCAGCACCCTCTGCACGAAGGTGTTTCCATCATAGGAACCAGAGACGATCGAGTCCACTTCCCACCAGGCTCTGTCCTGGCCCCTGCCCTCACGCTGGCTACCCCAGTTGTGGAAGGGCTGATCCATATACCCCTGAACCAGATCCAGCTCCTCTTCTGTGAGGGGGTCCTCCGATTCACCGATGTCAACAGGGGGAACCGCAAAGCATTGCCGCCATGGCTCTGCTATGATGCGGTTGACACACACGAAATCCGTGGCGTCGGCCTGATCAAGGCCCCCATCCACATAGTGGAATTCTGTTGGCCATCTCTGGGGTGGCATGGGCTGTCCCTTAGCGTCCTGATAGACACTCTCTCCAGCCGGTAGGACGACCTTGTTTAAGGTCATGTTGGTCAATGAGGCTACCCAATGTCGGGTACTTTCCTCTTCGGTGCATCCCATAGGAACAACCAGCACTGCCTTGGAGCGGTCCTTGCGAATCTTCGCTATCGCTCTTGGAATATCCCATCGAGGGCAATGGATCCACATCAAGCCCTGATGCGGACCCCAGTGCTTCTTCCACGCGGAGTCCTGTGCGCTCCAGTACTTCTCACATACCCGAAGATGGGTGGAGGTTCCTGAAGAGAACGCATCCAGGGCCAGATCCGACGCTCCAAGGTCCGCGACCACTCGGTTCGCCACTTCCGGCATTACGCCGTACTCCTGGTTTGCTGGCCCAGTGGGCTCAGTGTCCAGCGCGGCCACTTCGAGCTGATTGCGTTCGGGGTGGATCCATTGGCATTCCACATGGTGCTCAGGTGACGAAAGCCACGAGAGCTGGTCGTCCTGGTACAGGGTCATGGAGGCCTGGGCCGGGAGGACGCCGGAGTCCGTCTCCATCATGAAGTCGTACCCAACGATCATGTCCCAGTCCATCTCGGCCTCGTAGAAGCGACCGTGCAGGAGGATTTCCTTGCCGAGGTCTGGGCGGCTCAGCTCACGATGGTTCACGAACTGCAGCCCAATGGCCGCTTCCTTCGTGCCTCCCACCATGTACTGACCGTTCGCCACCTTCAGCCTGACAGGTTTCCGACTGTCGGTCAGACACTCTGGTGGAAGTAGGCCAGCCTTGACCAAGCTGACTTGAGCTCCCGTGTCGACCAACACGTCGAAAACCTTTTCCACTTCCCCGCATAAGGCACGGACCTTAAGATGCAACTGCCGCTCGCGACCGACACGGCGCATGGCGTGCAAACTCAGGATCTCCGGCCGTTCCAGAAGGTCAACAAGCGACTGGTGCAGGTCCCTGGACAATGGGCTCAGGCTGCCCATCTGCAGCATCCAGCTGCAGTCCGGGTGATCCTCCGATACTCTCGGATAGATCTTGAAGTACATCAAACACATTCTTGGTCGCGAAGGACGGACGGGTGCAAGGGTTCGTGCCTTCACTTGCCCTCACCCCGCCTCCGCGACTGGGTGCCGGACCGGGCCTTCCGCCCGCGGCAGTCCCTTTGTGCTCATCGACTCTTGACTGGGATGGTTCGGCGCTTCCCACGTCACCGTCCCGCGACCGCCCTAGCTGGGGCCCTTGGCTGCAGGGGCTCCGCTAGGGGGCGTCGGTTGTGGAAGTAGGAGAGGTCTCCTCGGCATCAACCTCGTTGACGCCCTTCTTCCTTTCCCTTCTTTCCTTTCTAGTCGTCTTGTTCTTGTCCTTGTTCTGGTCGTTCTGGTTGTTCTCCTTGTTCTTGTTGTCCGACCTGGGGACCCAGTTCCGCCTGATCTCCTGGATCTCCTTGGCCAAATCGGTCCCCACCGACGACATCAGCTTGGCCAGCTCGTCTTTGTCGACCTCCACTTTGGCTTCCGGGATACCCCCGGGCGCACGCTTCTTCGACCCGTGCGCCTTCTTGTAAGCCTCCGTGTCGGCCTTGTGGACGGGGCATGTTCGGTGGTCATGGTTGAAGCCTTTCTTCCTCCCATAACACACGAAACAGCCCTGCGGGTGAGCTCGTTTGAACTCCCCAAAGGACAGCGGAGGGTCGCCAACGCGGCGAGGGTCCCTCTTCTCCTTCTTCTTCCAACCCGGCTGCAGGGGCTTCCAGCTTCCCCGGTTGTTCCCCGCGCTCAGGTTGTTGGCCACAAAGGCGCAGACGGCCACCTCAGCGGGCTCATCGTCGTCGTCATCGTCGACGAGAGTCTCATCGCCGTCGGCTCCCGCTGGGTCCATGGCAGCTTCCCCGCCAGGTCCCTCGCCAACGTAGTTGACGTCGCGGTCGCCGGGTCTCAACCCGCGGGTGTGGTGGAGGTTCAGGTACTCCTTGAGCACCTCCTCTCCAACCCACTCCAGGATCTCGTCGCAGCTCATCCGCGCCAGGATGGCCTGCAGACGGATGGTCTGGCCGCTCAACTCACACTCGTCAAGGCGCCACATCGCGGTCTTCTCGCGATCGCCCGAGACGGTGATGAGGAGAGCGTTCCGCAGGGAGTGCCATTTGACATCCCGGGCCACGTTCTTCCTCGTCCAAGCCACCACGTTCGTATGATACTCTTTGGGGAGCATCATCTTGACCGTGTGGTTGGACTTGGCCCTCTTGGATTCCTCCTTGGTGACCCTCTTGATCCATGCTTCCGGCAGCATGGAGAGCAGGCGAGCCTGCTCGTCACCCTCGTTCCAATCCTCCACGTTGCGGCGGAAGAGGGTGTAATGCCCTCGGAAGTCTCGCCAGTCCCGTAGGCGAATCTCCCGTCCATCATGCTCAAGCTTGATGGACTTCCACCGCTTGGCAGCCACCTGCGGAGCGTCCACCCGCTCCTGCTCGTTGAGCCACTTCGTGGCTTCCTTGAGGGTCTTGATTCTCCCCTGGTTGGTCGACACGAAGTATAGCTCGCCGAGAACTTCCGGCAGGCGGTACCTGAACCGTCTGAAGACATATTTCTCCGCATCCGCGGGGGGCATGTCTTCAGTGACGGTCAGCCCCCAATCGTCCAGCTTCTCCAAGAAGCGGTCGAGGTTGAGGGGGTTGCCATCGTACATGGGGGGCTTGATGTCCTTCAGGTCTTCCCACACGGCGGCATCCACGGCCTTAGAGACCATGAACGCCGGCCGCGAGGTCGACCGAGGTTCCCATCGGCCTCGCTCACGGACTCCCACGGCCGCCACGTCCATCTCCTCCATGGAATCCCTGTGGCTACGCCGCGGTTCCTCCATGTACGCTGAACCTAGATGTTCACGCCGTACTCCTTCCATGTACGCATCCTCATCACGGCGCCGGCGGCTGCGTTCAGCGGCCTCCCGTCGTACACCACGTGGCGGGCTGATGTCGAACTCCTCCAGGTCCAGGTCCAGGTCCTCACCTTCGCCGACATCCCACTCCACGTCTCCTCTGGGGACCTCATCCCTGAGTCCACCATAATGTCCACCAGCCATTGGGATTGGCTCAGGGGCTGGTGCGGGGCGCCGGGGGCGTACCGGTGTCCGCGGTGGAGCAGGGTGGTTGCGGTACTCCGCGCTGAGCCATTCATCACGCCAATCCTCACTGCCACTGCCGGGCGGCACGCGTTCGTTGCGGCGGCCCGCGCTGTGGTGAGAGGGGGCTTGAAAGAGGGGGCACTGGCGCTGGGGCGACTCCTGGGGGCTCCGCCGGGGGCGTGGGGTCTGCCTGGACCTGGTCCGGGTCCCCAGCCGTCGTCCGACGAGCCAGACTCCAGGGGTGGGTGGTCGCTGCCGACGCTTCCACGGGCTTCCAGCGCGTCCAGCCTCTGCTGCAGGCCGCTGGTAACCGTGTTCAGCGACCTGGTCTCGGCCCTGGCGATGTCCAGCTCTTTCTGCGCGCGCGCGGCGACCCTGGCGATGCGTTTCATCTCGCCCTTGCCCGTGTCTACCTCGCGCTCGAGGAACTGGACCCTCCTGCGGAGGTGGACAATCCACCGCCAGGTGGTATCCGGGTCGCCGTTCCCTGGTGGGTCGTCGGGGTCCCCAGGGGGTCCTCCAGGAGGGCCTCCGCCGGGTCCGCCCGGTCCAGGGGGTCCTCCCTCGCCCGGTGGTCCGCCTCCAGGGGGTCCACTTGGTGGGCGTCCTCCAGGGGGTCCTGATGGTCCTCCGCCAGGGGGTCCCGGTGGGTCTCCGCCGGGTCGCCTCGGGGGGTCCGAGGATGGGCGCTTCCTCGTGATGCCGAAGTCCATGTCGTCATCCTCGTCCATGTCGCCCCACCTGGGCGTCTCGGTCTCGGAAGACTCCGAGCTTCGGCAGGGAGTAGGGAGATCCTCATCCTCACCTTCCGGCTCCATGGGGACGTCTCCGCCTCCTCCGCCCGTCCAAGCCACCACTTGGCGATGTCGGCGGCCTCGTTCATCCCCTGTTGCTGGACCGTCGCTGGCGGTGAAGAAGGGGTCACTGTCGTGGGGGTGTCCGCCCGCTGGCCTCCGTGGCCTCTCGGGGGTCTTCCCCTTACCCTTCCTCCGTCGGTGGGCGCTGGGGCCACTGCTCCCACTGCTGCCCGTGTCGGCCTCGTCCAGCGCCATCTTGGAGGAGGCGTCCCCTTCGAAAAGCTTTCGAAGGGTCTCCACTCGTGATCCTCCCGGAGGAGTCTCGCGGCGGAGTTTGGCCTCTGCCTCCTCCATTGCGGCGGCTGTGGCTGCGGCAGCTCGCGCTTCGGCTTCCCCCCGGGCACGAGCCGCTTCGGCTTCTCGGGCCTGCTGCAGCCGAGCCTTGTCCGCTTCCAACGCCGCCAGCTCCGCCTCCGTCTTGGCCCTCTCCTCAGCGACCTTCCGTCGCGCGGCCTCGATGGCGTCCTTCTTGACGGCGTCCGCCTGGGCCTTAGCCGTCGCTTCGGCGTGGGCCCTTTCCTCCGCCTCCTTCTTTGCCCCCTCTTGGGCAAGCGCCTCTTCCAGCGCCCTCACCTCGGCCTCCTTGCGGGCAATGGCCTCCTGCGTCAGGCGGGCTTCCTCGTCGGCTGCCCTGATCCGGGCAGCCACTGCCTCATGGGCGGCCGCAGCCGTGAGACCGGCCGCGATGGATGCAACGGTCGAGGCGTGGTAGCCCATGCCTCTGCCCCACTCGGTGGCCTCCTCATGGGCGATGCCGACGGCACCCTCCACGGCAGCGTTCTGCTGCGTGGCCCGTTGCCGGGCAACCCGAAGGTTGCAGGGCACCCCACAGGCGCGCTCACAGGCGCGTCCCACGTCCCTTTGGGTGGGAGCGGCGCTGCTGCTGGAGCTGGCCTGGTCGGCGGGCATCCTCCCGCGGTGGGCCGACTCCACGTCGCTGCTGGGGCCTGCTGGGGCCTGCTGGGGCCTCAGGAGCAGCGGACGGGGCTTGGCCTTGGTCTGCTTGGCAACTTCCATGAAGTCACCAAGGGTGGCGTGGCCGGGGTGGTGACCACCATTGGCCCGTTGGGGACTGGGGGCTGGGGTTCCGCCCTTGGCGCCTTGGGCGGCTTGGGCAGCCAGGGACTCCTGGTACTCCCGCCACTTCCGGTCCCGCTTCCTGTCCCCGGCGGACCGCTTCTCCTTCCCCGGAGACGCGCTGCTGCTGCCCTGCAGCCTGCGCTCGCTCCCCGGTTCCGGGAAGTTCTTTTCGATCATGTCCCACATGGAGACATTGATCGTGGCGCCCGACGGGTACGCGTTGGAGTCCTCGTCCTCCTCAATCCCGTCGGGGCGCAGCCCTTCGCCGGGCCTGTCCGGCCGGGTCCAGGTCCTCCAGCGCCTCTGCTGGAAGTAGAAGGCAAACCCTTCCGCCCGCAGCCAGTCCTCCACGGCCTGCAGGCGGTCGGGGGCCATGTCCGTGCGGAGCTCAAAGCTCCGGGGCATGCCGCCTTCGCACTGGGGGTGGCTGTGGCGGTAGTGCTGGTCCCAAACCAACCCACGCAGTAGGTGCGCTGCATGGGGGTGGGGCCGCGGCCACGTCTTACCCGCTTCTTACCAGTTTACCATGGCAGCAGGGGCGTAGTTGGTCTTGAGGTCCTTGGTGTGCACTCGTTCCACTCAACGAACTGGTGGTGGTTGTTGAGGCGGGTGCTGCAGCACTGGACTGGGAGTGCGGCTGGTGCTGGTCAGCCGGTGGTTGTGGAGGTGGTTGACGCGGCCTTGCTGGTCGGCCGATGGGACTCGCTGATGCAGGAGTCCTGGTCAGTCCACTTCCTTCACGGTCGCGGCGCGGTCAGGGCGATGCTCTGGACGGCGCTGCTGGCTCCGTGACGAACTCGGCGCTGTCGCTGGGTGGCGCTGCGAGCCGCTGCGCTGCGCTGCGAGCCGCTGCGCTGCGCTGCGAGCTGCGAGCTGCGCCGCGCTGCTCGGGTATGGTGGCCCCGAGTGGCACGCAAGGGCTGGGTAACCCCGCGGCGGTGAAACGCTTTTGACGCGTTACCGTGGGGGGCCGGCCACGGGACGCTGCGGGTGACACGCACAGGTGAGCAGGCAGGCAAAGCACTACGCTCACAAGGGCATCAATACGCTCGTGTCATGTGACAAAGCGTTTCAGGATCCTTGCCACTCTGCAACAAGGGAACGAAAGTATGTACAGCAACACATCAGGATATGTACACATGGGGTTAAGACTGGACTGGGGTAAGGGCAACACAGGACAATAGACACTCAGTCCCAGCTCGTATCCCAATCCCAGGTCCGACCCTCTCAGTGGCTGGTGGGGGCGGGGGCTCAAACACAACCCATGCCCTGCTCAGTCCGGACCCTGAAACCCTGCCAATAGGGGCGGGTGTCCCGCCCAGCCACAGGCGAGTTCTTGGGAACCAAGCTGCTCCAAGGCCAACCGACAGTGGCTCCCTATGCTCCCTTAACGGCAGGTTCCAACTCCCCTCTGAGCCAGAGATATGGCTCCGCCATTATCCCCTAGGAGTTGGTAGCTGAAAATGGACTGTTTCAGCCCAAACTGATATTAGCTCCAAAGTCCCCAAAATTGACCCCTCGTCCGGACCCGTCAGAGGTAGGGACGAGGCAACTGACCCTATGCCCTACGAGTACAAACTCCCTGGAGCCCTCACCCAGCCTGGTTCCCTCTGAGGTCCGGGCATCAGGGCACCACGGGTTCGTCAAGTGGGGTCATGATTGCCAAAATGGCAAAGTCGGCCATCTAGGGCGACCGACCAGGGTAGGAAATCTTGGCGATGTTGATGCGCCATGCCTTGATTCACAACCCTTGGTATCCCCTTTGGTCCCATGCCCTGGGTTATCGCTTGCTGTCATGCTGGCTGCTTGCTGTTCACCGAGGGGATGACCACACGGACGGGGCAGAAAGCAACATGCGGAGCAAAGGGGGGGAACATGGATCGCACCAAAAGTTGAATAACTCCGGAAGAGCCGGAGGAGCAAATACGAAACTCAAGGGCGTTCAACCCTTGGTCATATGCTACAATTTGCGCACTTCCTTTCTGGCTAGATCCCGTGTCCCATGGAGAGATGGTAATTCCAATATGGCATACAATGGCAAAAACAGCGAAATTTGGCCAAAATGGCCCGCACTCATGATTCCATATCTCCATGGCCACGGCGAGGATCCTTTCAACCAAAGATGCGATAGTCATATGGGACTTAGGTCCCAATATATGCCACTTGCCATCCCTCATGGTCGCCTCTAGCTATTTTCCCCATTGGAGGAAAATTGACACACGTATGGGGCAGAATGGCAACATGCCCCAACTCGGGTGACTCACAACTCTCCCATCGAGAGGAGAGGCCACATGGGGAAACATCCCATTTGATGCGGGTTTATGTGCCCTCTCCGAATTGCCCTTACCCTTGGTCAAGTGGCGCACGCAACCTCGGGGGTGAAATCAGGGGGAGAAGGAGTTTGTGGCCGTTTTGGGCAAAACGGCCAAAATTCACCCAAAGGTGGTCCCTCCAAATACCGTATCTCCGTATCACGAGAGAAAGGAGCCTCGGGCTTTTGCATGGATGCAAACCGAAGCTTTGCTTCCCTTTTGCAACAAGGGTTGAGGTTCAAAGCACAATGAAAGCATTTTTAACACCTCAATCCTTGAAGCACACTATTTATGGGAAAAAGTGCATATATCGGCGACATTGGCATGAACATATCTTTGGGACCTTGAGGAGCAAAAATATGAGTAAACACTTTTGGAGTAGGCCCATAGTAGGTGCTTTCAAATATGCACACTATGGTTAGATTGTCTCCGCCCACTCGTGTCATTAGTGCTTGCATATGAGCGCGTGTACAAAGAGGCAATGTGGCACGCGTGCTCACAAGGTGAAATTATATAAAATAGAAGACAAGGTTGTAAAAATCAACCAAGCCATCCACCATGTCCTTCGTGGTCTCTACTTTACATATTGCCTTGGTTGGAGGCTCAACTCCCCATAGGCTTCGAATACGAGCCTCCGGGGTTTGGCCATTTTGGCCTAATTTTCGACCAAAACTTGCCCTCTTTTGAAAATAGAGTTTTGGTACGCATTGAATTGCGTGGAGCCATCGTTGAGTTGGCTCGAAAAACGAAAATGGCCTCGGGCTTTTGGTCTTGTGAGCATTGTGTTCGGTCATTAACGTTCATGCTCACAAGGCCACAAAGTTAGCGTTTGCGCACGCAAACGACTTGGGTTTGCGAGACCCATAGGCTGCCTAAAACACCGCCATTGCCCGCTTCCCTAAGCAAGATGATATGCCCGCGTGAAAGGGGCATGGATGAAGGACATAGGGGGGAGAGGTAGGGTTCCGTGCGAACTCATGGTCCTTGAGAAGCATGAGCTCGCACGATCGACGGAAAGCCTTGCGCGTTGATTTTCTCGAAAACGCAACGGCGAAAAATTTATCGTGAACACACCAGATGAAAGTACATTAAATACCCTCTAGATTCAGCCCCTAAGTTCTCTTAGAACCTCAACGGTACTCGAGAAAAGTCCAGAACAAAACTCGCCACGGAGAAGCGACGAAGGCGCGCGAACAGGCGACATCAGGCGGCAATTTCACGACAATTAGAAATCGCGGTAGAAATCGGGTATTTCACCGATTTCCGACTGAAAATCGCCTAAGACAATAAAATTACGGTAATTCTACATCGATTTATTGGTTAGAAATCGGATTCCAGATTTCACGGGTTAGAGAACAGGGATAGCCGGTATCAACGGCTTCCGCACGGGTGTGACGGCTCGCAGGCCTCCGGGCCATGGGCCATAACGCGTGTGGAGGCTCACAGGCCTCCGGGCCATGGGTCATAGGTTCTGGGTACCGCTTCATTGGGATTTGCTCCCAAGGAAGGAGATTCCTCGACAAGGGAGGGAAACCGCCGTGATCCACTCATTGGAGTGGGCGACGATTCCACCATAGTGGGGTTCTGCCTAGTCTCCGACAGGGCCTGCTGGATTAGGGGCACGGCCTCACGAGCCGGACCCAGGTGGCCATGGGGATCAGGTATGAGCGGGTTGACTCGGCGGTTTTCGGCGTCGAGTTGGTCAACAATAGGGCTGATGGGCCCAGCCGCAAACAGATTCTTTCTGACCCGGGGCTCTGGCAACCTCCCTAGCGACGGAGGAGTGCTAGAGTCGACCACGATGGGGCCCATTGGCGAAGCCATCGTACCCCAGTCGGCAGTGCCCGAGGGTGCAGCGTTCGTACGCTCGATGACCCTAGTAGATGAGTTGATTTTCGCCCGATTCTCGGCGCTAATAACGGTTCCCGTGCCTGGAATAGGCAATTGTAGTCCTCTTAGCTCTCTCTCAGGGTGGCTGTCTATTTCCCCCCCAACCATCCCAGGTACACCAGCTGGATCTCGAGGATGGGGGACCCCGATGGGAACATTCGGGGATTTCGGAGACTTGGAATTGGTAGCCACTTGGGGCTTGGCCCGTTTTTGCGGCCCCTGCCCGGTTGATGGGGTCAGGGCCAAGGAGGTCCTGAGAGTGGGGACATGGACACCCTCACCTATCCCTCGCGGGGAAGAGATTTTGACTTGGCTTTGGTCTACGATCTCGCGGACCGATCGCTTTCCGCAATGCCAAACGCCCAACAGAGACAAAAAACCTTCGCCTCTGCTGCCATGAAACCAGACCGTAGGGTCAGCAGCAGAGGTCGCAGTGGCATGGGCAGCAACATTGCTTGGCAAGGAAGACATAACGATAGTGTTGACTGAATAGTATCCTGCAAACAGATATGATACACATAGCCAATGAAATACCTGATATGCACATATGAGAAATCAACCCTATCATCCACTAATTCGCATAACTACAAAAGATCCAAGATTGCCTTATCTATCCCACATCCTATGTTCCTAACAAGGAAATGGAATATAATATACAACTGTCCCATATATAGGGCCATATAATGATCCCTTAAGGATGATATGCTGGGGTAGGATTGTGACCTGCTTCAGAGAAGGCATGGCCGTCCAGCCACAAAAATAAGCAAGTCCAATTGATGCAATGCATGTAGAACACCGCCATCTCCAAACACAAACGAGGCACTTGAGTGGCCTCCCCACCCTGCCCATCAGGCCCCAAGACATCCAAGTAGGACCTCAGCCACGCATTGCCACACAGAGTGTCCGTACACCCAAGATCCACAATACCACTGCCACGCAGATTGGTGCATAGATCCATAAGTGCAGAGCCAGCAGGCCCATCACGGGAAACAGGCCACAAAACAAATGCCCGGATATCCTCCAGCCGGCTCGTCGACACCACACCCAACAACAGACAAAACGTTGCCCGCCGGTGTCGTCGATGTTTGCGCCTCCACAGTCGGCACCACTGCTTCACCACTGTCTTGTGGTGCAGAGTGTGCCAGGAAGGTCGGAGACGCAGACGCGGACCCAGATGGTTTCTGTGGGCAATCACGCTGTATGTGTCCACGCTGCCCACAGCGCCAGCGTGTGACAAGTTTCGACGTCGCGCCATTCACATTTTCGGTTGGTGTTTTAACACTCGTTGGGCCAGCCCCATACATGACATCCACTCTCTGCGCTGAATTGCCCGGAAACAATTGCCGAATCGCTACCAACACACTCTGCAGTTGCAAGGAACGCCCGGTGCTAGCAACGACCATGGCCCTCTGATCTCTATTCAGGCCCGAGTTCAGGATCGCAGTCGTGCCCGTGAACCGCTCATCAAGCCGGACACCAAGATTCGCCAGTCTGTACACGAGGTGATCAATCTGCATGATCCATGAGACCATGTCACGATCTCCTCTCCTGCAATCCAGTAGGTCAGTCATAGCCTGCAATATATTGTCAGCCGAGTCGCCGCCATACGCCCACTCAAGAAACCTCCAGTAACATAGGAAAACCTTGATCATGCCTGAGTTGATCCATAGATAGTTTCGCCGTCACAACACGGGCAGCCCGCCCTTTTAGCTTCGTAAACGCATGTACGTTCTTGGCCGAGATAGTCATCGTGCACTCCGAATACCAAGCCATCGCCTGCACCCGCCATGTATGAAATTCATGTAGACCAATCTTCATGTCTGCGCTTCCATCCTCAGAGACAAACGATGGACAGTCAATAGGCAGCGTCGTCGACGACGAAGTCCGAGGCGAAGCCCCCAGACGATTATGTAAGTTGAGATTCTCCTGATGCAGACGTTGCTGTTCATGTTGTAGCCGCTGTAGCTCCCATGCATGTGTGTGCTGCGTTGCACCCATCTGTTCGTCAAAAGCATGCTTCATGGCACCCAGGATTTGATTGTATTGCACCAAATTTTGCTACAGGGAATTCACGGAAGCTGCCAAATGAATAGGTCCCAAAGGCACACCTGCAAGTGTTTGCAGAAACGGTCCAGTGCCATATTCCGTCTGCCCAGTTTGCAAATCATCCACAGACAGTCCAGCCATTTGTAGTTTGCTACCACTGTTAAAATTTCCAGGCTAGGATAAATGTGATTGCAACACCAGGACAAGGCACCAAAGGAAGTCAACTTCAAGTG
The DNA here is from genome assembly GCA_964036045.1 of Eutreptiella sp. 'Long Island Sound 2002'. Taxonomy (NCBI): domain Eukaryota; phylum Euglenozoa; class Euglenophyceae; order Eutreptiales; family Eutreptiaceae; genus Eutreptiella; species Eutreptiella sp. 'Long Island Sound 2002'. The sequence goes on along the minus strand of OZ038402.1, from coordinate 2,493,956 downwards.
TTATACAAAAACACCAACCTGAGTACAGAGAACAAATGTAGAACAAAAGCAATATAAAAACATGATAAAAACATTATAAAATCATTTATAAATCATTGCCAAACATGTTTCTTTAGTGACTGTGCAAATGACAATGTCATTAAGAAATACCCACAAAGAAATCGAGGTACCGCTTTTTCTGAAATTCTGAAATCTGATAATCCTAATCCTCAGGAAACCGGGATTCGATCCTGTGTCCCTCAGATTCAAATCCGGTCATTTGCCGCTAGGTTAAGACCTTCAGTGATAGATAGCCGCAGCAAAACATTGATGGTAACATGACTGGCAAAACACACCCTATTCAAAATTCTTCAAAACAACCCATTGTGTCTTCATAGAGACTCCAAAACAACTTGAAAACTTGAGCTTGCAAATGTCTAGTAGCATCGTTGTTGTTGTCGTCATTTTTTGCCGTTGGGGATTGTCGTGGACCTTTCTCGACACATCCTTGGTCCCGACATTGTTCAAGAGTACATTGACATAGTACCAAGATATGTATATATATATATATATATATATATATATATATATATTACTACACCCCTCTCCCCTTAAATCTAGCTAACAAGCAACAAGCAACAACAAGCACTTCTCCTCACTGTTTTGGCCATTGCTCCATCTCATCGCTCCGGGCTCTACTCTACTCTCAGCATCTTGGAGCCCAGGTGGTGCCCTTGCCAAATCCAAGTTTATAGCCAAAAACTCAGCGGTGGCGGGCCGGGGCGGGGGTGCCAAGTCGGGAGGTGCCCTCCCAAATTCGCGCAGTTTTGGGCCAAAAACAGCCATTTTTCGCCCAAAACAGCCCCAAAACCCAGTTAAAACGGCCAAACGAAGCGAAACGGTGGCTACACTTCACGTGCGGCTTGACTTCACCGTGTCAAAGAGCTCTCTAGTGCCCTTCAATTCCACGATATGTCCGAGAAACGGCCCAAAAAGGCGCCAAAAAGCCCCAAAATCCGCGCCATGTGCACCAACAGCCCGAAACCAAGAACAGGCCGTATCTTGGGCGACGTGGCTCAAATCCGAATTCCGAGGGCACCTAGTCCACCCGCAAACCCCCACTTTTTGTGGTTTCCAAGCCGCAGAATCGCCCAACGAGCCAGCTAGACCCCCGTACCAGTGGTCACTTGGTGGGGCCACAGGGCAGCTCAGCCTGCGTACGGCGGGGGCCAACGGTGGGTCCACCAGGGTCCGCTGGGCGAAAAAAATCGTTTTTCCCAAAGTTGTTCCTAGACCACTTGGGATGCTCAAACAAGTGTTTTTAGGCCGTTTTGAGCCCGTGGTGGCGCGTTTTAGGCCATGGAGAATCCCAAAATGCCTTGAAAATGGGCCGTTTTGGGACCCAAAATGCGTCAAAAATGGGTCAAAAACGCGTTTTCCCAAAAGTGATCCTGGACCATATGGGATGCTCAAACAAGTTTTTTTAGCCCATTTTGAGCCCGTGGTGACACGTTTTGGCCCACGGAAAATCCCAAAATGCCTTGAAAAGGGGCTGGTTCAACACCAAAAATGGGTCAAAACTGGGTGAAAATCGCAATTTTCTGAAAGTGATCATGGGCCATTTGGGAGGCTCAGAAAAGTGTTTTTAGCCTGTTTTGAGCCCAAGATCGGGCGCTGTGGCCCATGGAGAATCGCATAATGCCTTGAAAATTGGCCACTATGGGACAAAAACAAGTGAAATTTTGTGTCCCTTTTGGTATCGAGGGATGAGTCATCCTTGCTGTGTTTTGCCGTTTGTGTGCTTCGTTCATTGTGCCCTTTGCTCGTAGTGATTGGACCTGGAGTACAGGTGTACTCTTAACGGAGTTACCTTCACATTCACGCCATGTCTAATCATGGAAGCAGGACTTGCAAAAATAGTGTGGAGTGTTTGGTACAAGAGGGACGAGTAGTTTTTTGTCTTTTTTTGCCGTTTGTGTGCGTTATTCTTCCGTGCCCTTTGCTCTTAGTGAGTGGACTTGAAGTACAGGTGTACTCTTAACGGAGTTACCTTCACATTCACGCCATGTATAAGAGGGACGAGTAGTTCCTTGTCGTGTTTTGCCGTTTGTGTGCTTTGTTCTTTCGTGCCTTTTGCTCTTAGTGATTGGACTTGGAGTACAGGTGTACTCTTAACGGAGTTACCTTCACATTCACGCCATGTCTAATCATGGGAGCAAGAGTTGGTACAAGAGGGACGAGTAGTTCTTTGCCGTGTTTTGCCGTTTGTGTGCTTTGTTCATCTCTGCCCGTTGCTCTTACTGTTTGGACTTGGAGTACAGGTGTACTCTTAACGGAGTTACCTTCACATTCACGCCATGTCTAATCGAGAGGCAAGAGTTGCAACAACAGGCTGGAGTGTTTGGTACAAGAGGGATGAGTAGTTCCCTGCTGTGTTTTGCCGTTTGTGTGCTTTGTTGTTCCACGGGTACCAGAAGGTGAGGTTTTGTTTGGGCTCGGGTACTAGTGGGTAGGAATGGGGCTCATTCTTTGGGAGGATAAGTAAGGCCCACCAACGCAAAACAAGATACTGCCATCCGGTTGGGTTTGAGGCCGTACAAGTATAGGCGTCACCAACATTATCAATGATGCTTCTACCCCCCAAGTAGTCACTTTGTTTATTCCCAACTAATGTTTTTTCTTGCTCTCGGCAGTTGGATTTGGAGTATAGGTGTACTCTTAACGGAGTTACCTTTTATTTCGCACCATGTCAAATCGCTGGGAGCAGGAGTTGCAACAATGCTTGGACACGGACATTGACTTCCCGGTGGCCGAGTTCATCAAGCTGCATAGCGAAGTCCCCCCGCGTACCATCCGTCGGCGACATGCGCAGTTGCGCGCCACGCTGATGAAGCGATTGCAAAAGCGCGCCGCACTTGGTATCCAAGCATCGACGGTGGCAAGTTTGAACACTCCTGAGTCCCAAGCAGCCAAGGGGTCTTGTGGAGGCAAGAGGAACACCGCGGAGTCCCAAGCCAACAAGGGCAAGAAAAACACCGCGGAGTCCCAAGCCATCAAGGGCAAAAAGAACACCGCGGAGTCCCAGGCGGCAAAGTTTTCAGCTGGAGGCAAGAAGAACACCGCGGAGTCGCAAGCGGCCAAGGGCAAGAAAAACACCGCAGAGTCCCAAGCGGCCAAGGGTTCCTTCGGAGGCATAAACAACACGCCAGAATCGCAACGGAATAAGGGCATCGTTGGTGGACACGGCAATACGCCAGAGAAGCAGCACATCAAGGCATCGAGGCGTCGTCATTGCGGGGTTGTTCCTACAGTGTCTCGGGAGTTGTTCCGTGCTAATGCATCATCGCCGTCCAACATTTCTTTGAAGTCAGTTCGAGAGTATTGGCTTGATGGTTTGGACACTTTGTACTCACCACTTTTTGATGCACTTTGCTACCGCTGTGGTCAACTCCTTTGGGGCCCAATAGGTGGGGGGCACAAGTTTACGGTTCCACGCAATACTGACGAGATACGTACACAGACTTTGTTTGGCGTGCCACCCACCGATTTGGTTACAAGTGGGATATTTGCATTCCGCAACGAGATGTTCGCCAATTACTTGAAGTACAAAAATGCACCGTTTCCAGTTCCCCCGCGATCTCCTGCACGTAGCACAAGTCGCTTTGTGGTGTATGACACTCCTGTTTGGCACTCCGCTACACGTATGTATGCTTGCCACGTTTGTAGCAAGTATTCCGCGAAGTATGACCCCATCAACTATGGCTACACTTTGGATGGGGACATCCATTACAATATCCCCTCAAAAATTGCGGACCTCACCGAGTACCAGAAGCGACAAATTGCACTTGGGGCCCTCTACTCAAATACGCTGAAGCACGTGGATCTTCGTCACAAGCAATGGCACCATGCAATTGGTACCGTTGGTGTCGGCCGCAAGCCAAGCCAACACTACAATGCACTTTATGGTTTCATGACAATGAAAGAGGATATTTTGCGCGATTACCAAAAGCCCAAGGACAGCGAGCAAAGCAATCGTCAAATGAACCAAGCGTTGTTGCTGCTAAAAAAAATTCACCCTTTTTATTCTCGATTCTTGGCGCACTATGAGACATTGTACCGATACTTGGAGAATGCGGCCACCACCATGGGCACATTGACACAGCGTTCGTATGAGGACAAGTACGGGAAACGCTTGGAATACCATTTACCAGATGAGTACGTTGCTTGGGCTGTGGAGTGTGATGCCGCACGGAACATCATTCCGGATTTTGCTCCTCACTCGGACAAAGTGGGCTTCCTCCATCGGACACCCTTCCGGGGAGCGGGTGGGAACGTGACCACGGCCGCTCAATCGTTGGCCAATGACACTTATTTGCATTTTAACGACCCCAAGTTGGAACCGTGTGTATGGCCCCATTTGTATCCTGGCGGCGTTGGTGGATATACCGTAGGTTGCGGCATTGGATGTGCTGCCTACTACCGTAGTCGTTATCTTGCCTTTGATAACCGATGGCGTCGGGACCGGTGGTGGTCCTTTTTCCAAGTGAGCAAAGAGATGAAAAACCAATTGATTTGGAATCAACAAAATTTCAAGGCTCAACGTGCGGATCGGGCAGAGGACATTACTGCAGCACATTTGAGAAGTGCAAGGAGTTCAACGGGTCCAAAACCGGCGCCAAAAAAATCTACCTCACAATCACCACAGTCGTCCTCGGAGTGTCCGCAAGGAAGTCAATGCACCCAGCCGAGTCAATCTTCACAATCCGCAACCCAAAGCACCCAACACCCTCCATCTAGTTCCCAATATGCAGCAACGTCAACAACATCGCCATCAACTCCGGCTACCAGTCAAGGCAAAAGGCCGCGTGCAAGAAAAGTTTATAGTGTTTTCAGCACTGTGTTTTTGCTTCTCCTGCTGCTTGTTGTTGCTGTAGGGTGTCCTGCTGCTTGTTTTGGATGGTGAAAAGCTTTTGTTTGTTGAAATACAGTAAAGCCAAGTCAATCCAGGATAGCCCAAGCCAATAGTATGCAAGGAGAAGGTAATTCAGGATCAAAGCATGAAGGGCTGCAGTGTAAACAGTGAAAGATGATTGGATATTCACAGAAACTGCAACTCAGGTCACATATGAATGCATATTCACAAAGATAGCTGAAATGTTTTAGGAAAGGAGTTAGAAAACTGCCTCAGGATCACTCTCTCTCCATAGTGCCATCTTAGGAGATGTGCACTCTTTGTTTTGGGTCCCATATGTGCTGAGGTGGCATGGTATGTGGCGATGAGGTCACTGCCATGTCACATGGGATCTTCCTACTTAGCTAGGCTGACCAGGAATTGAACCCAGGACCTCTCAAAAAGAGGTGCCCAGCCCCCTAGGGTGCATACCACTAGGATAGCTAAGAATTCATGGAAAAACATAGATAAATTCATAGGCTCTACTTTAGGTATGTCAGTGCTCAGTCAACTCAGGAAAAGATGTTTTACTTCACATTGAAAGGGGATTAAGGGGTCCACTCCATACCCTGATTGGGTGTTTGGTTCCATAGGTCAAAATGTGTTATCACCAGTTTTGGTTGGACCAATACTAAGATAAAAATGCATGGATGCTCAGTGCATCTCTAATACAACTAGAGTATGCCTCAAAGCAATGGAAAAGCACTTTTTCTTACTCCCCCCTTGTGCTGTGGTGGCCACCACTGTCGCATTTTAGGAAAAAGGGAATTTTTCTCGGCCTTTCCTTGGTTTCCACACCTACTTTAAAATACCTACAGTCTCCCTCACACTGGAAAATGGGCGCTCACCATGGCTGGCGTCCTTTTGCTGCTCTGATTGTATCATTTCCTCCAGAAGACTCAGCGCTCATGGCGCTGCCGGGGCTCCTGTGGCTTGGTTGGGTTAGATTGGGAGCATGCCAAACATGTGCATATGCATCCCTCCCTCCAAGACGCAGCGTCGACACAACCCAAACGCAAGACACATTATACACACTCGCATGGGTTCTCGTAAACCTGCTGGCGACCTGTGACCTGTCTTAGGGCGAAGGGAGTCGAAAGAAAATTAAATTTGCCCCTTGGTGGGGTCTTGGTTCTGCTCAGTCTCTCCAGGCACCTGCGTTTCGGCCCGAACACGGCCTACTCAGCGAGGCTGCGCGTGGGTATCTGCAGAGGCAGGAATGGGAGAATTATGGACGAATCCACGCAAAAACGAAGCAACGACACCAAAATCCGTCAAATGACGGCGTAGAATTTTTCTGAAACGACACACCTGAGCAGAATCCAATTGTGCATCAGAAGCACATTTTTATAGAAATTATAGTCATCTCTGGATTTTTTAAATCCAGAAATTCATACGCATAAAATGGCGGCGCGCAGGAGCGGCTCCTAGCGAAGCGCCGGAAAATGGAGAAATAATGGAATTATAAACGTATGTCTCACGTAGTCTTGAAAATGACGAGACACACATTAATAAATAAACATACAGATTCCACCCACACTAATAGAAGCTTCAAAAATTCAAGAATTCGAGAATCAATCGAAAAGACTTCAATGAATCAGGTATAAACTACAGGTATGCTTGTCTTGCATGCCGCATACACATTGCTCGTCTCGTGTCTCCGTGAACGAGTCGTGTAGCAGCGTTAACAACGATAACCACGATAGGACGCGGTAGAGGGATTGATTAGAAAGATTGCAGTTGATTAGCGGTCAGATCAGGGTGATTAGACATACACACAAGTGCATAGCAACGTTCTTCGCGTGCGCCCCTTTTGTCCTCTCACCTTGCTTCACTTCCCAGCGGTAGGTAAGGTAGGTACGCCCAGGCGGGGCCACCCCCTGGTGGAGTCAAGATTGACGCGCAGATGGGCAGGTTTGCCCAAGATCTCGTCGCATACTCGTGCATGCACACACGCATTAAAGGGTAGGCCACGCGAAGTGCGCACGGTAAACCTTGTTTAGGCTACCCAGGGGCTCCTCGGTACGTTCTTTAAGAGAACCTGAGGAGTCCCTTAACGCTTGCTTGCTTGATAAGGGTAGCTGCTCCTGCAGCGTGTTTGCGGACAGTGTATTATAGGTCACGCTGAGAAGGGTACAATACCTGGAGCGTGGCTTGGTTCCTCCGCCGCAAACGCCCTTTCATTTGCCTTTGTTTTACAGGTGGGCAGGTAGGGTGATTGGTGCAGCAGCATTTTTTTTATGCCCTGCTAAACAAGGGCGCAGATCACACAAACAAGTAACTCCGCTCCGCCTGTGGCAGAGCAGGGAGTCCGACTTCATCGACATCTGCGCCTTGCACGCGAGAGCACTCCTTCCCTCCAAGCCCTAGCAGGGGAAACGCGTTGTGGCGTCCCCTGTTAGGCCACAGTTGCTTAGCAGCGCTGTGTTCTCTTGCCATTTCAAAGGAGGGTCGTTAGGACCCAAGAGACCTTCACCTTCGCAACGCCCAGTAGAGTGTGCGTGTAGGAGTGGTAGTCCTGAGTGGGGGCTAGAGCCAGTTGCCCAGTGCTCGCCCACCAGGATGGTGCCACTGTAGGGTGTGTAGGACCTGTAGGGGGTGTGTCACTGTCCCACCCTTTTCCTGCAATTTTAGCGGGGTTGGTGGGCTGTGGCAGTGGTTAGGTCAGTGATTTGGCCACATAGCAAACAGGCGTTTTGCATGCCTTCATAGCTTTTGGCCACCCCTCTCTGTAGTAGACAGATAGGTAGGGAAAACAATACCTGGATTAGCACGCTGGGTATTCCCCCAAGGTTTTGCGCCAGCACAGAAATTGGGCGCATAGGGGAGGGGAGACCCGGGGCGTACCCCGTGGCATCAATAAGCCAACCCTCCAGGTTCAGCAAGGGCGCAGACTTGGGTATAATTAGGACACCACTTCTGCGGCTTGCTCTCAGGACCTTAGGACTAGCACACTCACACATACGCTTTGGCAGGTAAGGGTAAGGTTCAGTCCCTAGCTTTAGTCTTGGAGGCAAGCGTCTCAGCGAGCCTCAGCAACTCACCAAGGTTGTTCTGGGACAAGTAGTCAACCAGAACTGAGTTTAGGCGTCCCTCAGATAGAACAAATGCAGAGAAGGGCTAACAGGTGGCCTCTTCGACTCCAAACCCTTCCCAGAGGGTGAGGAAGCGCCAACCCTGGCGATAGCGGTGGCGTAGGACAGACTTCACCAGGTAGAAGCCTTCCTTAGCCATCTCCTCGGCGTTCATGTCGGGGAGTTCACCTTCAACTTCCATAGGGCTGCCAGCCCCTTGTAGGTCCAGAGCGGCGATTTCCTCGTCGTTCAGCTCCCACTCCTCCCCACAGAGGTCTTCAGGATCATGGTAGCGCTTCAGGTGTTGAGCAGCGCACACCAGGGTCCCCCCTAGACGGGGAGAACACCGCACGGTGATACGGTGCCCATCCACAGATAGGATCTTGTACGGCCCGAAGTATGGGTCATAGCTGGTAGTGCGTGGCCAGGCGGGTAGTCGACTGTGGTGCACCAGCACCCAGTCCCCCTCTTGGTAGGTGGCCGGTACACGGTGCTTGTTCTTCTTGTTCCACTGACGCTCCCTCACTCTTTGGAGCATAGCCTTGGCCTTGTCCACCTTCGCTTGTTGCTCTCGGACCCATTCACCCACAGAAGAATGGGTGTCCTCTGGATAGGGGGCATGTAGGAACCACGCCGGGCGCCCCATGAATAGCTCATGTGGCGAGTAGCCAGTAGCTGAACTCTCTTGGGAGTTCATCATCAAGGATATGACGGGGAGTAGTCTCACCCAGTCTCTGGTGCGTTCAGTTTTGCACCATATCCTGACGTTCTCCTTCAGGACACGAATCTGTCGCTCACATAGGGGGTTGCTCGTGTGAGAGTAGGGAATCCCCGTAGATACCTGGACATTGAGGGATCTCAGGACCCTCTTGTACCATCCAGTATCTGAGCGTACTCGTACGTCCTCGTCAGAGTTGATCTCCTTGGGCGCCCCATAGACACAAAACCACTCCTCCAGGAGTATCTTGATATTTTCCTCCCCGGTAATGTGCTTGGTACATGGGAACACCCTGGTAAACCTGGTCAACCCACAGGTTCAAATTAATTCAGAGCAACAACAAACAAAGCAGGACTCTTCAGATGATCATGAATGTTCTGCAGAACAGTTGAAATAGCCTCGAATACAAATCCTTTTTGGATATGAACATATATGCATGTCTATTTGCTCCTTTTCCTTGTTTGTTTTTGATGACTACTATGCCACATCAATGCTATGCAAAGCATAGGCTGTGACTGTGTAGCAGTTACTTCTGGTTAGGGAATGGGCTGAATTCTATAATACCTTCTGAAAACCAGAAAGAATCAGGAAAAAATATAGAAAGGATTTTGCCCGAAAAAAATAAATGATTCCTTAAATGGAGGTTAGGTAGTGAAAACTACCAGACATAGAAGCCATAAATTGGACTTACAGTAGCCAAAGTATAGGACTTATCCTGTTAACCTCATCAAGGAAGAGGTTGAAATGAGAATTTGTTCCCCTAAAACATTCAACTGGTATGTACTGTACAAGGAGGTATACCTTTATGGAACCGGAGAAACGACAGCAGTAGAGGTAGAGACAAGGATCTGGAAAGCTGGGAAGAGAGGAAAGAAAGGACAGACAAGGAAGAAAAAAGAAAAAAGAAAAGAAAACGCAAAAGAAAAAGCAAAGCAGAAGAAATGAAAGGGTTACTCAAGGTGCGGCGGGCTCCCTGGAGCCCAGCACCTTGAGTAACCCTGCCCACCCACCCACCACTTGGTGTTTTTACTTGAAGCCCACCCTTGTGATGGGTGGGTAGGGAGACAGGTTTATATGAGGCCAGACATTAGGATCCATTTTCGTCCTGTACGACTTTGCACACATAAAGTGTAGGCTCTGCTCTTTTACATATCCCATAGATGAATTTACACTTCCACCAGCTTTCAGGATACCTCCGGCCCAGGTGATCCTTGGTGAGTTGGATGTTATGCTGTATATCTTCCGAGCCCATTTGCCACCAGAAACATTTGTGGACAATACCTGGTACCAAGCTCTGCAATGTGCTGTGTACATTGGGTGACCACCTGTCCGGCCACCTGGTCTTGTCATTGGGCTTAAGGGTCACAGACACTCTGTGGCGAAGGCAGGACACCACCACCTCCAGGATGGTGATGGAAGGGCCGTGCTGTTCAAATTGGACAGGCATCTGGTAGATATGTTGAAACATGGCCAGGAGTGCCACTGTGAGCCAATAAAGCAAGGAAGCTCTACCAAATATATAGATATTATCTTTATATCTGGCTAAACGGACATATTGGCACTCAAAGAGACCAATTTTACTCCACTTCATCTCCTTGCACATAAGCACCATACTGGATATCTGTCCACTGAGTTTTCCGCCCATGGGGATCCCTTTGTGTTGGTGAAACAGATAGGAACCCACCACAAAGAAACAATTATGGTACAACTCCCACTTCAAATAGTGGGCAATGGTTTCTACTGACACATTGACAAAATATGTCTCTGAACCACAACCCAGTCTGTCCTCGGAGTTGCAGTCTTTAGAAACTGCTACCCCTGTGGTCTTCCTGTACCTGGTGTAGTGGCCTCGGAAAGAGCTTATAGCGTCCAACATGTACTGGAAGGAAGGTTCAACTTCACGTTTTTCAATGTTCAAATACATATCTTCAAGATCAAGTTCTAAACCTACCCATGGTTCAGAATCCCTAAGCATCCCTTCCTCCACCCGATGAAAAAAGCCCTTGGCCTGCTGCATTTCATAGAATTCCAAATTACCACAACTACGGGCAAGTACCTTGACAAGCACACTCAGGGCTCGGCTGACTGTGGATGCAACCTTTCTAGCCATATGCCTATAGTGGCTTATGATGGGTCTGATTTTGTATTCTCCCAGCCAGTCTTTACTTTTATCTTTGAAGAGCATATAACCTGAAGGGGGTTGGGATTGTTGAGGGGTACACAGCAACTGCCCAAATTGGAAATTATTCAAACTTTCCCTCAGCATAGCAGATAGATGATCCCGAGCCTCCTGTACACATTCAAAAGTCTGCATCACTGTGTACCGCGGAGAGAGGATAAAATTGTTGTAGAACAATTGGGCATGTAAACATCTGCACATTCCCCAGCAATCCCCATTATTTTTATCTAGTTCCCCCCAGACCAAGTGGGGGTAGTGATTCTTAATTTGGGAAATTTTGGAAGATAAAGATTTTTGTAAATTATAAACATCAGGGGGTAAAGATTCCCAAAATAATCTCCCCCTATCCCAAATCAATCTGGCAAATGCAGATCTTGCTTTCCCTGGAGGGAGCAAAACCCTTGCCAATTTGGAAGAAAATTCATGAAGTTCCCTATTGAAAGTAGCTTCAGTGGGCAAGGTGCTGTTTTTCATGTTCTGCTGGAGGATGGCAACAATATCTTGAGGGAATATTTCATGTATGTTTGGGTTAGAGCTTCTTATAACAAAATGTTTGATTGGGTTACTGGGTTGGGGAAACTTGCTGAGCAGAATGCCACAAGGGCAGGAGTTAGTGATACTTTGCCTAAGCAGCTCAGGGGTGTAGTCAACTCTTTTGTTGAAAAGCAAGTCACCAACACTTGGCAGCCTTGCAGGGCAGATTTCAATTCTTCCTGTGTACCAGTCTTTAAGTGACCTGGGGGCACCACTATGGCAGATCATTTGCCTCACCTGTTCAGCAAATTGCTTCAGAGCCCCAGCAGGCAGAGGCAGTCTGAGCAGGATCTGCCTCTGAAGCTCCACCTTAGTGTATCTTAACATGAGTTCAGCAGTCTTTCTGAACAGCTGGTTCCAGATCACCACTTTAATGCATCTCGCAGTGGCCAGGAGTAGAGAAAGCAGGGTAGGGAGAGATTTGTTGTTTCTGAGGCTAGATATAACTGATTGGGCTTCACGCTGTAGATGGGGCTCAAAGTGCTCTGGCCCCTGTAGTCGCCAGCGCAAAAGATTCTGATAACGCTGAGTTCCTTTACAGTAAAGGCGAGAGTTTAAAGGTTTCTTCAAACGTCTGATCCACCATTTCTCACGCTGATACCCTACAGCAGGCAGACAGAACTCAGTTTGTATGCAGACCCATTGTTCAATACCAGTGCTGGCCATCGTACTGTACATCCCGCGCGCAGATCGTCGTCCTTTGCAGGAAAGACGCTGAGCATTGATCATGTGGCGGAGGTGCTCTCGAACGCGATCACCAAAGACACGCACATTAGGTCTGTTGCGTTTACGCTTTCGCCGAATACAGCGCCAGCGTGTGCGTTTCAGAGTAGAAACCTGAGTTTTGGTGTGAGTAGCACCAAATATGCCTGCATACGTATCGTTAGTTAGAAGGTTGAGCCACAGGTATACACAACACCTACTGGAGTCGTACTGCTGTTTAGGAAAACGTCCTCCAGCAAGCTGTAGATAATGGCGTACATGTTTACGCGCAGAGCACGTAATAATTTGCGAACTACGACAGATGGACTCAACGAGTGCATTCAGATTTGGACGAGGCTCTGCCAGAATGCGCTTGCGTTCGGCTATACCTTTCTCATGCATAGAGCGCCAACGTGAATGGACTGAAGGATCACTTATCAACGGAGAAGATTCAGTGTGAGAACAAGTATTGAGCAATGCGTGGAATTTCCGTTTAAGGTATTCACCCATTACCGTAACGTATTCATGCATCCAAATGCGTTTATGGCTCTGAGCGAAAATTGCTACTGGTTGATAAACAACCTGAATAGTGTCCGTGTAGGGCACATAGAGTGGAAAGTGTTCAATTTCAGCGACAAACAACGTTTGCCGGTCACTGTGGAGCATGTGTACGAAGCTGACGGCCTGCTTGTTGCAGACGATGATACGAGATTGATTGGAGATTGGTTTGGTACAGAAAGGTTGGGCATCATCATGCACGTATGTGGTGGCGTTATTGCACACTGCGTTTTCGTCCTGCAGTAGGAAGAAAGCGTCGTCCTCAGCGTGCATATGCAAGAATGGGGACACCATAGAGGTAGTTCCCACTTGGACCCTGGTTCTCCAAAGGGAATCGCATACGCGGGCAAAGCTCACTGGCAGGCCTGCAACCCGCATGCCATCCAGCTCACTCAAAGTGGAAATCCAATTTGTGTATGTACTTAATCGGTTGAAAAAGGCATGCACACATGAAACATCGATGTTACTCCATGTTAGGGCACCAATTCGTGTCGCAAAAACAGACCAGATTTTGAGAATGCTGGGGTATTGGGCCGCAGAATTACGGAGCCGGACAAAGCTCTCGCAAAAATCTTTGGAGTGATGAATGACATCGTAAATAGGAAAGGCATAAGCAGTGGAGTATATGACGCGCTCCGACCATACGTGTTGGAGTTTTAGATTTGCTCCTGGGGCCCGACTTCGTTGAACCTGTGCGTGCAACTCCTTCTCCAGGTTGTAGAGTCGTGAGCTCAAGGAATTGTATTTTTGGAGCACTGCAACAATTTGCTTCTGGACCACATGAGAGGACTTCGCGCACCAGTGGGATACGAGGTCTTTGATCAGTATGGCCTCGCTCTGGCTTTGATTGCCTTCGACTTGTTCTTGCTCCTGTTCCCGAAGTTCCTGAGGCGTGCCTTCGCCTGTGTCGCAGCTACGCGGGGAACACGAGTCTGCACCCCGTTTTTTGACTCATCGTCAGATATGCAGACACAATCTCCTTCACGTTTAAGCTCAGCTTCTGTCTTTACCGGTGCAGGTTCTGACGGAGTATACTCTCGTCGAGAAGATGGTTCGGACAGAATGGCCGTAAGAGCAACATCTGGAGAATCGAGTTCGATGATTTCCGTGTGTGAGGAATGCCCTTGATATGACATCAGGTCGCTACCTTGCCTTGTGTGCCACTCACGCACAGGATCGTGTATTGGAGATTGAGTAGCAGGGCACCTTGTGTTTTCAGCAAACATCAATTGAATCCGATTCGTAATACTTTCAGCCAGGCTCGCTCCATGGGCTTCCAGCTGTTGCGGAATAGCTGTAGACACCTGATCCAAACGATCGCCAACAAGTCGTAACTCCTGGCGTGTTTGTTGGACGTCCTTTGACAAATTGTCGATGCGTTCTGATTGCTTATCGATTTTCTGATCAACGTCTCCTCGGAGGTGGGTCATCAGATGTGAGACATAGTCCCCCACCTTTTTGACTTCAGGCTTATCAAGCTCCATGGGCATTGAGACTTGGGCGTCGGAACTACTGGACGCGATGTTCTGGGAGGTGGTCGCGGCTTGCACATCAGTAGCAGGTGCTTTACCTTTTTCCTTCTTGGTTTTACGCAGTGGTGTGTCGGATGAATCGGAGCAGGAGGAGTCGTCACTTTCTTCGCCAGAATCCGAGGGCTCAGAGTCAGAGTGGCCAACGATCACACGCCAACCAGCCCCATAAGGGTTGCGTTTACCTTTCAAAATAATCTTGATGCATTCCTTCGTGGGTAGGCTAGGGACGACGGGGTCACCTTGAATCCGAATTCCTCGCGAAGCGACTTTGTAAGCGTGTTTCCTCTCTTTCTTGCTGTTGTAGAACAGTAAGAAGCAGCCAAGGATCAGTCGACTTTTATCGAAGCAGAACGGAACGATGTGGTTCATGGCGCCGAGCTTATTGCGGATCTTTTCGCAGACGCTCAGAGGCGTATAAGGGTCCACACCACCGATCAGAAGAGGGTAACGACGGTCGTCCTTTCGAACGACGCGATCGAACGTATCGGTCATGGGAGAAGGGTTGCGTCTTTCGTATTCAATTGCACTTTTGACTTTGGTTATTGTATGTTTGCATACTTGCCAGAACTCGCGTGAGGAAGCAATAGTGCACTGGGAACTAAAATGATCAGGAGCGTTGCACGTTGTGCAAGCGCTGTAGTCACCAATTTTTTGCAACAGTCCACGTTGTTGTTGGTACAGCGAAGCTTGTGAGTATGTGGGTGAAGAGTGGAACTGAAAACCTTTGCCACCTTTTCCTTTTCCTTTTCCACCAGCATAGTTGTCGTTCCAATCGTCGTAGTTTCGAGAATAGTTGCCATTCCAAGCAGAACTTGAATTGAACCCGCGGCCACCATAGTTATTGTACCCGTATTGCTGCATACTTGTGAGAACTCAGTGAAACTTGACAGAAGGTAATCAGAGCCCAGTTTTTGAAGGAACTGATATGATAGTCAAATTAATTCAGAGCAACAACAAACAAAGCAGGACTCTTCAGATGATCATGAATGTTCTGCAGAACAGTTGAAATAGCCTCGAATACAAATCCTTTTTGGATATGAACATATATGCATGTCTATTTGCTCCTTTTCCTTGTTTGTTTTTGATGACTACTATGCCACATCAATGCTATGCAAAGCATAGGCTGTGACTGTGTAGCAGTTACTTCTGGTTAGGGAATGGGCTGAATTCTATAATACCTTCTGAAAACCAGAAAGAATCAGGAAAAAATATAGAAAGGATTTTGCCCGAAAAAAATAAATGATTCCTTAAATGGAGGTTAGGTAGTGAAAACTACCAGACATAGAAGCCATAAATTGGACTTACAGTAGCCAAAGTATAGGACTTATCCTGTTAACCTCATCAAGGAAGAGGTTGAAATGAGAATTTGTTCCCCTAAAACATTCAACTGGTATGTACTGTACAAGGAGGTATACCTTTATGGAACCGGAGAAAAGACAGCAGTAGAGGTAGAGACAAGGATCTGGAAAGCTGGGAAGAGAGGAAAGAAAGGACAGACAAGGAAGAAAAAAGAAAAAAGAAAAGAAAACGCAAAAGAAAAAGCAAAGCAGAAGAAATGAAAGGGTTACTCAAGGTGCGGCGGGCTTCCTGGAGCCCAGCACCTTGAGTAACCCTGCCCACCCACCCACCACTTGGTGTTTTTACTTGAAGCCCACCCTTGTGATGGGTGGGTAGGGAGACAGGTTTATATGAGGCCAGACATTAGGATCCATTTTCGTCCTGTACGACTTTGCACACATAAAGTGTAGGCTCTGCTCTTTTACATATCCCATAGATGAATTTACACTTCCACCAGCTTTCAGGATACCTCCGGCCCAGGTGATCCTTGGTGAGTTGGATGTTATGCTGTATATCTTCCGAGCCCATTTGCCACCAGAAACATTTGTGGACAATACCTGGTACCAAGCTCTGCAATGTGCTGTGTACATTGGGTGACCACCTGTCCGGCCACCTGGTCTTGTCATTGGGCTTAAGGGTCACAGACACTCTGTGGCGAAGGCAGGACACCACCACCTCCAGGATGGTGATGGATGGGCCGTACTGTTCAGATTGGACAGGCATCTGGTAGATATGTTGAAACATGGCCAGGAGTGCCACTGTGAGCCAATAAAGCAAGGAAGCTCTACCAAATATATAGATATTATCTTTATATCTGGCTAAACGGACATATTGGCACTGAAAGAGACCAATTTTACTCCACTTCATCTCCTTGCACATAAGCACCATACTGGATATCTGTCCACTGAGTTTTCCGCCCATGGGGATCCCTTTGTGTTGGTGAAACAGATAGGAACCCACCACAAAGAAACAATTATGGTACAACTCCCACTTCAAATAGTGGGCAATGGTTTCTACTGACACATTGACAAAATATGTCTCTGAACCACAACCCAGTCTGTCCTCGGAGTTGCAGTCTTTAGAAACTGCTACCCCTGTGGTCTTCCTGTACCTGGTGTAGTGGCCTCGGAAAGAGCTTATAGCGTCCAACATGTACTGGAAGGAAGGTTCAACTTCACGTTTATCAATGTTCAAATACATATCTTCAAGATCAAGTTCTAAACCTACCCATGGTTCAGAATCCCTAAGCATCCCTTCCTCCACCCGATGAAAAAAGCCCTTGGCCTGCTGCATTTCATAGAATTCCAAATTACCACAACTACGGGCAAGTACCTTGACAAGCACACTCAGGGCTCGGCTGACTGTGGATGCAACCTTTCTAGCCATATGCCTATAGTGGCTTATGATGGGTCTGATTTTGTATTCTCCCAGCCAGTCTTTACTTTTATCTTTGAAGAGCATATAACCTGAAGGGGGTTGGGATTGTTGAGGGGTACACAGCAACTTCCCAAATTGGAAATTATTCAAACTTTCCCTCAGCATAGCAGATAGATGATCCCGAGCCTCCTGTACACATTCAAAAGTCTGCATCACTGTGTACCGCGGAGAGAGGATAAAATTGTTGTAGAACAATTGGGCATGTAAACATCTGCACATTCCCCAGCAATCCCCATTATTTTTATCTAGTTCCCCCCAGACCAAGTGGGGGTAGTGATTCTTAATTTGGGAAATTTTGGAAGATAAAGATTTTTGTAAATTATAAACATCAGGGGGTAAAGATTCCCAAAATAATCTCCCCCTATCCCAAATCAATCTGGCAAATGCAGATCTTGCTTTCCCTGGAGGGAGCAAAACCCTTGCCAATTTGGAAGAAAATTCATGAAGTTCCCTATTGAAAGTAGCTTCAGTGGGCAAGGTGCTGTTTTTCATGTTCTGCTGGAGGATGGCAACAATATCTTGAGGGAATATTTCATGTATGTTTGGGTTAGAGCTTCTTATAACAAAATGTTTGATTGGGTTACTGGGTTGGGGAAACTTGCTGAGCAGAATGCCACAAGGGCAGGAGTTAGTGATACTTTGCCTAAGCAGCTCAGGGGTGTAGTCAACTCTTTTGTTGAAAAGCAAGTCACCAACACTTGGCAGCCTTGCAGGGCAGATTTCAATTCTTCCTGTGTACCAGTCTTTAAGTGACCTGGGGGCACCACTATGGCAGATCATTTGCCTCACCTGTTCAGCAAATTGCTTCAGAGCCCCAGCAGGCAGAGGCAGTCTGAGCAGGATCTGCCTCTGAAGCTCCACCTTAGTGTATCTTAACATGAGTTCAGCAGTCTTTCTGAACAGCTGGTTCCAGATCACCACTTTAATGCATCTCGCAGTGGCCAGGAGTAGAGAAAGCAGGGTAGGGAGAGATTTGTTGTTTCTGAGGCTAGATATAACTGATTGGGCTTCACGCTGTAGATGGGGCTCAAAGTGCTCTGGCCCCTGTAGTCGCCAGCGCAAAAGATTCTGATAACGCTGAGTTCCTTTACAGTAAAGGCGAGAGTTTAAAGGTTTCTTCAAACGTCTGATCCACCATTTCTCACGCTGATACCCTACAGCAGGCAGACAGAACTCAGTTTGTATGCAGACCCATTGTTCAATACCAGTGCTGGCCATCGTACTGTACATCCCGCGCGCAGATCGTCGTCCTTTGCAGGAAAGACGCTGAGCATTGATCATGTGGCGGAGGTGCTCTCGAACGCGATCACCAAAGACACGCACATTAGGTCTGTTGCGTTTACGCTTTCGCCGAATACAGCGCCAGCGTGTGCGTTTCAGAGTAGAAACCTGAGTTTTGGTGTACATGGTTACCACGAGGGCGAAGTCATAGCCCCCGAACTTCGGCATCTCCGTGTAGTCCACATATAGAACACTGTTGGCACAGTGTGGGATGGGCAGGGTCGAGTAGAGACCTCTGTCCCTGATATCCCCTGGTTTACAGGACCTGCACGGGCACTTGTCCACGATAGGCTGGAGTGTCTTCCGCAGTTGGTCGTCAGTCCACGTAGTGTGGAACCACTGCTTGAACAGCCTCAGGGTACGGTCAGCACCCACATGACCACTGGACTCATGGGTCCACTTCAGCAGCGCTGGGACTCGGTCACTAGGCACCACGATGCGGTCCTCGTGCCAGAGGTAGCTCTTGTCCCGCTTCCACTGGTCTTGGTTGACCAGGAGGGGTTCAAGGCGTTTCTCCAGGCGCCGGTAGATATCCCCAAACTCCTGTAGGTACTCCGATTGTTGGAGTCCATCCAGGGGGCGTATCATGGTCATGTTCAGGGTCCAGATGTACGTCCATACGGCTGAACGCCTCCTTAGCCAGCGCTTCAGACCGGGCACCAATCAGGGCGTCGAAGTTGTTGCGGCTGATGTAGTCGGCACACTCGTTCTTCACTCCCTGGATATGGTGTACCGTCAGCCGTAGTTGACTGAGGTAGGTCCACCAGCGCCGTAGCTTGGCCTTCTCAGGTGGGGAACCTTCTGGAAACTGCGGACCGGTTCTTGGTCGCATAGCCAGACCACAGGGTTACTCCCCAACAGTCGTGCTTGTGAGGATAACACCAGCATACCCGCGAGCAATTCCTGCTCATAGGTGGAGTAGTTCCCCCTGGCCTGGTTCCACTTCCAGTTCCAGTGGCCCAGAGGTACTAGGACCCACTTGTCGTCAGGGTAGCTGTGCTTGAGGGTTCCATCTCGGTTGAGACCTTCCGTCCCCCATTGGGAAATGGCCGAGTCGAACTCCTCCTTCTCTAGTGCTTGCCATTGGAACAACGTTCCACCACCGCCCACATTGCTGGCGTCGGTCACCAGGATAATCTCCCCTTGTGCCCTAGGCACGCCCAAGCACTTAGCGTTGGCTACCTTGTCTTTGAGCTCGTCAAACGCTTGTTGCTCTTGTGGGCCCCAGCGCCAAGTAGTACTCTTCTTGATCAAGTCCGTCAGAACGGCGCTGGTATAGGTGAAGTTCTTGATGTGGCGGCGATAGAAGTTGCACGCCCCAATGAAACTGCGTACATCATGAAGTCCTTTCTTGGGGTCTTCGTGTCGTACCTTGGCATCCATCAGGGGTTTGGCCTTAGAGGCCGCTGGGGTCCACCACCCATAGCCAACGTCAAACCCCAAGTACTGCATGGTCTCCTGCATGAACTCACACTTCTCCAGCTTGAGTCGAGTGTGGTTCTCCTGGCAGACCGCAAAGAACTCACCCAAGAGGATTAGGTGATCCTCCTGGGTATTGGTACCGAGGCATACATCGTCGATGTGAGCCTCCATCTGGGCACCACGGGATATGAGCTCCTGCACCTTAGGTCTCCTTCGTAGGATGGACAAGATCTTGTTCATCAGCTCTTGGACCAGAGCGGGTGCATTAGCCACGCCGAATGGCATGACCTTCCACTTGAATACCCTCCCCTGAGGGGTGATGAAGGCCAGTAGTTCCTGCGCGTTGGGCGTCAGGTCCACTTGCCAGAATCCACTTCGCTTGTCCATCTTGGTCTTGTATCGACAGGAGGCTATCTTCTCCAGGGTAGACTCCATATTGGGAATGGACCCTGAGTGGTTCAGCGTTTTCTTGTTCAGCTCTCCATAGTCCACTACCAGCCGTTTGGCTGTAGACCCAGGTTTAGCCACCAGGAAACAGGGGCTGCAGTGTAGGGGGTAGTCCCCGTCCTTGTACTCCAGGACTAGGCCAGCGTCAATACACTCTTGTATCTGTCGCTCAATCTCGTCGGCCTGCTCTTTAGGAGCTGGATAGGGTCTCCTCCGGATCTTGTGACCCACGAACTCGGGTTTCAGCTTGAGGTCCATCTGTACCAGCTTGTCGCATGAGGCTGGAGGGGGTAGTTCTCCGAACACCTCCAGATAGGTCCTTATCAGCTTCTGTACCCGCGGGTCCAATACCTTGATCTTGTCCTCCATGTCCTCGTCAGAGTGTAAGTTGCTTGCCCCTTGAATAGACGTCGGGAGGTGGCCCTCCACCGACTCTTCGCCTGCGGTAGCATCCTTCAGCCCTTGGTAGGCATACAGAAGGTCTTGCTCAACCATCTCCGGTGGACGATGGCAACATAGGCACGCTCGAGGGGGTTCACATACACATTCCTCCGACAGGTCGTCCTCCTCTGGGGTCCTCACATGGGCGCCCCACACGCTCTTCATGAGCTTGAGATCTACCTCCCTTTGCCAGGTGGTGATCTTCTGTTCGAGGTCCTCCTTCAATTGGGATAGGTCTCCCATACGTCCTTGCTTCAGTGGCCACGAGCTGCGGGTAGGCTTCGCGTAGCATAGCTTTTTCGCCACCAACTTCCTCTTGGAATCCACATACTCCCTGAGCCTGGATCGAGGGTCCAGCTCTTCATCCACGGGGTCTTCCACCCTCATGGAGAGTAGGGGTTTTAGTGGGGCGGCGTACTCGGCGTTCTCCACTTCCTCCACCGCGGTCTGCACGAAGAAGGCGTCGTGCTCAGTTTCGTCATCTGAGTGGATAGAGCTAGGTAGCTCAGATAGTCCACACTCAGAGACTCCATCAGGAACAGGTACATGACAGGGAGAGTTGGGGGCGTTGGTGTCAGTCACGACGTACTCATCTCCTCCGGGTGTAGTTTCAACCGCATCTTGAGGTCGTAGGCGATCCTTCAAGTCACCCAAGGCGAGTCCATCGCTTTCTCGTTGTATAGCCTGGACCAGAGTAGGGTCCAGGTCTTCCCAGGGGATGGTGGTAAGACTTCCGTCCACCACGCTGAGCATACTCCCCCATCCGGGCTTCCCAATGGGCGTCTTGCGTCCCAGAGGCACGTAGATGGCCTCATCAGGTAATCGCACCGAGCTGATAGTCAGCTTGTCAAGGAGGGTTCGCCAGTACTCGTTGCCCCCATGGGCTCCCCAATCGGGGGAACACAGGACCATACGGGAACGTTCCAAGGCCACCTTGGTCAGCACCTTCCCCAGTTCACTGAATCTGGGGTTCCCGTAGGCCATCCCGGAAGAGGGCCAGTAAAATTTGTAGCTGCAGTTCTTCCCCTTGCTGCAGTATAGGTCCAGTACATGCTGCTTGTCGCTGGCGAACAGCTCCACACTTAGGTCTTCTCGAGAGTAACCCAACTCCTTCAGACCTTGATCTAGGACTTCCCCCAATAGTTGATAGTCCTCAGTTTTGGAGGCCGCCATCATGTTCGAGGGCTCCTCCTTCGATAGTCTCAGGTAACTCGAGGTATGTTCCGGCTGCTCCAGTGGCACAGACTCTCTGCCACTGCCGTGGTCCACGTACAGGAGGTAGGGCGCTTGCAGCGTCAGGGATTGTATCTGGGAGTGCTGCACGAAGAAGTCAGTACCCAGTACAAAGTCGAAGGCATCAGTGTCCATCACATAGAACCGATGGGCGATAGTCCTGGAGCCCATAGGTACCTCCACTTCACAGTCCCGGCAGCTGTGCACCACATGTCCATCCCCCATGCGTATAGCGGCGGTGGTCATGGTGTTCTTCAGGCTCCCACAAGGTAAAATTTTCTTGGCCACTATCGATATTGTGGCTCCAGGATCCAGTACCCCCAGGTATTCACGTCCCCCTAGTCGGATACGTACCCAAAACACCAGGTCTTGGGTGCCACCAGAGCGTCCCCGTCAGAATTCCGCGGGACAGGTCACCTCGAACCCCTTGTTCCGCAATTTGCGGGCCATCCTCATGAAACGGCTTCTCTTCTTGGCGTTGCCGTCATCACCACCTTCATGCTCACGCTTGGCTCCTTGTTCTTGCTGGGCCTGCGTCTGTGAGCGTGTGGTAGGTCCAGACTGCCCTCCAGAGGGCTCGGAGTTCCCCCCTGGATTAGGGTTGGGGTTACCTCCGTTCTTGTCCTTGTTCTTGTTGTCGTTCTGGCGGTTAGCGCCTCCTCCTCGTCCACCTTGACCCTTGTCTTGACCACCTTGACCACGTCCTTTCGACTTGCCCTTGCCGGAGTCGTTGCCTTTGGCCTTGCCTCCACCTTTGCCTGAGCTTTTGCCAGGATCTTCCCCCTTAAGCTTCGCCGATAGGCGTTGCTTATGGTAGCACTCATCCTCGTAGTGCTTCCGCTTACCGCAGAATGCACACGTGATGGTGCAGCGGTAATGATCCGGCAGCTTCACTTTGGCGCCGGTGATCTTCTCCTGCTGCTTCCCCTGGACGACGAAGCAGTCTCGCTGCTCGCAGTCAGAGGCGTGCTGCAGGTGGCCCTGCTCATCTCTGGCATCACACCAGAATAGCTCCTTCACGTTCTCCATTAGGCGGGCGTGGGCGTGTTTGGGGGTAGTCCCCTGCCCAGGTCGGGACCCTTGGTACCCTTTGCCTCCAGAACCTCCACCACCAGGACGGTAGTTGTTCAGGTGCTGGTCGCTCTCCTTCTCCAGCGCCATCTCCAGGAGCAGCACGCATAGATCCTCGTAGTGGAGGGATCTAGCCTTGCGCTCAGCCGTCAGACGGCACTCGTCCCATAGCTCTCGGGGGAGCTTGGCGCACAACCAGAACAGCAGGTCGTCGCTGCTGTAGGAACCGGGCGTCAGTCGTCCAGCCCAGTGATCCAGGTCAGCCAACAGCTCGGAGACCCTGCCAGGTTTGGGGTTGTTGGGCAGCACGGGCAGGTTCTGGATCTCGGCCCTGATGGAGAGGTCGGTCTCGTAGGTTGGGTACTGCCTCTCCAGGGCAACCAACACATCGGCAAAGGTGGCGGAGTTAGTGACGATCTGCCTGACCTGCTTCTCCAGGTATTTGGTCTTGCAGCACTGCAGGAGCAGGTCGCACTTCACTCGCCCACTCGCGTAGGTTTGGCCGGTCAGTCGTAGGAACCGGCCAAAGTTCTCAGCGAACTCGCTGAGGTCCTTGCCTGTGAACTCAGGCAGGTTCACCACTATCTTGGAGGTGGCAATAGCCTTCGCCTCCTGAGCTCGGCGTCCTTCAGGGCGTCGGTTCTTCTTCTTCTTCTTCTTCTTCCTCTTACCCTTGGGGTCCTCGGGGTCCTCAGGGTCTTCGTCATCCGATGGCGAAGAAGAATCCATCGATGGCGGCTCGTCGTCGGAGGGGTCTCCGCCTAGATCACTGGAGCCATAAGGCTCCATGTCCACCATAGCCCTGGGGGCTGTCAGCCCCAGCTGGTCCAGCTCGGCCCTCGTCGAGTTCGTCACGTGGCTGTAGGGCGGCTGGGCCGTTCTCAGGACGAATGGACTTCTCGGTACTGCTGCAGGAGTCGGCATCGGTCGGCTCCTCAGGCTCCCCAGGGTATTTGTCAACCCTGCCGCCAGGTGGTTAGCCTGGACTCGGTGGGGTGACATTTCCACCGTCGTAGGTGACGCATGGGACGGGATCATCAGGGGCTCCAGTTTCTCCCTGATCTCTTGCGTGAGGTCGCTCACGATTTGCGAAGTGGCTCCTCGGAGCACCTCGTTGATCTCAGACCGCGTCAGGGACCTGTTGGAGGATCTTCCCGATCCTCTACTCCTGCCTCCCAGAGACTCTGGTCCTCTCCTCAACCCACTCAAGGGTGCATACCCAGGTGCATACCCAGGAGCATACCCAGGAACTTCCATGTAGGTTCCAGTGGCGTGGAGTGGATGGGGATGGTCAGCCGCATACCATCGCGGCGCAGAGCTGGAAGCCACCGGCTCACTGGCAGTAGTTGCCTCAAGGAGCGCAGTGGTAGGTGGGCCCATGCCATAGGCGGGGTAGTGAGGCATGCCAGTAAAGCCGGTGCCCTCTGCCATAGGCGGGTTGGTTGTGGAAGTGGATGTTGCGGCGGCTGGGAGTGTGGTGGTTATGGGAGAGGGTGATGCAGGGAGGCCAGAAGCGCTTGGTGCGCCTTCGAAGGTAGGGATACTCGTCAGGTCTTGCCCTTGTTCCTCTCCTTCGTCTGCTTCTCCTCCAGCATCCTTCTCGCTCTCGTTCTCTCCCTTCCTCTTCAGAGGCTGAGGCTGAGAGACCACTTCCTCCACCGACAGGGCCCCGAAGGCCGTCTGCAGGCCATCCAGGGAGTCCTCCGCCGTATCCACTGGCCCATGTAAGGGCTCCACCGAAGGTACAGCGTCAGGCGCCGGCCTTGCCGGTGCCTCAGGCGCTGGCACTGTGTTCACATCGGCGTCCACTCTTCCTGGGTCCATCTTAATCCGCCCTTCTGCTTATATTTGCCTGCTCAGAGCACTGGTTGTACGGCGCGGGGTCGCTGCCGGTGCACAGAGACAGGCTGCCTCTTGCTACCAGAAAAGTTTATAGTGTTTTCAGCACTGTGTTTTTGCTTCTCCTGCTGCTTGTTGTTGCTGTAGGGTGTCCTGCTGCTTGTTTTGGATGGTGAAAAGCTTTTGTTTGTTGAAATACAGTAAAGCCAAGTCAATCCAGGATAGCCCAAGCCAATAGTATGCAAGGAGAAGGTAATTCAGGATCAAAGCATGAAGGGCTGCAGTGTAAACAGTGAAAGATGATCGGATATTCACAGAAACTGCAACTCAGGTCACATATGAATGCATATTCACAAAGATAGCTGAAATGTTTTAGGAAAAGAGTTAGAAAACTGCCTCAGGATCACTCTCTCTCCATAGTGCCATCTTAGGAGATGTGCACTCTTTGTTTTGGGTCCCATATGTGCTGAGGTGGCATGGTATGTGGCGATGAGGTCACTGCCATGTCACATGGGATCTTCCTACTTAGCTAGGCTGACCAGGAATTGAACCCAGGACCTCTCAAAAAGAGGTGCCCAGCCCCCTAGGGTGCATACCACTAAGATAGCTAAGAATTCATGGAAAAACATAGATAAATTCATAGGTATGTCAGTGCTCAGTCAACTCAGGAAA
This sequence comes from Eutreptiella sp. 'Long Island Sound 2002', assembly GCA_964036045.1. NCBI lineage: Eukaryota > Euglenozoa > Euglenophyceae > Eutreptiales > Eutreptiaceae > Eutreptiella > Eutreptiella sp. 'Long Island Sound 2002'. Next base: position 2,468,548 of record OZ038402.1, on the reverse strand, counting down.
AGATGTTTTACTTCACATTGAAAGGGGATTAAGGGGTCCACTCCATATCCTGATTGGGTGTTTGGTTCCATAGGTCAAAATGTGTTATCACCAGTTTTGGTTGGACCAATACTAAGATAAATATGCATGGATGCTCAGTGCATCTCTAATACAACTAGAGTATGCCTCAAAGCAATGGAAAAGCACTTTTTCTTACTGTGCATGCTACCAAGACGGTGTAAATTCTATGAACCACAATCTCGAGCGCGAGGGGACCGATAAACGTACGGCCGAGCTCAACCCGTATTATCGGTATGGAACTTATGTACCTTCAAAATTGGTTGGAACCCGTTCTTATTGGGCCTCGCGACATTTAGATCTTACAGCCGTGAGTCGTGAACTTGGCAAAGCGGACCTTTTCATTACGTTGACCATGAATGACAACTGGGCCGATTTGCAAGCTGCTGTGCAAAAAGGGTGCCGTGCAGGAGCTGTGTGGCCTGGAGAATACCCCAGAAACACAGGGCCAAACAAGCCAATCCAAGATGGCCACGATATGGAGGCTTGTGTGGCGTTTCACAAGCGGGTGGAGATATTCAAGCGAGAGTTCTTGGCTATTGGCAAAAATGGTCCATTTGGAAAGGTGCGGGATTATTGGTTTCGATTTGAATATCAAGAGCGAGGCCGGGTGCATTTGCATGGCGTGGTATGGTGTGAAGCCAACAGCATTCCGGACGATGTGGTTTGCGCAACAATGCCCCGTGAAAGTGACGGCTTTGATCCAAAGTTCACAGCATATCTACGGGATCTGTACAAGGAGTGTAACATGGTGCATCAATGCTACCCCGACAAGTGTTTCAATATTGGTCGTGGGCGTGTATGCACCAAGTGCAGGTCGGGTTATCCCTTTAGTGTGCCGCAAGAGAGAGAAGAATTGGATGACAGTGGTGTCCGCTTGCTTTATGGCAGATATGAAGCCGAAGATGCATGTGTTGTTCCACACAATCGCCGTTTGTTGGTTCGACTCCAGTGCCACAATAATGTGCAACGGATAACATCTTTGGATTGGGAATTATATCTCGCCAAATATCTCACAAAGCCAGCAAAGTCATTGACGGTGCCCATCACCATCTCGCCGAATGCAAGCGATGTGGAGCGTTTGCTCAAGTTGCGTTCATTGGGACGCATGGAGAACGGCATGATGCTCTTAGGAATCCATCAATGTCGAGGTAGCCGAGAGGTGGTATGGATTCCTACAGATCCATGGCCCTAACTAGGACGGCTCAAGCGTCGAAAGCATCTCCCAAAAGAAGATACGTCCACAGACGTTTGGTATTTGGATCGCTATGACCACTATTTGGAACGCCCCATTGCTGCCATACCCATCAAGTACCCCGACTACTATCGCTATTATCGCCGAACACAACGTGAACCTGGAGACTCCACAGCTATAGCAAGCAATCCAACAGAGGACTTTGCATATGATTCTCCTTCTAGCGATTCCGATGATGCAGTGGGCGGAGATCGTTTTCAAGCCAATGTACGCCCCGATGAGGGCAATAAACCATATTGGTGGCCATCACCACCAGAAAAGTTGGAGAAGACATTCACGGACGAGGTGGGAAAAAGTGGATTCTGCGAAGGCGAACTGCGATCCCAAGGTGGAACTTTTACCTCCCGTATGGAGAAGATGCAGAATTGTATTTCTTGCAAAAGATATTATTGTCACAGCCGTTCACAAAAGCAGACCACGAGCGGAAATTTCTTTCCTCCAACAATGTCACTAAAACATACATGGAGGAGTGTATTCATCGAGGATTGTTTCGTGGTTATGAGGAAGAGGCAAGAGAAACTTTAAACAATGCCCAAGCACGTGGCTATTCCGTTGAGCGTTTGCGACTTCTTGCACAAGTTCTTATGGCCGAAGAGATCATAGACTCCACCTTCCTCAACACCTACATGTCCGATTTAGATGAGCTTGAAAAGCACCGGTTTGGAGAAGATGAGCCAGCAATGGCCGAGGAAGCTGAACTGGATCCACAATTGGCGGAGGAGTTAAGGGCATTCATGGATGCTGACGACACGCGTGCAGCAGAGGCACTTGTGAATGCTTTGAACCAAGGGCAACGCCGGGTATTTGACATTTTTATTGCACATTTTCAACGGCAACCTCTTGAGAATGGTCCGGATATTTCCCTGCATTGTCGCACATCAAGTGGAAGTAGTGTTGCGCAATTGTGTGCTGTTCTCACAGGGGTTGCGGGAACCGGCAAGTCTTATGTCGTTCGCTTGCTAATTGCCAAGTTAAGAGCGCTTGGTTTCAGCATCCTAGTTTGTGGTTCTAGTGGGGTAGCCACCCTAAATGTTGGAGGACGCACAATCCACAGCCTGTTCTCATTATCTTTGCACTTGGAGTGGCAAATAAAGGAAGGTGTTATGGCTTCGAACAGCAGCAGCGCAACAGCGCAGCGCAGCAGCGCAACAGCGCGCAAATCGCAAGTCGCAGTCGCAATCGCGCTGACAGTCTGTGAATAATAAAGAAGCATCGAATGCCAACTGTGAATGAGCGCTGTAAGATACTTCGATCTTGAACAGGGTTTATGTCTTCGAGATTGTGTTATTATTGGTGCCCCGTCTAAAGATCCTGCGAGGTTTGTGGATTGGGATTTTGGATTTCGGATTTTGAGAAACAAAGAGGCACAGGAGTGCAGTCGAGTTCCCAAGAAACAAACCACAACAAGTGGTAGCCAGCTAGGTGGCGGGGAGGATCAATCTTCGAGATCAATCTTCGACGCCGCAACGCCGTCAACTTGATTTGGACTTCGATCTACAATGGAGCGGCCCTTCGACGACGCAGCTATGCTGCATTTCATCAGAGACAGTTTGTTTCGAAGTGATTCACCCTTGCATCACGACTTCTCGACCTCGTTAGAGAAGTTCATCGCAGAGCGCATCGCTAGTCGAGAAAGCGAGTGGTTTCCATCTCTCTCTCGTGATCTTCACAGCTGTTCGCAGAAGCTTGCGGATACTCAAGCCAAAGTTATCGAATTGGAACAACGCGTCGATGTGTTGCAGGCAACAGCAGCAAGTGCTACCGCAGCAACTGAACAACGCGTCGATGCATTGCAGGCGACAGCAGCAAGTGCTACAGCAGCAACTGGCCAGCGCATCGATACCTTGCAGTCCTCAACGGAAAATGCAACTCAAGCTGCTGCAAATGAGCCTCGACGCGTAGAGCTTGAATTGTCGCAATGTTACGCCCTTCTTAACGAATTTGTACGAACTTCGAGTCCACCACCTCCGAACAACATCCAGTTTCCGCAACCACAACAACAACAGTTTCCGCAACCACCGTCTTCTTCGAATTCGAACCAACCTCACCATCCACAACAACCACTCCCACAGCGGCCTACCTTCGAACCACTACCCCAGTTCGTAGTTCAACGTGCTCCTTCGCAGGAGATTTTGGGACGCCGCGTCGAGCGCCTGAACAAACTGGTCAAGAGGTTCACGGGTAAACCTGGATGCGGAGAATTTCGAACATGGAAAGAAGATCTATTACGAGCCTTCACTCTGTCGGACATCACCTCACCCGTCGATCAGGCAGCAACGATGTCATTCCTCCTCGATGGTGATGCCGCTGAGTACTATCATAGCCTGACGAAAGTTGTACAGGACGACTGGTTCGAGCTCATGCGTGTGTTAGGCCAGCGTTTCGACTGCATATCCCATGAGCCAGTGTATTTGTCGAGAATGTTGAGCTTGAAAGAGAGCGAGTTTCCCCGACATGCAGATTACGTTCGAGAATTTCGTACATGTGTTATCAAGTCGAAGGTCAACACGAATGAACTCCAGATGGGTTACCTCGTCAACTCTCGATTTGTTGAAGGGTTGTCGAATGACGCTGTGCGTCGGCAATACATCGTTGAGGTCCGTTCGAGATGGCGTTCTAATAATCCATTTGGATTCGATACCTTGGTAGAGACCATCGCGGAAGCCTACATTGCGGCTGGGTATCAACTGGAAGAAGTACAGAACGCATCGAGAACGATATCAGATCACACCCTGGGTCCTGCAGTGTCGAGACCCCTGCCTATGATGGTCCCACCTACTTCGACTTCCACGTTTCCATCGAACCCTATGCCAACGCCACACGTCACATCGATGCCGACCCCAGCCGCGGCGCCCACGGCTTCGGCCGTGGCAGAGCCGATGAATCTCGATGCAATTGCCAAACTTCGAGAAGAGTTACATGCCTACATTGGTGAACGGTTCGGACGTCAACATGGCGGACGCCAAGATGGTCGAGAAAGCAGACGTTGCTACAACTGTGGCGAACAAGGACACTTGGCACGCGACTGTCCAAAAGGTCGACCGCCATCCCGAGGGCGAGAACGCCGGGAATCACGGTCGAACACGCCGAAACGAGACCAAAGTCGAGATAGCAAGGGACGGTTTCGATCCCGCTCCAAGAGCAGAGACAGGCCTACAACGGCCTAGAAAACAATTTCGAAGACCTGGTGGCGGACTTCCTCGAGAAGAGCTGAACACCACCACCAGCACCAATAAACCCGAAAAGAATTCGACGCTTGGAAGTGTCACTGTCGAAGGAACCGAACCTGAGCATGCGTCTCTGTTCACGGTTCGAGGGCGCATTTGCGCATGTCGAGAAGACTCCTTCGACTCCAGCGTGGAACTGTTGGTCGACTGTGGAGCGACTAGTGACTTTATGTCGATGCAAACGGCAAAGAGGGCGCGACTTCCCCTCTATAAACTGAGAAACCCTGGACATGTCTTGACAGCAGGAGGTGTTCAAGTCGAAGTACGGTACTACACGCGAGCTTACGTTCGAGTTGGAGAGCTTGTATTTCGTCACCACTTCAAGGTCTTGGAGATTTTGCCGGATGTAGTGCTTGGACTACCATGGCTTCAAAGCTACAATCCAACTGTTAACTGGAAGGAGCGATACGCCGACATCCAACATGGTTCGATTTCGTACCATTTGTCTTTTGGCGAATCACGACATTCCACCCAGCTACAGTTTCAAGCAGCTTCAAAGCTGGACCTTCTTTCGATACTTTCATCCAGTTCCTCGAAAGCGAGTCCGGTTGGGAATCCTACCCCACATGCCAACGAACACCCTGACTTACACTCGTCGACACACGTTCAGCGCAGTACTGACACGTACGATGAGTCCGAAACGGAAGATGGTATCACCGATGAGGAGTGCAGCGATATGGAGATTGAGTACATTTCGTTGCCGAAACTCAAAAGAGAGATCCGTCGATCTGATCTCACGGGAGATCAAGTATTTCTGTGTTGCATGCCTCGACCAGCAGTGCCGGTCGATGAAATGTATAAGATGCAAGCCAGCGATGACAATGATGACGGGCTTGACCCTGTTCGACGCAAACTACCGAGTCGATTACACAAGTGGGCGGACCTCTACGACCGGGAGAAAGCGGAATATGGAGACCTACCTCCGCATCGACCTGGAAGAGACCATCGAATACGCCTCGATTCGGAAGAAAATCCACCGTGGGTACACCCTTACAAAATGGATCCGAGCCAACTAGATGAACTTCGACGACAATTGGACAAGTTGCATCGATCTGGTCGCATCAGACCATCCTCGAGTCCATACGGAGCGGGTTGCCTACTGGTGAAGAAAGCGAATGGTAAATGGCGTATGTGCGTCGACTACCGAGCGTTGAATACACGAACTGTACGAGATCGATATCCTTTACCATCGATCCAATCCATCTTGAGTACATTGGGGGGTTCCACCGTATTCTCAAAGATTGACCTTGTTAGTGGGTTCCACCAGATCCGAATTCAAGACGAAGATATCGAGAAAACCGCCTTCAACACACAATTTGGCGCCTTCGAGTGGGTTGTTATGCACTTTGGCCTCTGCAATGCACCATCGACGTTCCAACGCGTCGTGAATGATGTCCTGCGAGACCACTTGGGGATCTTTGTATGGGTGTACATTGAGGACATCCTCGTCTTCTCGAAGGATGCGGACGAACACCAACGACACCTCGACCTGGTACATGACCTACTCCGTGAGCACCAGCTCTTCCCCTGCATCGATAAATCCACATTCTTTCAGAGTCGAGTGCCCTTCTGCGGATACATCATCGACCAAGATGGAGTACACATGGACCCCGAAAAGATCAAGGTCATTCGAGGTTGGCCTCCACCAACTACGGTTCATGAAGTTCGACAGTTCATTGGATTGTGTGGATTTTACTGACGCGTTCCCGTGGGGGGCCGGCCACGGGACGCTGCGGGACACGCGCAAGTGAGCAGGCAGGCAAAGCACTACGCTCACAGGGGCATCAATGCGCTCATGTCATGTGACAAAGCGTTTCAGAATCCTTGCCACTCTGCAAAGAGGGAACAAAAGTATGTACAACAACACATCAGGATATGTACACATGGGGTTAAGACTGGACTGGGGTAAGGGCATCACAGGACCATAGACACTCAGTCCCAACTCGTACCCCAATCCCAGGTCCGACCCTCTCAGTGGCTGGTGGGGGCGGGGGCTCAAACACAACCCATGCCCTGCTCAGTCCGGACCCTGAAACCCTGCCGATGGGAGAGGTGTCCCGCCTAGCCACAGGCGAGTTCCTGGTAACCAAGGGGCTCCAAGGCCAACCGACAGTGGCTCCCTATGCTCCCTTAACGGCAGCTTCCAACTCCTCTCTGAGTCAGAGATATGGCCCCGCCATTATCACCCAGGAGTTGGTAGCTGAAAATGGGCTGTTTCAGCCCAAACTGAAATTAACTCAAAAATCCCCAGAATTGACCCCTCGTCCGGACCCGCCAGAGGTAGGGACGAGGCAACTGACCCTATGCCCTTCGAGTACGAACCCCCTGGAGCCCTCACCCAACCTGGTTCCCTCTGAGGTCCCGGCATCAGGGCAACACGGATGAGTCATGTGGGGTCATGATGCCAAAATCACCAAAATCGGCGTCATTCCCACGCGTGGCTCGCCCGGCCAAGGTAAGGCCAATGACTCACAGGGTAGGAGGCAGGACCTAGGACTTATATCTGAGTGTACAACTTGGATTTAGGTCCGGGCTCCCTGTGGGCTTAGAGAAATGGGGCCGCCAATTGACCACACGGAAGGGGGAAATTGGGGTCCCAAAATTGGGTCATTTTGGCTGCTTGAAATGAGCCAAAATTCGGTGTGCTCTCAATAGTATATCTCCAAGCCGGCTTGGAGATCGGATCTGCCATTCCATACGCGATCCACCGGGAGTCCAACAGAGACTCCCATGCCCTTGGCTCTCAAAGATCTCCATGCCACTTGGCGTGGTGACGATCCCAATTGGGTCCACAAATGCCAAAATGGCAAAATTGCCCATACTCACTTTGGGCTAGCGCCTTAACGAAGGTGGCTCCGCTTCGCCCACGTGGTGTGTGGACCATGGGGACCATTACCCATAACACCCATGTCATATATGGTCCATTGGTCCATGCGTCAGGCGTGCACGAAGGTTACAACATGGGGCACGGCGGGCAGCAAAAGTGGAAAATTGCTCAAAATGGCCAAAAATGCGCACACTCATGGTTGGGGCAAATGAGGCACATGCCCGACTCGGACCGGAGTGTGCCATAGGATTGGTATCAAGTCATATTGGTCCATCATATCTTTTGGGCGTCGCTCAACTCCTCCGATATTGGGAATGGCAGGGTCGCCAAGTGAGCCCATGATTTGGGATAGTCCCAAATCGCCAACATGGCGGCCACGGTATGCCAAGCCCAAGAGGAGTTATTCGCCGGGTCCAAGATATGTTGGGCACCGAAGTATGTACCCTCATAACATACTTGGGTCATGATGTCAATTGAGCGCAACGTTGAGATATACGGTCGCCACTTGACATCATGACGAGCCAAAACGGCAAAATTGGCACAAAGATACACAAAAGTGCCTTGAAAGGCGCGCAATTATATTATAATATCTTTGGCTTGGATCGTGCAATCACTTAATCCTTCTAAACACAATGACTTGACACCAATGACCTTCGATCCCACATATGTGCTCCACTTGGGGCGCCTTGAAAGGTTACGAGCGCTACTTCCCAAGTGGGCACATGAAAACATGGAAAATTGTAAAACACACACCTTGCTCCCAACGCATCGCTTCGGGATCACCACACAAGCTTCCCTTCACGAAGGTTAGGCTTGCAATTGACCGTAGGGAGTATGGAGAAGGGGCCTGTACAATATGAGGTCCATTGGCGGGTTCGACTTGGAGCAATGGACCCGCCAAATGGGCACGCAACACAACACATGGCACATACCACATATTGCCCAAAAAGGTAGCTCCCACCACGATATGTCATGCCCCTCCAAGGGCATAACTTTGTGTCAATCGCTCATAGGAACTCAAGGAGAGTTCCTATGCAACACCAACACTTGCGCGCTACACTCGAAAGTTATCTTAACGCACGCAATATCATGGCCAATGAATTGTAACGCAAACTCTACCCTCTTGACCATGATCCATTACACTAGCGCGCACGTGTGGAGACGCAAGGCATATAATGCTTCCTAAATTACGTCGGGAGTATTGTGAATACATCCCACGTTTCCTTATCGTCAATACTCGCAAGCGGCACGAGATATGACCTTCACAAGTGGCCTCACGAATCAACTTCGTTTTGCCCATATCTTTAAGACAAATGGAGGGCAGGATAAAAGGGAAGTTGATTCGTGCATAGGGAAGCACGTAGGTCCACTCGAAAGAGGTCAAATCAAGTGCGGGGATGTCGAAGTCGAAAATCCGATTTCGACATCCTGAAAAATTCGGATTAAGGTTGCGAGTATTAATTATGAAAATTGCGGAAGCGTCCATGCAGTTCCTGAAGGCTTTGGAGCCTTCGTGACGGATAGCGTTGAAATTTCCATTATAAACAGATAAACTGGCGGTTACGGTAAAGTCGCGATCCAACCGCCAGCAGTCAAAATAGTGAATATCAGAACGGAAGCGTAAAAATTGACGGAAACATTATGAGAATAAAACCCTGTTGATTCCTGACATTCTGATATACAAATCTCCGCTGGCGGTGCATCGGTTGCCGATGCGGGGCTTCACGGCACGGAACACGCCGTACATGGGGTTAGTGGACCGGAGACCGGTTGTATGCCGTAACCTGGCCATGGGGTTCTGGGTACCGCTTCACCCCCCTCCTTAGAGCAAACCCTGGGGGGGGCTCGATAACACCCATGCATGGCAGCGGGTACCCAGGACCACTTCCTGAAGGGTGGGGGGTGTCACATCCTCACTTCAGTAAGTCACAGTAAGATAGGTATCCCACAGTGGGATAGGTATGATGCTGTAAAAGCTCGTAGCACATGTATAGTATCAAGTATCAAGTCCCGGGTCCTGGCGGCGATTGTTCGGCATCCAAAGGACCCGTTAACCCGTACCAGGCGCACCGGGTGCCGGCTGCTACGGTCACCACCACAGTGGCAGCGGCATACAGGGCCAACATAGGCGACACACGACGACCGAGGTGGTCCCACAAGTCGAGAGCGACCACAAAGATCCATCAGGCTACCCCAAGCTTCCCAAGGCCCGCCAACTGGGGAGAGTCCCCACGGGTCCTTCCTCGGGCGCACCATGTCCATATCCATACGACGCGAGTCCAGAGTGCCATAGTCGAACTCCTTAAGAACCCCAGATCTTAAGGGAACTCCTCCTGAAGGGATCGGGCATCAAGGCCGTCTTTTCCCTCGCCCTACTGCCACGAAGGCCATACATGAGGGAGTCCTCATGCAGTGTGGGCGGAGGCGTCGACTCCTCAAACCACCAGTTTCCCAGGCAGACTGACCGAGGTCAGGAGCACCGGAGGCCGCCATCCGAATGCAAGTGCGTCTGCGAATCGGTAGGCTCACACTGGGACTGACAGTGGCGGACCGCTGGGAGTGTAGTCAGGCAACTGGGCTTCCCGCCTGGCGCCATCAGGATCTCCACACATCACAGCGAATAGGGCAACACGGTATCACGAGCACTCAAACAGTAGAATCTGTAATCAAGTACTGGTCCAGGCTGGACCAGGCTGTAAGAACATGTACACGGCGACTCAAGGCGCCTCTGTATCCCGATTCGTGGTGAAGAACAGTCCATCCCTCAGCGATGGGCTGATGACACTTAACATACAGATGCACATATCCTGGAGGGCAGATAAGCAAAACAAGCGAGGTAAAGAGGCGTGTAAACACACTCTGGACAGAGTGCCAAACCACGCCACGGTCAGGATAAGGCAAATGCAGGAGGGTGGACAGGAAAACGCCTGAGTTCAGGCATATAAAGTCTCGAGACAAACGTCGACTGGTCTGGATCCCGCAAATGCCATGGGACCAGACCACACACCAAAAATCGCAATGCCGATGACAGCGGCATCCGTTGCTCAACGTCGTATGGGCTTCAAGGCCCCAAGAGCTCAAAAATATGAAGGTCAGTCACCCACCTGGTTTCCCAAGGATTCAGCAGGGGGGGGAGTGACGAATAGAATTGAAGAGAGGGGCCACCCTCCTCTGGATACAGCAGGGGGGGGCATATGGCCACTCTGTCACCGAAAGATGGAAGAGAGCAAGCAAGTAAGGGACGATTCGTCGGCCTCACAAGCGCTCAAGACGCATCAGGGGAGAGCTCAGGGCGCTGATCAGGCATCCCTAGCTGCAATCGCCCGGGTGAGTGCTGCCAAGTCCGAGACGTGGATCTTGGTCTTGTGCTTGCGGATGTACTCCATGAAGGGAGTATTGACCCGCGGCACGAACGAGGAGACGGGTTCCCAGGTGTCGTGGGACGGCCCATAGCCTCGCCAACGAACCTTGAACTCCAGACCTCCGGGTGCCGAGGCCTTCGGACGCTGAGCCAGGATCTTCTCGACAGTATAGTCGTCCTGCTCAGCATAGTCGTCGTCCGAATCGGCCTCATGTTTGGCGTAGTCCAGGGACACATGTCGGCCACGGAGGTCGGGTTCCCGCACACGGAGTTGACTTCCGTGGCGCTCCCGGAACTGTCCGTGACCCACCTTGATGCGGTAGGTGTCCTCACCAATCCTGCGGACCACCTCGCCGGGTGTGAACCAGGTCTTGGTGCGGTGGGTGCCCATGGGGCGGGGTCTGATCACCCACACCGGGTCTCCCACCCTGAACTTCTGCGCTGTCGAGCTCGGGGCGGACTTCTGACGCTCAGCATGCTCCTTCTCAAGCTGCCGGCGGATGTCCCGCGCCGTTTGCTCTTGCCGCGCGAAGAACTCCTTGGCATCCATAGCCATGCCATCACCAGACAAGGGAAGTCCCCTACCCAGGGGGTCCCTGCCAAACAGAATCTGGTGAGGGGACAAACCGCCCGGAGTGGGGGTGTCATGATGGGCCTTCAGAGCAGGCCACATCTCCTCGAACCAGTTCCGCCGTGGATTGGTAATGTGGATCTTGCGCAGCTTCTCGAACAGCTGCCGTCCAGCCACTTCAGCACGGCCGTTAGACCGGCTGAGATAGGCGACGCTCTTGGCATGACGTATTCCCATGAGGGAACACATAGCCTTGAACCAGCCACCAGTAAACTGGGGCCCTCGGTCACTGCAAATGGTGCGGGGGATGTCAAAGACGGTCAGCCAATGACGAATCATCATGACTGCCACTTCCCTGGCAAGCAACCCCTTTTTGCGTGCCGGAACGGCTACAACGTAGCCGCTGTGGCGGTCCACACAGAGAACCACACACTCAAAGGTCTCCTTGCCAATGTGCACTTCGGGCATGGAGAAGACGTCCATGGCCACGCTCTCCATGGGCTGGTCAGGAACCGGGGTCCATTGGGGTTCCCCCTTGACGTTCCGGTTGTCGGGATTGCAGGCCTGACAGACCGAGCAACCCTTCCTGACCTTCTTGATGGCGGTGTAGAGAACGATATGGTCGATCTCGAACCGACGCTGCATGTCAAGAGCTTGCTTCTTGACCCCTGGGTGCAGCATGTGGTGGTGCCAAGCTTCACACAGCTCGAGCACCCGGGACTCTGGTACTAGTGACGCGTTCCCGTGGGGGGCCGGCCACGGGACGCTGCGGTGACACGCACAAGTGAGCAGGCAGGCAAGGCACTACGCTCACAAGGGCATCAATACGCCTGTGTCATGTGACAAAGCGTTTCAGAATCCTTGCCACTCTGCAAAGAGGGAACGAAAGTATGTACAGCAACACATCAGGATATGTACACATGGGGTTAAGACTGGACTCGGGTAAGGGCATCACAGGACCATAGACACTCAGTCCCAACTCATATCCCAATCCCAGGTCCGACCCTCTCAGTGGCTGATGGGGGCGGGGGGCTCAAACACAACCCATGCCCTGCTCAGTCCGGACCCTGAAACCCTGCCAATAGGGGGGGTGTCCCGCCCAGCCACAGGCGATTTCCTGGGAACCAAGGGGCTCCAAGGCCAACCGACAGTGGCTCCCTATGCTCCCTTAATGGCAGGTCCCAACTCCACTCTGAGCCAGAGATATGGCCCCGCCATTATCACCCAGGAGTTGGTAGCTGAAAATGGGCTGTTTCAGCCCAAACTGAAATTAACTCAAAAATCCCCAAAATTGACCCCTCGTCCGGACATGCCAGAGGTAGGGACGAGGCTACTGACCCTATGCCCTTCGAGTACGAACCCCCTGGAGCCCTCAACCAACCTATTTCCCTCTGAGGTCCCGGCATCAGGGCAACACGGATGAGTCAAGTGGGGTCATGATGCCAAAATCACCAAAATCGGCGTCATTCCCACGCGTGGCTCGCCCGGCCAAGGTAAGGCCAATGGCTCACAGGGTAGGAGGCAGGACCTAGGACTTATATCTGAGTGCACAACTTGGATTTAGGTCCGGGCTCCCTATGGGCTTAGAGAAATGGGGCCGCCAATTGACCACACGGAAGGGGGAAATTGGGGTCCCAAAATTGGGTCATTTTGGCTGCTTGAAATGAGCCAAAATTCAGTGTGCTCCCAATAGTATATCTCCACGCCGGCTTGGAGATCGGATCCGGCATTCCATACGTGATCCTCCGGGAGTCCAACGGAGACTCCCATGCCCTTGGCTCTCAAAGATCTCCATGCCACTCGGCGTGGCGACGATCCCAATAGGGTCCACAAATGCAAAAATGGCAAAATTGGCCGTCTCGGGCGACCGTCCAGGGTAGGAAATCTTGGCGATATTGACGCGCCAAGCCTTGATTCACAACCCTTGATATCCCCTTTGGTCCCATGCCCTGGGTTATCGCTTGCTGTCACGCCGGCTGCTTACTGTTCACCGAGGGGATGACCACACGGACGGGGCAGAAAGCAACATGCGGTGCAAAGGTGGGGATCGTGGATCGCCCCAAAAGTTGAATAACTCCGGATGAGCCGGAGGAGCAAATACGAAACTCAAGGGCGTTCAACCCTTGGTCATATGCTACAATATGCGCCACTCCTTCCTGGCTAGATCCCGTGCCCCATGGAGATATGGTAATTCCAATATGGCCTACAATGGCAAAAACAGCGAAATTTGGCCAAAACGGCCCGCACTCATGATTCCATATCTCCATGGCCACAGCGAGGATCCTTTCAACCAAAGATGCGATAGACACATGGGACTTAGGTCCCAATATATGCCACTTGCCATCCCTCATGGTCGCCTCTAGCTATTTTTCCCATTGGAGGGAAAGTGACACACGTATGGGGCAGAATGGCAACATACCCCAAATTGGGTGACTCACAACTCTCCCATCAAGAGGAGAGGCCACATGGGGAAACACCCCATTCGATGTGGGCTTATGTGCCCTCTCCGAATTGCCCTTACCCTTGGTCAAGTGGCGCACGCAACCTCGGGGGTGAAATCAGGGGGAGAAGGAGTTTGTGCCCATTTTGGGCAAAACGGCCAAAATTCACCCAAAAGTGGTCCTTCCAAATATCGTATCTCCGTATCACGAAAGAAAGGAGCCTCGGGCTTTTGCATGGATGCAAACCGAAGCTTTGCTTCCCTTTTGCAACAAGGGTTGAGGTTCAAAGCACAATGAAAGCATTTTTAACACCTCAATCCTTGATGCACACTATTTATGGGAAAAAGTGCATATATCGGCGATATTGGCATGAGCATATCTTTGGGACCTTGAGGAGCAAAAATATGAGTAAACACTTTTGGAGTGGGCCCATAGTAGGTGCTTTCAAACATGCACCCTATGGTTAGATTGTCTCCGCCCACTCGTGTCATTAGTGCTTGCATATGAGCGCGTGTGCAAAGAGGCAATGTGGCACGCGTGCTCACAAGGCGAAATAATATAAAATAGAAGACAAGGTTGTAAAAATCAACCAAGCCATCCACGATGTCCTTCGTGGTCTCTACTTTACATATTGCCTTGGTTCGAGGCTCAACTCCCCATAGGCTTCGAATACGAGCCTCGGGGGTTTGGCCATTTTGGCCTAATTTTCGACCAAAACTTGCCCTCTTTTGAAAATAGAGTTTTGGTACGCATTGAATTGCGTGGAGCCATCGTTGAGTTGGCTCGAAAAACGAAAATGGCCTCGGGCTTTTGGTCTTGTGAGCATTGTGTTCGGTCATTAACGTTCATGCTCACAAGGCCACAAAGTTAGCGTTTGCGCACGCAAACGACTTGGGTTTGCGAGACCCATAGGCTGCCTAAAACACCGCCATTGCCCGCTTCCCTAAGCAAGATGATATGCCCGCGTGAAAGGGGCATGGATGAGACACATAGGGGGGAGACGTAGGGTTCCGTGCGAACTCTTGGTCCTTGAGAAGCATGAGTTCGCACGATCGACGGAAAGCCTTGCGCGCTGATTTTCTCGAAAACGCAACGGCGAAAAATTCTGGTGAACACACCAGATGAAAGTACATTAAATACCCACTAGATTCAGCCCTTAAGTTCTCTTAGAACCTCACAGGTACTCGAGAAAAGTCAATCACAAAACTCGCCACGGAGAAGCGACGAAGGCGCGAGAACAGGCGACATCAGGCGGCGATTTCACGACAATTAGAAATCGCGGTAGAAATCGGGTATTTCACCGATTTCTGCCCGAAAATCGATCAAGACAATAAAATCACGGTAATTCTACATCGATTTATTGGTTAGAAATCGGATTCCAGATTTCACGGGTTAGAGAACAGGGACAGCCGGTGTCAACGGCTTCCGTACGGGTGTGACGGCTCGCAGGCCTCTGGGCCATGGGCCATAACGGGTGTGACGGCTCACAGGCCTCCGGGCCATGGGCCATAGGTTCTGGGTACCGCTTCACCCCCTTCCTTAGAGCAAACCCTGGGGGGGGGCTCGATAACACGCAAGCATGGCAGCGGGTACCCAGGACCATCCCCTGAAGGGGGGGGGTGTCACATCCCACCTCAGTAAGTCACAGTAAGATAGGTATCCCACAGTGGGATAGGTATGCTGCTGTAACAGCCCGTAGCACATGTACAGTATCAAGTATCAAGTCCCGGGTCCTGGCGGCGATTGTTCGGCATCCAAAGGACCCGTTAACCCATACCAGGCGCACCGGGTGCCGGCTGCTACGGTCACCACCACAGTGGCAGTGGCATACACGGCCAACATAGGCGTCACACGACGGCCGAGGTGGCCCCACAAGTCGAGAGCGACCACAAAGATCCATCAGGCTACCCCAAGCTTCCCAAGGCCCGCCGACTGGGGAGAGTCCCCACGGGTCCTTCCTCGGGCGCACCATGTCCATATCCATACGACGCGAGTCCAGAGTGCCATAGTCGAACTCCTTACGAACCCCAAATCGTAAGGGAACTCCTCCTGAAGGGATCGGGCATCAAGGCCGTCTTTTCCCTCGCCCTACTACCACGAAGCGTGGCCATACATGAGGGAGTCCTCATGCAGTGTGGGCGGAGGCGTCGACTCCTCAAACCACCAGTTTCCCAGGCAGACTGACCAAGGTCAGGAGCACCGGAGGCCGCCATCCGAATGCAAGTGCGTCTGCGAATCGGTAGGCTCACACTGGGACTGACAGTGGCGGACCGCTGGGAGTGTAGTCAGGCAACTGGGCTTACCGCCTGGCGCCATCAGGATCTCCACACATCACAGCGAATAGGGCAACACGGTATCACGGGCACTCAAACAGTAGAATCTGTAATCAAGTACTGGTCCAGGCTGGACCAGGCTGTAAGAATATGTACACGGCGACTCAAGGCGCCTCTGTATCCCGATTCGTGGTGAAAAACAGTCCATCCCTCAGCGATGGGCTGATGACACTTAACATACAGATGCACACATCCTGGAGGGCAGAAAAACAAGCAACAATCTGGGTAAATAGGCGTGTAAACACACTCAGAACAGAGTGCCAAACCACGCCACGGTCAGGAGAGGGCAAATGCAGGAGGATGGACAGGATAACGCCTGAGTTCAGGCATATATAGTCTCGAGACACACGTCGACTGGTCTGGATTCCGCAAATGCCATGGAACCAGACCACACACTCAAAAATCGCAATGCCGATGACAGCGGCATCCGTTGCGCAACGTCGTATGGGCTTCAAGGCCCCAAGAGCTCAAAAATATGAAGGTCAGTCGCCCTACCTGGTTTCCCAAGGATTCAGCAGGGGGGGGTGAGTGACGAATAAAAGAAGAGAGGGGCCATCCTCCTCTGGATTCAGCAGGGGGGGGTATACGGCCACTCTGTCACCGAAAGATGGAAGAGAGCAAGCAAGTAAGGGACGATTCGTCGGCCTCACAAGCGCTCATAACACATCAGGGGAGAGCTCAGGGCGCTGATCAGGCACCCCTGGCTGCAATCGCCCGGGTGAGTGCTGCCAAGTCCGAAACGTGGATCTTGGTCTTGTGCTTGCGGATGTACTCCATGAAGGGAGTATTGACCCGCGGCACAAACGAGGAGACGGGTTCCCAGGTGTCGTGGGACGGCCCATAGCCTCGCCAACGAACCTTGAACTCCAGACCTCCGGGTGCCGAGGCCTTCGGACGCTGAGCCAGGATCTTCTCGACAGTGTAGTCGTCCTGCTCAGCATAGTCGTCGTCCGAATCGGCCTCATGTTTGGCGTAGTCCAGGGACACATGTCGGCCACGGAGGTCGGGTTCCCGCACACGGAGTTGACTCTCGTGGCGCTCCCGGAACTGTCCGTGACCCACCTTGATGCGGTAGGTGTCCTCACCAATCCTGCGGACCACCTCGCCGGGTGTGAACCAGGTCTTGGTGCGGTGGGTGCCCATGGGGCGGGGTCTGATCACCCACACCGGGTCTCCCACCCTGAACTTCTGCGCTGTCGAGCTCGGGGCGGACTTCTGACGCTCAGCATGCTCCTTCTCAAGCTGCTGGCGGATGTCCCGCGCCGTTTGCTCTTGCCGCGCGAAGAACTCCTTGGCATCCATAGCCATGCCATCACCAGACAAGGGAAGTCCCCTACCCAGGGGGTCCCTGCCAAACAGAATCTGGTGAGGGGACAAACCGCCCGGAGTGGGGGTGTCATGATGGGCCTTCAGAGCAGGCCACATCTCCTCGAACCAGTTCCGCCGTGGATTGGTGATGTGGATCTTGCGCAGCTTCTCGAACAGCTGCCGTCCAGCCACTTCAGCACGGCCGTTAGACCGGCTGAGATAGGCAACGCTCTTGGCATGTTGTATTCCCATGAGGGAACACATAGCCTTGAACCAGCCACCAGTAAACTGGGGCCCTCGGTCACTGCAAATGGTGCGGGGGATGTCAAAGACGGTCAGCCAATGACGAATCATCATGACTGCCACTTCCTTGGCAAGCAACCCCTTTTTGCGTGCCGGAACGGCTACAACGTAGCCGCTGTGGCGGTCCACACAGAGAACCACACAGTCAAAGGTCTCCTTGCCAATGTGCACTTCGGGCATGGAGAGGACGTCCATGGCCACGCTCTCCATGGGCTGGTCAGGAACCGGGGTCCATTGGGGTTCCCCCTTGACGTTCCGGTTATCGGGATTGCAGGCCTGACAGACCGAGCAACCCTTCCTGACCTTCTTGATGGCAGTGTAGAGAACGATATGGTCGATCTCGAACCGACGCTGCATGTCAAGAGCTTGCTTCTTGACCCCTGGGTGCAGCATGTGGTGGTGCCAAGCTTCACACAGCTCGAGCACCCGGGACTCTGGGACTAGCAGTTTACCATTCCGGTAGAGCTTGCCATCTTCCTCAGTCAGCCCCTTTGGCCACTTCTGCCCGTCGTCAGGGTCGGTCACAGCCCTATACTCGGCCGCAAAGGCCTCAGACTTGGCGTAATCGTCGGTCCAGTCGTCCTGGAGGCAAGACTCTGGGAAGAGGTGCTTGTCGGACTCCACTCCCACAGGGGGTGCCGGACCGGGCCTTCCGCTCGCGGCACCCACAGGGGCGAGTACACTGACTGCTCTGCTCACCCTCGATGCGAGGGGGGCATCTGCAGCCATGACGACGAAGCATTTAACATCCTCCTCCTCCATCAGGCGCTCCATTTCAATGATCTTCTTGGCTTCAGCGGTCTCAGCCTCATCGCCATGGGCAGAGATATCCTGCATGCCCTTGCTGGCGGGATAGGCCCACCTACTGAGACAGTCCGCCACGGTGTTATCCTTTCCAGGAATATAAACAACCGTAAGGTCGAACTTGGCCAAGGTCTCATGCCATCTTGCCCGTCGAGAGGCGGGACCTGAGGGGGTGTCCACGTGCTCCTTGTGCCACGACTGCAGACTCTGATGGTCGGTGCAGACGGTGACGGGATGGAGGGCTATGTACCCAGCCCATTTCCTGAGAGCCATGACGATGGCATACGCCTCCTTTTCACGGGGCGTCCACGTCCGTCTCTGGCCTTCCGCCAGGACTCGGCTCCAGAAGGCCACGGGCACGTGCCTCCCGTCGTCAAGCACTTGCTCCAACACAGCGCCAATGGCATAGTCGGAAGCGTCGGTGCGCAGGACGAACCCTCGGTCGGGATCCACGAGGTGCAGACCCACTGCGGATAGCAGCGCCTGCTTCATCCCCTCAAAGGCACGGTCAGACTCTTCCGTCCAGACCAGAGCCTTCTTGGACCCCTTCTTGGTCTCCTCTCGGTTGCCCTTGAGCATGGTCGTCATGGGGGCTGCATACTCGGCATACATCTTGATATACCCCGAGTAGTAGTTGCAGAACCCCAGATACGCCCGTAGCTCAGAGACCGTTTTGGGCTTTTCCCAGTGCTCAATCGCAGCCACCTTGCCAGGTATGGGCTTTCGCTGCCCGTTCCCGACCACGTGGCCAGCGAAGACCACCTCGCTTACCGCAATGGTGGCCTTGTCACTGCTGCCCGTGAGTTTGTGCCGAACCAGAAGGTCCAGCACTCGAGTGACGTCCCTCTCGTGTGCCTCCAGGAGCTCCTCGTAGCTCATGCTGGGGTCCCCGGACGCGATGATCACGTCGTCCACGAAGGGGTCCGCACAGTCGCGCACCGGCTCAAGCAGGTTCTCCAGCATCCGCTGAAAAGCCGCATTGCCGTTGGTAACGCCCATAGGCATCACCTTCCACTGGAGAGGTCCAAGTGGGGTGCTCATGGCTGTGCAGGCACGGGACTCCTCGGCGAGAGGCATCTGATGATAACCATGTTTCAGGTCAATCACCGTGAAGATCCTCCGCCGGTGTTGCTTTTGCAGCATGTCCTCAATGAGGGGCAGCGTATAGCTGTCGTGCTGCGTTTGGGCGTTCAGGCCGCGGTAGTCGACCACGAGCCGCCACTCACCGGCAACCTTCTTGGGGATGACGAAACAGGGAGAGGCCCCCTCGGAGTGGCACGGCTCAAGCCAGCCTCTCTGGATGAAGTCACGGAGGATCTTCTCCATGGCCTCTTTCCTCTCGCCCCTCAGGGCAAACTCCCGGTGACGATACACACGGGGGTCCTGCTTCAGTCGTATCTTGGCCTCGCCATACGGTCCACGTACCGGTGGAGGAAACACAGGCTTACCGCTGAAGAAGGTCTCGCCATACTTCTGCTTCAGCCTGGCCCTCAACGCCTGGATCTTGGGGCAGTCATCGGACTCTGCCTTGGCTTTTCCGGGCACTTGAACCACGGAGCTTACTTGAGGGGTAGCGACCCCGCTCGCTTTCGGCTCAGGTGGTCTTCCCAGGTGGCCCAAAGGGCCATCCCTGGTCTTGCCTCGGAACAGATCGCCGTAGGTGGGTGGGTTACCGCCAGGCGGCTCGTCCTGGCTGGACATGTGATCCAGCACCCTCTGTACGAAGGTATTCCCGTCATAGGAACCGGAGACGATTGAGTCCACTTCCCACCAGGCTTTGTCCTGGCCTTTGCCCTCACGCTGGTTCCCCCAGTCGTGAAAGGGCTGATCCATATACCCCTGAACCAGATCCCACTCCTCTTCAGTGAGGGGGTCTTCGGAGTCCGATTCTTCGATGTCAACAGGGGGAACCGCAAAGCATTGCCTCCAAGGCTCTGCTATGATACGGTTGACACACACGAAGTCCGTGGTGTCGGCCTGATCAAGGCCCCCATCCACATAGTGGAATTCTGTTGGCCATCTCTGGGGTGGCATGGGCTGTCCCTTAGCGTCCTGATAGACACTCTCTCCAGCCGGTAGGACGACCTTGTTTAAGGTCATGTTGGTCAATGAGGCTACCCAATGTCGGGTACTTTCCTCCTCGGTGCATCCCATAGGAACAACCAGCACTGCCTTGGAGCGGTCCTTGCGAATCTTCGCTATCGCTCTTGGAATGTCCCAACGGGGGCAATGGATCCAGATCAAGCCCTGATGCGGACCCCAGTGCTTCTTCCACGCAGAGTCCTGTGCGCTCCAGTACTTCTCACATACCCGCAGATGGGCGGAGGTTCCTGAAGAGAACGCATCCAGGGCCAGATCCGACGCTCCCAGGTCCGCAACCACTCGGTTCGCCACTTCGGGCCTTACGCCGTACTCTTGGTCTGCTGGCCCAGTGGGCTCAGTGTCCAGCGCGGCCACTTCGAGCTGATTGCGTTCGGGGTGGATCCATTGGCATTCCACATGGTGCTCAGGTGACGAAAGCCACGAGAGCTGGTCGTCCTGGTACAGGGTCATCGAAGCCTGGGCCGGGAGGACGCCGGAGTCCGTCTCCATCATGAAGTCGTACCCGACGATCATGTCCCAGTCCATCTCGGCCTCGTAGAAGCGACCGTGCAGGAGGATTTCCTTGCCGAGGTCTGGGCGGCTCAGCTCACGATGGTTCACGAACTGCAGCCCAATGGCCGCTTCCTTCGTGCCTCCCACCATGTACTGGCCGTTCGCCACCTTCAGCCTGACAGGTTTCCGACTGTCGGTAAGACACTCTGGCGGAAGCAGGCCAGCCTTGACCAAGCTGACTTGAGCTCCCGTGTCGACCAACACGTCGAAAACCTTTTCCACTTCGCCGCATAAGGCACGGACCTTAAGATGCAACTGCCGCTCGCGACCGACACGGCGCACGGCGTGCAAACTCAGGATCTCCGGCCGTTCCAGAAGCTCCACAAGCGACTGGTGCAGGTCGTGGACAATGGGCTCAGGCTGCCCATCTGCAGCATCCAGCTGCGGTCCGGGTGATCCTCCGATACTCTCGGAAAGATCCTGTAGTACATCAAACACGTTCTTGGTCGCGAAGGACGGACGGGTGCAAGGGTTCGTGCCTTCACTTGCCCTCACCCCGCCTCCGCGACTGGGCGCCAGACCGGGCCTTCCGCCCGCGGCAGTCCCCTTGTGCTTATCGACTCCCGACTGGGATGGATCGGCGCTTCCCATGTCACCATCCTGCGACCGCCCTAGCTGGGGCCCTTGGCTGCAGGGGCTCCGCTAGGGGGCGTCGGTTGTGGAAGAGGGGGTGTTCTCCTCGGCCTCAACGTCGTTGATGCCCTTCTTCCTTCCCCCTTTCTTACCCTTGTTCTTGTCCTTGTCCTTGTTCTGGTCATTCTGGTTGTTCTCCTTGTTCTTGTTATCCGACCTGGGGACCCAGTTCCGCTTGATCTCCTGGATCTCCTTGGCCAACTCGGTTCCCACCGACGACATCAGCTTGGCCAGCTCGTCCTTGTCCACCTCCATCTTGGCTTCCCGGATACCCGCGGGCGCACGCTTCTTCGACCCGTGCGCCTTCTTGTAAGCCTCCGTGTCGGCCTTGTGGACGGGGCATGTTCGGTGGTCATGGTTGAAGCCTTTCTTCCTCCCATAACACACGAAACAGCCCTGCGGGTGAGCTCGTATGAACTCCCCAAAGGACAGCGGAGGGTCGCCAATGCGGCGAGGGTCCCTCTTCTCCTGCTTCCTCCAACCCTGCTGCAGGGGCTTCCAGTTTCCCGGCTTGCTCCCCGCGCTCAGGTTCCTGGCCACGAAGGCACAGACGGCCACCTCGGCGGGCTCATCGTCGTCGTCATCGTCGACGAGAGTCTCATCGCCGCCGGCTCCCGCTGGGTCCATGGCGGATTCCCCGCCAGGTCCCTCGCCAACGTAGTTGACGTCGCGGTCGCCGGGCCTCAACCCGCGGGTGTGGTGGAGGTTTCGGTACTCCTTGAGTACTTCCTCGCCAACCCACTCCAGGATCTCGTCGCAGCTCATCCTCGCCGGGATGGGCTGCAGACGGATGGTCTGGCCGCTCAACTCACAATCGTCAAGGCGCCACATCGCGGTCTTCTCGCGATCGCCCGAGACGGTGATGAGAAGAGCGTTCCGCAGGGAGTGCCATTTGACATCCCGGGCCACGTTCTTCTTCGCCCAACTCACCACGTTCGTATGATACTCCTTGGGGAGCATCATCTTGACCGTGTGGTTGGACTTGGCCCTCTTGGATTCCTCCTTGGTGACCCTCTTGATCCATGCTTCCGGCAGCATGGAGAGCAGGCGAGCCTGCTCGTCACCCTCGTTCCAATCCTCCACATTGCGGCGGAAGAGGGTGTATTTCCCTCGGAAGTCACGCCAGTCCCGTAGGCGGATCTCCCGTCCATCATGCTCAAGCTTGATGGACTTCCAGCGCTTGGCAGCCACCTGCGGAGCGTCCACCCGCTCCTGCTCGTTGAGCCACTTCTTGGCGTCCTTGAGGGTCTTGATTTTCCCCTCCTTGGTCGCCACGAAGTATAGCTCGCCGAGCACTTCCGGCAGGCGGTACCTGAACCGTTTGAAGACATATCTCTCCGCATCCGCGGGAGGTAGGTCTTCAGTGACGGTCAGCCCCCAATCGTCCAGCTTCTCCAAGAAGCGGTCGAGGTTGAGGGGGTTGCCATCGTACATGGGGGGCTTGATGTCCTTCAAGTCTTCCCACACGGCGGCGTCCGCGGCCTTAGAGACC
Organism: Eutreptiella sp. 'Long Island Sound 2002'; assembly: GCA_964036045.1. Taxonomy (NCBI): domain Eukaryota; phylum Euglenozoa; class Euglenophyceae; order Eutreptiales; family Eutreptiaceae; genus Eutreptiella; species Eutreptiella sp. 'Long Island Sound 2002'. The sequence goes on along the minus strand of OZ038402.1, from coordinate 2,445,281 downwards.
ATGAACGCCGGCCGCGAGGTCGACCGAGGTTCCCATCGGCCTCGCCCACGGACTCCCACGGCCGCCACGTCCATCTCCTCCATGGAGTTCCTGTGGCTACGCCGCGGTTCCTCCACGTACGCTGAACCAAAATGTTCACGCCGTACTGCATCCATGTACGCATCCTCATCACGGCGCCGGCGGCTGCGTTCAGCGGCCTCCCGTCGTACACCACGCGGCGGGCTGATGTCGAACTCCTCCAGGTCCAGGTCCAGGTCCAGGTCCTCACCTTCGCCGACATCCCACTCCACGTCTCCTCTGGGGACCTCATCCCTGAGTCCACCATAACGTCCTCCAGCCCTGGGGATTGGCACCGGGGCTGGTGGCGGGCGTCGGGGGCGTGCAGGCGTCCGCGGTGGAGCACGGCGGTTGTGGTAGTCCGCGCTGAGCCACTCATCGCGCCATTCCTCACTGCCACTGCCGGGCGGCACGCGCTCGTTGCGGCGGCCCGCGCTGTGGTGAGAGGGGGCGGAGAGAGAGGGGGCACTGGCGCTGGGGCGACTCCTGGGGGCTCCGCCGGGGGCATGGGGTCTGCCTGGACCTGGTCCGGGTCCCCAGCCGTCGTCCGACGAGCCAGACTCCAGGGGTGGGTGGTCGCTGCCGACGCTCCCACTGGCTTCCAGCGCGTCCAGCCTCTCCTGCAGGCCGCTGACAACGTTGGTCAGCGACTTGGTCTCGGCCCTGGCGATGTCCAGGTCCTTCTGCGCGCGCGCGGCGACCGTGGAGATGCGAGCCATCTCGATCTTGCCCGTGTCTACCTCCAGCTCGAGCAACTGGATTCTCCTGCGGAGTTAGACAATCCACCGCCAGGTGGCATCCGGGTCGCCGTTCCCTGGTGGGTCGTCGGGGTCCCCAGGGGGTCCTCCAGGAGGGCCTCCGCCGGGTCCGCCCGGTCCAGGGGGTCCTCCCCCGCCCGGTGGTCCGCCTCCAGGGGGTCCACTCGGTGGGCGTCCTCCAGGGGGTCCTGAAGGTCCTCCGCCAGGGGGTCCCGGTGGGTCTCCGCCGGGTCGCCTCGGTGGGTCCGAGGATGGGCGCTTCCTCGTGATGCCAAACTCCATGTCGTCATCCTCGTCCATGTCGCCCCACCTGGGCGTCTCGGTCACGGAGGACTCGGAGCTCCGGTAGGGAGGAGGGGGATCCTCATCCTCACCTTCCATGGGGGCGTCTCCGCCACCTCCGCCCGTCCAAGCCACCACTTGGCGATGTCGACGGCCTCGTTCATCCCCGTCACTGGCGGTGAAGAAGGGGTCACTGTCGTGGGGGTGCCCACCCGCTGGCCTCCGCGGCCTCTCGGGGGTCTTCCCCTTGCCCTTCCTCCGTCGACGGGCGGCGGTGCTACCGCTCCCACTGCTGCCCGTGTCCGCCTCATCCAGCTTCATCCTGGAGGAGGCGTCCCCTTCGAAAAGCCTTCGAAGGGTCTCCACTCGCGATCCTCCCGGGGGAGTCTCGTGGCGGAGTTTGGCCTCTGCCTCCTCCATTGCGGCGGCGGTGGCTGCGGCAGCTCGCGCTTCGGCCTCTTCCCGAGCACGAGCCGCCTCGGCTTCCCGGGCCTGCAGCAGCTGCGCCTTCTGCGCCTCCAACGCCGCCAGCTCCGCCTCCGTCTTGGCCTTCTCCTCAGCGACCTTCCGTCGCGCGGCCTCGATGGCTTCCTTCTTGGCGGCATCCTCCTGGGCCTTAGCCGTCGCTTCGGCGTGGGCCCTTTCCTCCGCCTCCTTCTTTGCCCTCTCTTGGGCAAGCGCCTCCCCCAGCGCCTTCACCTCGGCCTCCTTGCAGGCAATGGCCTCCTGCGTCAGGCGGGCTTCCTCGTCAGCTGCCGCCAACTGACCGTTGACCTGGGCAGTCGCTGCCCCATGGGCGGCTACGGCCGTGAGTCCAGCCGCGATGGCCGCCATGGTCTGGGTGTGGATGGCCATGCCATGCGCCCACTCCGCAGCTTCCTCCTGGGCGATGCCGGCGGCGCCCTCCACAGCAGCGCTGTACTGCTTGGCCCGTTGCCGGGCAACCCGACGGTTGCAGGGCACCCCACAGGCGCGCTCACAGGCGCGCGCCACGTCCCTTTCGGGCGCGATGCTGCTGCTGGAGCTGGCCTGGTCGGCCGGCGTCCTCCCGCGGTGGGCCGACTCGATGTCGCTGCTGGGGCCTGCTGAGGCCTGCCGGGCCTTCAGGAGCAGCGGACGGGGCTTGGCCTGGGTCTGCTTGGCGACTTTGATGTAGTCGCCAAGGGTGGTGGAGCCGGGGTGGTGTCCACCATTGGGCCGTTGGGGACTGGGGGCTGGGGTTCCGCCCTTGGCGCCTTGGGCGGCTTCGGCGGCCAGGGACTCCTGGTACTCCCGCCACCTCCGGTCCCTCTTCTTGTCCCCGGCGGACCGCTTCTCCTTCCCCGGAGACGCGCTGCTGCTGCCCTGCAGCCTGCGCTCGCTCCCCGGTTCCGGGAAGTTCTTCTCGATCACGTCCCACAGGGAGACGTTGATCGAGGCGCCCGACGGGTAGGCGTTGGGCTCCTCGTCCTCCTCAATCCCGTCGGGACGCAGGCCTTCGCCGGGCCTGTCCGGCCGGGTCCACGTCCTCCAGCGCCTCTGCTGGTGGCGGTACTCGTACCCTTCCGCCCGCAGCCAGTCCTCCACGGCCTGCAGGCGGTCGGGGGCGATGTCCGTGCGGAGCTCGAAGCTCCTGGGCATGCCGCCTTCGCACTGGGGGTTGCTGTGGCGGTAGTGCTGGTCCCAAACCAACCCACGCAGCAGGCGTGCTGCATGGGGGTGGGGCCGCGGCCACGTCCTGCCCGCTTCCTGCCAATTCACCATGGCAGCGGGGGCGTAGATGATCTTGAAGTCCTTGATGTGCACTCGTTCAACTCAACGAACTGGTTGTGGTTGTTGAGGAGGGTGCTGCAGCACTGGATTGGAGGTGCGGCTGGTGCTGGTCAGCCGGTGGTTGTGGAGGTGGTTGACGCGGCCTTGCTGGTCGGCCGATGGGACTCCGGGTCGGCCGATGGGGCTGATGCAGGAGTCCTGGTCTGTGCACCTCTTTCACGGCTGCTGCGCGGTCAGGGCGAAGCTCTGGACGGCGCTGCTGGCTCAATGACGAACTCGGCGCTGTCGCTGAGTGGCGCTGCGAGCTGCTGCGCTGCGCTGCGAGACGCTGCGCTGCGCTGCGGGCTGCGAGCTGCGCCGCGCTGCTGCGACGCGCTGCTCGGGGTTGTTGGCCCCGAGTGGCACGCGAGGGTTGGGTAACCCCGCGGCGGTGAAACGCTTTTGACGCGTTCCCGTGGGGGGCCGGCCACGGGACGCTGCGGTGACACGCACAAGTGAGCAGGCAGGCAAGGCACTACGCTCACAAGGGCATCAATACGCCTGTGTCATGTGACAAAGCGTTTCAGAATCCTTGCCACTCTGCAAAGAGGGAACGAAAGTATGTACAGCAACACATCAGGATATGTACACATGGGGTTAAGACTGGACTGGGGTAAGGGCATCACAGGACCATAGACACTCAGTCCCAACTCATATCCCAATCCCAGGTCCGACCCTCTCAGTGGCTGATGGGGGCGGGGGGCTCAAACACAACCCATGCCCTGCTCAGTCCGGACCCTGAAACCCTGCCAATAGGGGGGGTGTCCCGCCCAGCCACAGGCGAGTTCCTGGGAACCAAGGGGCTCCAAGGCCAACCGACAGTGGCTCCCTATGCTCCCTTAGTGGCAGGTCCCAACTCCACTCTGAGCCAGAGATATGGCCCCGCCATTATCACCCAGGAGTTGGTAGCTGAAAATGGGCTGTTTCAGCCCAAACTGAAATTAACTCAAAAATCCCCAAAATTGACCCCTCGTCCGGACCCGCCAGAGGTAGGGACGAGGCTACTGACCCTATGCCCTTCGAGTACGAACCCCCTGGAGCCCTCACCCAACCTGTTTCCCTCTGAGGTCCCGGCATCAGGGCAACACGGATGAGTCAAGTGGGGTCATGATGCCAAAATCACCAAAGTCGGCGTCATTCCCACGCGTGGCTCGCCCGGCCAAGGTAAGGCCAATGGCTCACAGGGTAGGAGGCAGGACCTAGGACTTATTTCTGAGTGCACAACTTGAATTTAGGTCCAGGCTCCCTATGGGCTTAGAGAAATGGGGCCGCCAATTGACCACACGGAAGGGGGAAATTGGGGTCCCAAAATTGGGTCATTTTGGCTGCTTGAAATGAGCCAAAATGCAGTGTGCTCCCAATAGTATATCTCCACGCCGGCTTGGAGATCGGATCCGGCATTCCATACGTGATCCACCGGGAGTCCAACGGAGACTCCCATGCCCTTGGCTCTCAAAGATCTCCATGCCACTCGGCGTGGCGACGATCCCAATTGGGTCCACAAATGCAAAAATGGCAAAATCGGCCGTCTCGGGCGACCGTCCAGGGTAGGAAATCTTGGCGATATTGACGCGCCAAGCCTTGATTCACAACCCTTGATATCCCCTTTGGTCCCATGCCCTGGGTTATCGCTTGCTGTCACGCCGGCTGCTTACTGTTCACCGAGGGGATGACCACACGGACGGGGCAGAAAGCAACATGCGGTGCAAAGGTGGGGATCGTGGATCGCACCAAAAGTTGAATAACTCCGGATGAGCCGGAGGAGCAAATACGAAACTCAAGGGCGTTCAACCCTTGGTCATATGCTACAATATGCGCACTTCCTTCCTGGCTAGATCCCGTGCCCAATGGAGATATGGTAATTCCAATATGGCCTACAATGGCAAAAACAGCGAAATTTGGCCAAAACGGCCCGCACTCATGATTCCATATCTCCATGGCCACGGCGAGGATCCTTTCAACCAAAGATGCGATAGACACATGGGACTTGGGTCCCAATATATGCCACTTGCCATCCCTCATGGTCGCCTCTAGCTATTTTTCCCATTGGAGGGAAAGTGACACACGTATGGGGCAGAATGGCAACATACCCCAAATTGGGTGACTCACAACTCTCCCATCAAGAGGAGAGGCCACATGGGGAAACACCCCATTCGATGTGGGCTTATGTGCCCTCTCCGAATTGCCCTTACCCTTGGTCAAGTGGCGCACGCAACCTCGGGGGTGAAATCAGGGGGAGAAGGAGTTTGTGCCCATTTTGGGCAAAACGGCCAAAATTCACCCAAAAGTGGTCCTTCCAAATATCGTATCTCCGTATCACGAAAGAAAGGAGCCTCGGGCTTTTGCATGGATGCAAACGGAAGCTTGGCTTCCCTTTTGCAACAAGGGTTGAGGTTCAAAGCACAATGAAAGCATTTTTAACACCTCAATCCTTGATGCACACTATTTATGGGAAAAAGTGCATATATCGGCGATATTGGCATGAGCATATCTTTGGGACCTTGAGGAGCAAAAATATGAGTAAACACTTTTGGAGTGGGCCCATAGTAGGTGCTTTCAAACATGCACCCTATGGTTAGATTGTCTCCGCCCACTCGTGTCATTAGTGCTTGCATATGAGCGCGTGTGCAAAGAGGCAATGTGGCACGCGTGCTCACAAGGCGAAATAATATAAAATAGAAGACAAGGTTGTAAAAATCAACCAAGCCATCCACGATGTCCTTCGTGGTCTCTACTTTACATATTGCCTTAGTTCGAGGCTCAACTCCCCATAGGCTTCGAATACGAGCCTCGGGGGTTTGGCCATTTTGGCCTAATTTTCGACCAAAACTTGCCCTCTTTTGAAAATAGAGTTTTGGTACGCATTGAATTGCGTGGAGCCATCGTTGAGTTGGCTCGAAAAACGAAAATGGCCTCGGGCTTTTGGTCTTGTGAGCATTGTGTTCGGTCATTAACGTTCATGCTCACAAGGCCACAAAGTTAGCGTTTGCGCACGCAAACGACTTGGGTTTGCGAGACCCATAGGCTGCCTAAAACACCGCCATTGCCCGCTTCCCTAAGCAAGATGATATGCCCGCGTGAAAGGGGCATGGATGAGAGACATAGGGGGGAGACGTAGGGTTCCGTGCGAACTCTTGGTCCTTGAGAAGCATGAGTTCGCACGATCGACGGAAAGCCTTGCGCGCTGATTTTCTCGAAAACGCAACGGCGAAAAATTCTGGTGAACACACCAGATGAAAGTACATTAAATACCCTCTAGATTCAGCCCTTAAGTTCTCTTAGAACCTCACAGGTACTCGAGAAAAGTCAATCACAAAACTCGCCACGGAGAAGCGACGAAGGCGCGAGAACAGGCGACATCAGGCGGCGATTTCACGACAATTAGAAATCGCGGTAGAAATCGGGTATTTCACCGATTTCTGCCCGAAAATCGATCAAGACAATAAAATCACGGTAATTCTACATCGATTTATTGGTTAGAAATCGGATTCCAGATTTCACGGGTTAGAGAACAGGGACAGCCGGTGTCAACGGCTTCCGCACGGGTGTGACGGCTCGCAGGCCTCTGGGCCATGGGCCATAACGGGTGTGACGGCTCACAGGCCTCCGGGCCATGGGCCATAGGTTCTGGGTACCGCTTCACTAGCAGCTTACCATTCCGGTAGAGCTTGCCATCTTCCTCAGTCAGCCCCTTTGGCCACTTCTGCCCGTCGTCAGGGTCGGTCACAGCCCTATACTCGGCCGCAAAGGCCTCGGACTTGGCGTAATCGTCGGTCCAGTCGTCCTGGAGGCAAGACTCCGGGAAGAGGTGCTTGTCGGACTCCATCCCCACAGGGGGTGCCGGACCGGGCCTTCCGCCCGCGGCACCCACAGGGGCGAGTACACTGACCGCTCTGCTCACCCTCGACGCGAGGGGGGCATCGGCAGCCATGACGACGAAGCATTTAACATCCTCCTCCTCCATCAGGCGCTCCATTTCAATGATCTTCTTGGCTTCAGCGGTCTCAGCCTCATCGCCATGGGCAGAGATATCCTGCATGCCCTTGCTGGCGGGATAGGCCCCCCTACTGAGACAGTCCGCCACGGTGTTATCCTTTCCAGGAATATAAACAACCGTAAGGTCGAACTTGGCCAAGGTCTCATGCCATCTTGCCCGTCGGGAGGCGGGACCTGAGGGGGTGTCCACGTGCTCCTTGTGCCACGACTGCAGACTCTGATGGTCGGTGCAGACGGTGACGGGATGGAGGGCTATGTACCCAGCCCATTTCCTGAGAGCCATGACGATGGCATACGCCTCCTTTTCACGGGGCGTCCACGTCCGTCTCTGGCCTTCCGCCAGGACTCGGCTCCAGAAGGCCACGGGCACGTGCCTCCCGTCGTCAAGCACTTGCTCCAACACAGCGCCAATGGCGTAGTCGGAAGCGTCGGTGCGCAGGACGAACCCTCGGTCGGGATCCACGAGGTGCAGACCCACTGCGGATAGCAGTGCCTGCTTCATCCCCTCAAAGGCCCGGTCAGACTCTTCAGTCCAGACCAGAGCCTTCTTGGACCCCTTTTTGGTCTCCTCTCGGTTGCCCTTGAGCATGGTCGTCATGGGGGCTGCATACTCGGCATACATTTTGATATACCCCGAGTAGTAGTTGCAGAACCCCAGATACGCCCGTAGCTCAGAGACCGTCTTGGGCTTTTCCCAGTGCTCAATCGCGGCCACCTTGCCAGGTATGGGCTTTCGCTGCTCGTTCCCGACCACGTGGCCAGCGAAGACCACCTCGCTTACCGCAATGGTGGCCTTGTCACTGCTGCCCGTGAGTTTGTGCCGAACCAGAAGGTCCAGCACTCGAGTGACGTCCCTCTCATGTGCCTCCAGGAGCTCCTCGTAGCTCATGCTGGGGTCCCCGGACGCGATGATCACGTCGTCCACGAAGGGGTCCGCACAGTCACGCACCGGCTCAAGCAGGTTCTCCAGCATCCGCTGAAAAGCCGCATTGCCGTTGGTAACGCCCATGGGCATCACCTTCCACTGGAGAGGTCCAAGTGGGGTGCTCATGGCTGTGCAGGCACGGGACTCTTCGGCGAGAGGCATCTGATGATAACCATGTTTCAGGTCAATCACCGTGAAGATCCTCCGCCGGTGTTGCTTTTGCAGCATGTCCTCAATGAGGGGCAGCGTATAGCTGTCGTGCTGCGTTTGGGCGTTCAGGCCGCGGTAGTCGACCACGAGCCGCCACTCACCGGCAACCTTCTTGGGGACGACGAAGCAAGGAGAGGCCCATTCGGAGTGGCACGGCTCGAGCCAGCCTCTCTGGATGAAGTCACGGAGGATCTTCTCCATGGCCTCCTTCCTCTCGCCCCTCAGGGCAAACTCCCGGTGCCGGTACACACGGAGGTCCTGCTTCAGTCGTATCTTGGCCTCGCCATACGGTCCAGGCACCGCCGGGGGGAACACAGGTTTTCCGCTGAAGAAGGTCTCGCCATACTTCTGCTTCAGCCTGGCCCTCAACGCCTGGATCTTGGGGCAGTCATCGGACTCCGCCTTGGCTTTTCCGGGCACTTGAACCACGGAGCTTACTTGAGGGGTAGCGACCCCGCTCGCTTTCGGCTCAGGTGGTCTTCCCTGGTGGCCCAAAGGGCCATCTCTGGTCTTGCCTCGGAATAGATCGCCGTAGGTGGGTGGGTTACCGCCAGGCGGCTCGTCCTGGCTGGACATGTGATCCAGCACCCTCTGTACGAAGGTATTCCCGTCATAGGAACCGGAGACGATTGAGTCCACTTCCCACCAGGCTTTGTCCTGGCCTTTGCCCTCACGCTGGTTTCCCCAGTCGTGAAAGGGCTGATCCATATACCCCTGAACCAGATCCCACTCCTCTTCAGTGAGGGGGTCTTCGGAGTCCGATTCTTCGATGTCAACAGGGGGAACCGCAAAGCATTGCCTCCAAGGCTCTGCTATGATACGGTTGACACACACGAAGTCCGTGGTGTCGGCCTGATCAAGGCCCCCATCCACATAGTGGAATTCTGTTGGCCATCTCTGGGGTGGCATGGGCTGTCCCTTAGCGTCCTGATAGACACTCTCTCCAGCCGGTAGGACGACCTTGTTTAAGGTCATGTTGGTCAATGAGGCTACCCAATGTCGGGTACTTTCCTCCTCGGTGCATCCCATAGGAACAACCAGCACTGCCTTGGAGCGGTCCTTGCGAATCTTCGCTATCGCTCTTGGAATGTCCCAACGGGGGGCAATGGATCCACATCAGTCCCTGATGCGGACCCCAGTGCTTCTTCCACGCGGAGTCCTGGGCGCTCCAGTACTTCTCACACACCCGCAGATGGGCGGAGGTTCCTGAAGAGAACGCATCCAGGGCCAGATCCGACGCTCCCAGGTCCGCGACCACTCGGTTCGCCACTTCCGGCCTTACGCCGTACTCCTGGTTTGCTGGCCCAGTGGGCTCAGTGTCCAGCGCGGCCACTTCGAGCTGATTGCGTTCGGGGTGGATCCATTGGCATTCCACATGGTGCTCAGGTGACGAAAGCCACGAGAGCTGGTCGTCCTGGTACCGGGTCATGGAGGCCTGGGCCGGGAGGACGCCGGAGTCCGTCTCCATCATGAAGTCGTACCTGACGATCATGTCCCAGTCCATCTCGGCCTCGTAGAAGCTACCGTGCAGGAGGATTTCCTTGCCGAGGTCTGGGCGGCTCAGCTCACGATGGTTCACGAACTGCAGCCCAATGGCCGCTTCCTTCGTGCCTCCCACCATGTACTGGCCGTTCGCCACCTTCAGCCTGACAGGTTTCCGACTGTCGGTCAGACACTCTGGTGGAAGTAGGCCAGCCTTGACCAAGCTGACCTGAGCTCCCGTGTCGACCAACACGTCGAAAACCTTTTCCACTTCCCCGCATAAGGCACGGACCTTAAGATGCAACTGCCGCTCGCGACCGACACGGCGCACGGCGTGCAAACTCAGGATCTCCGGCCGTTCCAGAAGCTCAACAAGCGACTGGTGCAGGTCGTGGACAATGGGCTCAGGCTGCCCATCTGCAGCATCCAGCTGCGGTCCGGGTGATCCTCCGATACCCTCGGAAAGATCGTGTAGTACATCAAACACATTCTTGGTCGCGAAGGACGGACGGGTGCAAGGGTTCGTGCCTTCACTTGCCCTCACCCCGCCTCCGCGACTGGGCGCCGGACCGGGCCTTCTGCCCGCGGCAGTCCCCTTGTGCTTATCGACTCCCGACTGGGATGGTTCGGCGCTTCCCACGTCACCATCCTGCGACCGCCCTAGCTGGGGCCCTTGGCTGCAGGGGCTCCGCTAGGGGGCGTCGGTTGTGGAAGAGGGGGTGTTCTCCTCGGCCTCAACGTCGTTGACGCCCTTCTTTCTTCCCCCTTTACCTCCTCCTTTACCCTTCTTGTCCTTGTCCTTGTTCTGGTCATTCTGGTTGTTCTCCTTGTTCTTGTTGTCCGACCTGGGGACCCAGTTCCGCTTGATCTCCTGGATCTCCTTGGCCAACTCGGTCCCCACCGACGACATCAGCTTGGCCAGCTCGTCCTTGTCGACCTCCATTTTGGCTTCCCGGATACCCGCGGCCGCACGCTTCTTCGACCCGTGCGCCTTCTTGTAAGCCTCCGTGTCGGCCTTGTGGACGGGGCATGTTCGGTGGTCATGGTTGAAGCCTTTCTTCCTCCCATAACACACGAAACAGCCCTGAGGGTGAGCTCGTATGAACTCCCCAAAGGACAGCGGAGGGTCGCCAATGCGGCGAGGGTCCCTCTTCTCCTGCTTCCTCCAACCCTGCTGCAGGGGCTTCCAGTTTCCCGGCTTGCTCCCCGTGTTCAGGTTCTTGGCCACGAAGGCACAGACGGCCACTTCGGCGGGCTCATCGTCGTCGTCATCGTCGACGAGAGTCTCATCGCCGCCGGCTCCTGCTGGGTCCATGGCAGATTCCCCGCCAGGTCCCTCGCCAACGTAGTTGACGTCGCGGTCGCCGGGCCTCAACCCGCGGGTGTGGTGGAGGTTTCGGTACTCCTTGAGTACTTCCTCGCCAACCCACTCCAGGATCTCGTCGCAGCTCATCCTCGCCGGGATGGGCTGCAGACGGATGGTCTGGCCGCTCAACTCACAATCGTCAAGGCGCCACATCGCGGTCTTCTCGCGATCGCCCGAGACGGTGATGAGAAGAGCGTTCCGCAGGGAGTGCCGTTTGACATCCCGGGCCACGTTCTTCTTCGCCCAAGCCACCACGTTCGTATGATACTCTTTCGGGAGCATCATCTTGACCGTGTGGTTGGACTTGGCCCTCTTGGATTCCTCCTTGGTGACCCTCTTGATCCATGCTTCCGGTAGCATGGAGAGCAGGCGAGCCTGCTCGTCACCCTCGTTCCAATCCTCCACGTTGCGGCGGAAGAGGGTGTATTTCCCTCGGAAGTCACGCCATTCCCGTAGGCGGATCTCCCGTCCATCATGCTCAAGCTTGATGGACTTCCAGCGCTTGGCAGCCACCTGCGGAGCGTCCACCCGCTCCTGCTCGTTGAGCCACTTCTTGGCTTCCTTGAGGGTCTTGATTTTCCCCTCCTTGGTCGCCATGAAGTATAGCTCTCCGAGCACTTCCGGCAGGCGGTACCTGAACCGTTTGAAGACATACTTCTCCGCATCAGCGGGAGGCAGGTCTTCAGTGACGGTCAGCCCCCAATCGTCCAGCTTCTCCAAGAAGCGGTCGAGGTTGAGGGGGTTGCCATCGTACATGGGGGGCTTGATGTCCTTCAAGTCTTCCCACACGGCGGCGTCCGCGGCCTTAGAGACCATGAACGCCGGCCGCGACGTCGACCAAGGTTCCCATCGGCCTCGCCCACGGACTCCCACGGCCGCCACGTCCATCTCCTCCATGGAACCCCTGTGGCTACGCCGCGGTTCCTCCACGTACGCTGAACCAGAAAGTTTACGCCGTACTCTTTCCATGTACGCTTCTTCATCACGGCGCCGGCGGCTGAGTTCAGCGGCCTCCCGTCGTACACCACGCGGCGGGCTGATGTCGAACTCCTCCAGGTCCAGGTCCAGGTCCTCACCTTCGCCGACATCCCACTCCACGTCTCCTCTGGGAACCTCATCCCTGAGTCCACCATAACGTCCTCCAGCCATTGAGATTGGCACTGGGCCAGGTGGTGGTCCAGGTGGTGGTGCGGGGCGCCGGGGGCGTACCGGTGTCCGCGGTGGAGCACGGCGGTTGCGGTACTCCGCGCTGAGCCACTCATCACGCCATTCCTCACTGCCACTGCCGGGCGGCACGCGCTCGTTGCGGCGGCCCGCGCTGTGGTGAGATGGGGCGGTGAGAGAGGGGGCACTGGCGCTGGGGCGACTCCTGGGGGCTCCGCCAGGGGCGTGGGGTCTGCCTGGACCTGGTCCGGGTCCCCAGCCGTCGTCCGACGAGCCAGACTCCAGGGGTGGGTGGTCGCTGCCGACGCTCCCACGGGCTTCCAGCGCGTCCAGCCTCTCCTGCAGGCCGCTGACGACGTTGGTCAGCGACTTGGTCTCGGCCCTGGCGATGTCCAGCTCCTTCTGCGCGCGCGCGGCGACCCTGGAGATGCGAGCCATCTCGCCCTTGCCCGTGTCTACCTCCAGCTCGAGCAGCTGGACTCTCCTGTGGAGGTAGACAATCCACCGCCAGGTGGTATCCGGGTCGCCGTTCCCTGGTGGGTCGTCGGGGTCCCCAGGGGGTCCTCCAGGAGGGCCTCCGCCGGGTCCGCCCGGTCCAGGGGGTCCTCCCCCGCCCGGTGGTCCGCCTCCAGGGGGTCCACTCGGTGGGCGTCCTCCAGGGGGTCCTGAAGGTCCTCCGCCAGGGGGTCCCGGTGGGTCTCCGCCGGGTCGCCTCGGTGGGCCCGAGGATGGGCGCTTCCTCGTGATGCCGAACTCCATGTCGTCATCCTCGTCCATGTCGCCCCACCTGGGCGTCTCGATCACGGAGGACTCGGAGCTCCGGTAGGGAGGAGGGAGATCCTCATCCTCACCTTCCGGTTCCATGGGGACGTCTCCGCCGCCTCCGCCCGTCCAAGCCACCACTTGGCGATGTCGACGGCCTCGTTCATCCCCGTCACTGGCGGTGAAGAAGGCGTCACTGTCGTGGGGGTGTCCACCCGTTGGCCTCCGCGGCCTCTCGGGGGTCTTCCCCTTGCCCTTCCTCCGTCGATGGGCGGTGGTGCCACTGCTCCCACTGCTGCCCGTGTCCGCCTCATCCAGCTTCATCCTGGAGGAGGCGTCCCCTTCGAAAAGCTTTCGAAGGGTCTCCACTCGTGATCCTCCCGGGGGAGTATCGCGGCGGAGTTTGGCCTCTGCCTCCTCCATTGCGGCGGCGGTGGCTGCGGCAGCTCGCGCTTCGGCTTCCTCCCGAGCACGAGCCGCCTCGGCTTCCCGGGCCTGCTGCAGCCGCGCCTTCTGCGCCTCCAACGCCGCCAGCTCCGCCTCCGTCTTGGCTTTCTCCTCAGCGACCTTCCGTCGCGCGGCCTCGATGGCTTCCTTCTTGGCGGCATCCTCCTGGGCCTTAGCCGTTGCTTCGGCGTGGGCCCTTTCCTCCGCCTCCTTCTTTGCCCTCTCTTGGGCAAGCGCCTCTTCCAGCGCCTTCACCTCGGCCTCCTTGCAGGCAATGGCCTCCTGCGTCAGGCGGGCTTCCTCGTCGGCTGCCGCCAACTCACCGCTGACCTGGGCAGTCGCTGCCCCATGGGCGGCTACGGCCGTGAGTCCGGCCGCAATGGCCGCCACGGTCTGGGTGTGGATGGCCATGCCATGCGCCCACTCCGCAGCCTCCTCCTGGGCGATGCCGGCGGCGCCCTCCACGGCAGCGCTGTACTGCCTGGCCCGTTGCCGGGCAACCCGACGGTTGCAGGGCACCCCACAGGCGCGCTCACAGGCGCGCGCCACGTCCCTTTCGGGAGCGACGCTGCTGCTGGAGCTGGCCTGGTCGGCCGGCATCCTCCCGCGGTGGGCTGACTCCACGTCGCTGCTGGGGCCTGCTGGGGCCTGCCGGGCCCTCAGGAGCAGCGGACGGGGCTTGGCCTGGGTCTGCTTGGCGACTTTGATGTAGTCGCCAAGGGTGGTGGAGCCGGGGTGATGACCACCATTGGCCCGTTGGGGACTGGGGGCTGGGGTTCCGCCCTTGGCGCCTTGGGCGGCTTCGGCGGCCAGGTACTCCTGGTACTCCCGCCACTTCCGGTCCCGCTTCCTGTCCCCGGCGGACCGCTTCTCCGTCCCCGGAGACGCGCTGCTGCTGCCCTGCAGCTTGCGCTCGCTCCCCGGTTCCGGGAACTTCTTCTCGATCACGTCCCACAGGGAGACGTTGATCGAGGCGCCCGACGGGTAGGCGTTGGGGTCCTCGTCCTCCTCAATCCCGTCGGGGCGCAGCCCTTCGCCGGGCCTGTCCGGCCGGGTCCACGTCCTCCAGCGCTTGCGGCGGAAGCGGTACTCGTACCCTCCCGTCCTCAGCCACTCCTCCACTGCCCGCAGGCGGTCCTCCCCCATGTCCTCGCGGAGCTCGAAGCTCCCGGGCATGCCGCCTTCGCACTGGGGATTGCTGTAGCGGTACTGCTGGTCCCATAGCAATCCGCTCAGCAGGCGCGCCACATGGGGCTGGGGCTGCGGCCACCTCCTACCCGCTTCTTGCCAATTCACCATGGCAGCGGGGGCGTGGTTGGTCTTGAGGTCCTTGATGTGCACTCGTTCAACTCAACGAACTGGTTGTGGTTGTTGAGGAGGGTGCTGCAGCACTGGATTGGAAGTGCGGCTGGTGCTGGTCAGCCGGTGGTTGTGGAGGTGGTTGACGCGGCCTTGCTGGTCGGCCGATGGGACTCCGGGTCGGCCGATGGGGCTGATGCAGGAGTTCTGGTCTGTGCACCTCTTTCACGGTTGCTGCGCGGTCAGGGCGATGCTCTGGACGGCGCTGCAGGCTCCGTGACGAACTCGGCGCTGTCGCTGAGTGGCGCTGCGAGCTGCTGCGCTGCGCTGCGAGACGCTGCGCTGCGCTGCGAGCTGCGAGCTGCGCCGCGCTGCTGCGACGCGCTGCTCGGGGTTGGTGGCCCCGAGTGGCACGCGAGGGTTGGGTAACCCCGCGGCGGTGAAACGCTCTTGACGCGTTCCCGTGGGGGGCCGGCCACGGGACGCTGCGGGACACGCGCAAGTGAGCAGGCAGGCAAAGCACTACGCTCACAGGGGCATCAATGCGCTCATGTCATGTGACAAAGCGTTTCAGAATCCTTGCCACTCTGCAAAGAGGGAACAAAAGTATGTACAACAACACATCAGGATATGTACACATGGGGTTAAGACTGGACTGGGGTAAGGGCATCACAGGACCATAGACACTCAGTCCCAACTCGTACCCCAATCCCAGGTCCGACCCTCTCAGTGGCTGGTGGGGGCGGGGGCTCAAACACAACCCATGCCCTGCTCAGTCCGGACCCTGAAACCCTGCCAATGGGAGAGGTGTCCCGCCCAGCCACAGGCGAGTTCCTGGGAACCAAGGGGCTCCAAGGCCAACCGACAGTGGCTCCCTATGCTCCCTTAATGGCAGGTCCCAACTCCACTCTGAGCCAGAGATATGGCCCCGCCATTATCACCCAGGAGTTGGTAGCTGAAAATGGGCTGTTTCAGCCCAAACTGAAATTAACTCAAAAATCCCCAAAATTGACCCCTCGTCCGGACCTGCCAGAGGTAGGGACGAGGCAACTGACCCTATGCCCTTCGAGTACGAACCCATTGGAGCCCTCACCAAACCTGGTTCCCTCTGAGGTCCCGGCATCAGGGCAACACGGATGAGTCATGTGGGGTCATGATGCCAAAATCACCAAAATTGGCGTCATTCCCACGCGTGGCTCGCCCGGCCAAGGTAAGGCCAATGGCTCACAGGGTAGGAGGCAGGACCTAGGACTTATTTCTGAGTGCACAACTTGAATTTAGGTCCAGGCTCCCTATGGGCTTAGAGAAATGGGGCCGCCAATTGACCACACGGAAGGGGGAAATTGGGGTCCCAAAATTGGGTCATTTTGGCTGCTTGAAATGAGCCAAAATTCGGTGTGCTCCCAATAGTATATCTCCACGCCGGCTTGGAGATCGGATCCGCCATTCCCTACGCGATCCACCGGGAGTCCAACGGTGACTTCCATGCCCTTGGCTTTCAAAGACCTTCATGCCACTTGGCGTGGCGACGATCCCAATTGGGTCCACAAATGCCAAAATGGCAAAATTGCCCATACTCACTTTGGGCTAGCGCCTTAACGAAGGTGGCTCCGCTTCGCCCACGTGGTGTGTGGACCATGGGGACCATTACCCATAACACCCATGTCATATATGGTCCATTGGTCCATGCGTCCGGCGTGCACGAAGGTTAGAACATGGGGCACGGCGGGCAGCAAAAGTGGAAAATTGCTCAAAATGGCCAAAAATGCGCACACTCATGGTTGGGGCAAATGAGGCACATGCCCGACTCGGACCGGAGTGTGCCATAGGATTTGTATCAAGTCATATTGGTCCAACATATCTTTTGGGCGTCGCCCAACTCCTCCGATATTGGGAATGGCAGGGTCGCCAAGTGAGCCCATGATTTGGGATAGTCCCAAATCACCAACATGGCGGCCACGGTATGCCAAGCCCAAGAGGAGTTATTTGCCGGGTCCAAGATATGTTGGGCACCGAAGTATGTACCCTCATAACATACTTGGGTCATGATGTCAATTGAGCGCAACGTTGAGATATACGGTCGCCACTTGACATCATGACGAGCCAAAACGGCAAAATTGGCACAAAGATACACAAAAGTGCCTTGAAAGGCGCGCAATTATATTATAATATCTTTGGCTTGGATCGTGCAATCACTTAATCCTTCTAAACACAATGACTTGACACCAATGACCTTCGATCCCACATATGTGCTCCACTTGGGGCGCCTTGAAAGGTTACGAGCGCTACTTCCCAAGTGGGCACATGAAAACATGGAAAATTGTAAAACACACACCTTGCTCCCAACGCATCGCTTCGGGATCACCACACAAGCTTCCCTTCACGAAGGTTAGGCTTGCAATTGACCGTAGGGAGTATGGAGAAGGGGCTTGTACAATATGAGGTCCATTGGCGGGTTCGACTTGGAGCAATGGACCCGCCAAATGGGCACGCAACACAACACATGGCACATACCACATATTGCCCAAAAAGGTAGCTCCCACCACGATATGTCATGCCCCTCCAAGGGCATAACTTTGTGTCAATCGCTCATAGGAACTCAAGGAGAGTTCCTATGCAACACCAACACTTGCGCGCTACACTCGAAAGTTATCTTAACGCACGCAATATCATGGCCAATGAATTGTAACGCAAAATCTACCCTCTTGACCATGATCCATTATACTAGCGCGCACGTGTGGAGACGCAAGGCATATAATGCTTCCTAAATTACGTCGGGAGTATTGTGAATACATCCCACGTTTCCTTATCGTCAATACTCGCAAGCGGCACGAGATATGACCTTCACAAGTGGCCTCACGAATCAACTTCGTTTTCCCCATATCTTTAAGTCAAATGGAGGGCAGGATAAAAGGGAAGTTGATTCGTGCATAGGGAAGCACGTAGGTCCACTCGAAAGAGGTCAAATCAAGTGCGGGGATGTCGAAGTCGAAAATCCGATTTCGACATCCTGAAAAATTCGGATTAAGGTTGCGAGTATTAATTATGAAAATTGCGGAAGCGTCCATGCAGTTCCTGAAGGCTTTGGAGCCTTCGTGACGGATAGCGTTAAAATTTCCATTATAAACAGTTAAACTGGCGGTTACGGTAAAGTCGCGATCCAACCGCCAGCAGTCAAAATAGTGAATATCAGAACGGAAGCGTAAAAATTGACGGAAACATTATGAGAATAAAACCCTGTTGATTCCTGACATTCTGATATACAAATCTCCGCTGGCGGTGCATCGGTTGCCGATGCGGGGCTTCACGGCACGGAACACGCCGTACATGGGGTTAGTGGACCGGAGACCGGTTGTATGCCGTAACCTGGCCATGGGGTTCTGGGTACCGCTTCATTACCAGCAGTTTGTCGAAGGGTTCCAAGCTGTCGCAGCCCCTCTGACTGCAACGTTTAAGGCAGACTTCGAGTGGGAATGGACGGCCGTGCACCAAGCTTCCTTCGACAAGCTGAAGCAGGCGATGATCAGCGCGACGCATCTCAGTGCTATCGACCCCCGACAGCCGTATCACCTGTACACAGATGCTTCGAAAGACTGCGTGGGTGCTACACTGGCGCAACGATGTGCGCATGGGAAGTACAAGGGACATCTTCGACCTATTGCCTTCATGTCGCGGAAAATGCAGCCTGCCGAAACTCGATACCCGATTCGAGAACAGGAGTTGCTGGCCATCGTATTAGCCTTGAAACAATGGTTTCACCTACTTCGAGGACCGCAGCAGGTGCACGTGCACACTGACCACGAAAGTCTTCGATATCTCAAGACCTGTCCTCGACCGCTGACACCACGGCAAGCACGATGGTCCCAATTCCTCGAGGAATACAACCTGACGTTGTGGTACGTGCCGGGCCTCGAGAACCCTGCGGCAGATGCCTGCTCTCGTTTAACTTCGCGGCAGTTGATGGAGATCGAAAATGCTACACGTACACGGGCTTTCGCAATTCCCCTGGTCGAAGACTGGGCTTCACCGGAAGGAGAACCTGTCGATGAGTTCCTACATGTACTTGGAGACACATACTCTCATGACGAGGTGTGGCCCCAGCCGTACGACCACCTGTACGTTTCACTACGAAGCGGACGCTCCGTGGGGAAGGAACTTGACGCAGATGAGCTAGCGGAACCAGCCCTCCAATTCGACACCAAACCCGCCGTCGAGCCGGGGGACCTGGAGCCGCGACCGTCGAGCGCGACAACTGCCGAGCCGGAGGACCTGGGACTGGATCCAGCACCATCGGACGAGATCATGGCTGAGAATTCACACCAACCAAACATGCATCTCGATGAGGCTGGCAATGAGCCAGACACGTCTATTGACACCGACGACCTCCCCGATGTAAGCATGGATCGCCCCCTTCGAGTCACCTTTGGCAATGAACTTCGATACGCACCGACCATGGCGGAACTGATTCGCTGTCGACGTCACCGTGACGGCACGTTGCAATCGGTTCCCTTGCCGAAAGTTGGGCCGAACACGCCGTACCCTTCGAGTCTTAAGGGTACACACCGCCGAGTACATCGACATTATCAGTGCAAAGACTTGACTTCGACAGCTGTGTGGGCGGCAGCCTATCGGGAGGACCCCCGGACGAAACACATCTACGAAGTCGCAATTCGAAGCCCTGCGGCACGACACCAGCTTCGAGATGCCAAGTTGTCGTTCGATGATGGGAAATTCTTCCATTTGTCGATGATGGGCAAACGTGTGCTTGTTCCCGGAACGCTGGTTACGTCGATTGTGGCTATGTATCACGAGTCGGAGTTCTATGGCCACTCAGGAGTCCTTCGAACCATGGCCCTGATTAAGCGCGACTATGTGTGTTCACACCTACGACACTATGTCGAGCGATACATACTAAGTTGCGATGTCTGTCAAGCGGCGAAATCAAGACCAGTCGACACCGCCAGAGTCCCAAGACCCTTGCCGGTGCCCGACACCAAATGGCACAGCGTGTCCGTCGATTGGGTTTCGGGATTGCCGCCGACCACAAGGGGCCATGATGCCATCATGACTGTAGTCGACCGATTCTCCAAGCGTGGAATGTTCATCCCTTGTCGCAAAGATATGACAGCCGACGACCTCATCTATGTGTTCCTACGTGAGGTTATTCGATTGAAAGGATGCCCTCGACAAATTGTTTCTGACCGAGACAAGCTGTTCGAGTCTCAGGCGTGGAAGGAGTTGGCCCAGCGCTTCAAGATTGAGATGCATCAAACAGTGGCCAACCGCCCTCGAGGCAATGGCCTGGCGGAGCGCAGTAATCAGTCCATCCTCCAGCGCCTGCGTACACACGGCATCTTCGGCAACAACGAGTGGGATGTCGACCTCCTGTTCGCCGAAATCCAGTTCAACAACCTGACATCCAATAGTCTTCGACTATCCCCGTTCGAGATAGATGAAGGACGAACACCCCTTTTTCCATTGGATTTTCCCCGAATGACTTCTCATGCACATGAACCATCGACCGTGAATGATTACATGCAACGAGCGGAACGTACCTTCGATTCTGTGCGTGCAATGCTTGCCGAGGAACGTCGACGCCAGATGCATGTGGTCCTGCAAATGGACCGACACGTTCGAGTGCCTGAAGTCGGTGAACGATGGTGGGTGTTGGTGCCTGAATATCGACATAAAGGGAAACTCGATGTTGTCTGGTGCGGCCCTTACAAAATACTCGAGGTACTGAACAAGGGCGAGAATGTCAAACTGAACATCCCTGCCCCCTTCGATGGGTTGCGAGTTTTCAATCGAGACAGCATAAAACCCTACGTCCATCGAGAGGGACAGCCGGTGTGGGAGTTTCCGATGCCCCCTGTCAAAACTGGAGAATCTCCTCGACTTGTCAAAATCGTGGCTAGACGTCGAGTGGGATCTAAAAAACGCCGC
Source organism: Eutreptiella sp. 'Long Island Sound 2002' (assembly GCA_964036045.1). Taxonomy (NCBI): domain Eukaryota; phylum Euglenozoa; class Euglenophyceae; order Eutreptiales; family Eutreptiaceae; genus Eutreptiella; species Eutreptiella sp. 'Long Island Sound 2002'. The sequence continues at coordinate 2,424,799 of OZ038402.1, read as the reverse complement.
ACATTCCTGTACCGTTGTGAATGGGATGACGACACATGGTCTTGGGAGTCGAGCAAGGCTCTAGAAGAGGATCCTGTGTACCTTGAGTTCCTTCGACTCCACCCTGAGTAACTGAGTAACACCCTTACTCTTCTCTGCAGCGTGGTTTTTCGAAAAACTCATGCGAGGTTCCGGGTCGAACACCGGAGCCTCCGCCTATGGTACTACATCCCGGACGCCCCGAGCTTCCTCTCGACCTCCGCCTTCTCGAGCAACATCGTCGAACGTCATCGATGTTGACGCGATTGAACCCCCAGCGAGGACGACTTCAACTGGCCGCTGCTTGTCGGTAGCATCAGCGCCAACTCGTCCGAATCGACCTCTCGATCCATTCGAACCGCCGCACTACAGCCAGTCGGCATATGCTGGGAGCTCGAAAGGAAAAGGAGGCCCATCGAAAGGAGGCAAGGGAGGTGTGTTCCCTCGCGGGAAATTTGCGGGAATAGCGCCGAGTGGAAGACCCATCATAACAGGAGGCGCCGAAGGCTTGGAATGGCTCGAGATAGGGCTGGCCACCTTGCCTGTTCTGGAACCGACGAAGGGAGGGACTCCACCCGACATGCCGCCAGAACTCTGTAAGCTGTACGGGCCCCCTCCCCCGGTCGATGCAGAATACTTTCGAGAGCGGTGCTCAAGCCCTGACTGGTTCGATTCTGATGATGAAGATCTTGCTTGCTACACGGGGTACGACGACTGATCTTCCTTCTTCTGTTCAGCGCCCGGATGGGTCGACAGTTCTTGGACATCGAGGCCGAACACCTGGACATCGAGGTCTTTCAGAGAGGATCCGGGTACCGGAGAGCCGAAAGTCGAAGACGACTGGGTCGACCAATCCTGGCATTCGAATGCCCCGAAAACACAAGCTTCTACTCGAACGAACCAATCCGACTCCTACTACCACGACGCCGACTCCTATTACCACGATGATAACTACAACTACGACGCTGAATCCTGGCCACTCGAGTCCGACGACGAAGCAGAATATCCTTACGAACCCGCGCGGTCGACAGCACCACCCAGCTACGAGTCTGTGCCGGTGCCAGAGTCGAAATGGCAGCCCTACAACATGCCGCAGTACAATCATGAAATCGAGACCATCGACGAACTTCGACACTTGGGAACGTTCGGATTGAAGCCACCCTATCGATTTGGGACACATGAAGATGATCCGATGAAGACGGAGTACACTAAGCTCGAACCATCGGTGCTGACTATTGCGTCGAGTACCATGGCTGGTCTTCGAAAGCCGCACATGTTCCTGAGCGAGAAACACTATGAAGTCGTGTCGAACGCAAATGCCGCCATCGTCGAGTTGGGCAAGACCATCTGCATCGACAGTTGGGGTCGAACCGCACCATTCCCGTACGAAATGGCTCGAAGTGCCCCTGACACGTCTTTCGATGAACATGGAAACCTTGGTGGTAAGCCAGGATATCAATGGTACACGAAAATCGAAACGGCTTGTCAAAACTTTCGAGCGGCCCTCATGAAATGGCGACATTATGATGAAGAGCTCGATTATGGATTCCGACAAGACCTCACCGAACATACCCTGCCGAGTCAAATTGCTCGACTCAACCGCATGCATCGAGAGATCTCGGGTATCGACGACCTGATAAATGTTGCGGATGGGATCGACCTGATCTTCAAGTATCGACGCTTCTGGACCCACGAAAAGATGAGACGAGACGCTCCCGTTGCAGTTTCGATTATGGGAGTTATTCGTGATCTTCAAAAGGTTTGCCAATCGAACGACTGGCTCTTCGAAGATCGAGCCCCCTTCCTTGCGTACAAAGTCGATTTGCTTCTTCGCCGACACCAACTGCGTGGCCTTCGAGGCACCTCTCGACTCGGATATAAACGCTATGGATGTGCTCCTCATCGAACGCAGGACCTTGCGGTCCAGCTCCAAGAATACTTTCGAATCGGAGAACAGGTCGAACCTTACGCGTGCAACGCAGTCGCACCAGGCGCCCCCTTCGACCTTGTCCAGTTGGCGACGATCTACCAAACTGGACCCGGACGACTCGGGTACCACGACTTCGATAGGGCAATCCGACGAGTTGCTGCCCTTCACTCATCGAATGAAGAGTACGTCAATCTTTTCCCTTTCGTGGATGCTCCCAATTTGGTTCGACGCCTGGGTACCTCGACATACCTCATGTCCCCCTACGAGGCCGGATACCAAGATGGACAACGTTGGCGTCGGACGGTCAGGTTCCGAAGGGACGTCTATGCTGACGAACGGGAGGAGATCGAGAAGACCGACTCGCCTGCGAGCGACCCGTTCCACCCGGACCCCCTCGATCACCGGTTCTTGTCGATGGAGTCGAATGCCTATCAGCACCACTTCGACATTCCGTTCTTCAAGTACCTCACGCCGATCCACGAAGACTTTAAGGCCGCACATCGACGCAAGGTCAGCTGCCGAGACCAAGTCCTCGAAGCGGTCATTGTCGACACGGCTTCGAGCCTTGTGACTGCAGAAGCGGTTCGATTCGCTCTGCAGAGCTCCCTCGCTGACGGCCACTATGTCCATCAACACCTCGGTCGACTCCAAGAAGAAGGTTCTCGAACCAACACGCTTGAGATCGTCGACCGATATGCCCTCGGCCCTGAGAAGGACGACATCAGCGCCGTCATTGTCGTACGACGACTTTCGATTGCCGACACGCCGTGGTGGCGGGTCGATACGCGAACTGGTCAGTTCTACCACAGCATGGCCGCTGGTACTGGTTCGAAGGAAACCTATCGGTGGTCTACTGGTCGACATGATGGATACTCCTTCGAGGTCACCAATCGGGCCGATCTGTGGAGTGAGGACGCTTGGAAACCGTCGAGCCTCTGGGATTTCTATTCGACCAGGGCACAAGCACTGGGACCTGGACAATTTCGAGCGCTTGCCCGTGAACATGTCTTCGTATTCCAGTACAAGTGTCCCGTCGATGACCGACCTGGTGACCCCAACCTTCGATTGCTGAACCATCGATCTGGTATCCTGATTCAGAAGCGTGCCCTCGACAGCGATATCCGTCGACACTATACGGGCCATGACACCTTCAAGTTCATGGCTGGTGTCGAGACACTGAAGGAGGTGCATGAACTATGTCGACTTCCCGTGGACTGTTCGTATACGTACACGTGGGGCAGGGACTGCTGATTCGACATGTCTGGATGCCAAGTAATGGCTGATTCGACATGTCTGGATGCCAAGTAATGGCTTATTCGACAGTCTGGATGCCATTAATGGTATCGAATGCTCCATATGCCTGTCGAGCTGACGGATGTACGGGCCTGTTGGTCTGCTGAGCATCCAGCTTCGATGCTATGGTATGTTATGGTTCGACGTGCCCACAGCCTTGCTGCGGGTACAGCGCCCGTGCAGTGTGCCTGGCGAGGTTGTCTTCTGCAGCCTCCGCCGAAGGCCGCAGTCGTGGCAAAGTCGAACACGGCGTGTGAATGAGGCGCTGACGACGGGTGTCCCATGACTGCACCTCGGTGTGTGATCTCGACCAGAATTGGTCCACTGTTATGCTTCTGTAGCCAGCACATGTCGAGGCCCAAAAAAAATTTTTTTCTGTCTGGGCCTGCTCTAATTCGACGTTGTGACGCCCGCCCAGGTGAGTGAGACCTCTTCGAGGTCTCAACGGGGGGGTAGTGTTATGGCTTCGAACAGCAGCAGCGCAACAGCGCAGCGCAACAGCGCAACAGCGCGCAAATCGCAAGTCGCAGTCGCAATCGCGCTGACAGTCTGTGAATAATAAAGAAGCATCGAATGCCAACTGTGAATGAGCGCTGTAAGATACTTCGATCTTGAACAGGGTTTATGTCTTCGAGATTGTGTTATTATTGGTGCCCCGTCTAAAGATCCTGCGAGGTTTGTCGATTGGGATTTTGCATTTCGGATTTTGAGAAACAAAGAGGCACAGGAGTGCAGTCGAGTTCCCAAGAAACAAACCACAACAAAGGCATAACCTTGTGGTGGATGATTCTAACTGCCGATATGATTATTGTCGATGAGTTCTCCCTCTTATCCAACAAGCTCCTTCACACCCTCCATGATGTGCTACACAAGGTACGCCGCGACAAGCGCAATCCTTTTGGTGGCATTACAGTGCTCCTCGTAGGTGATCCATTGCAACTACCCGCTGTTGATTTGGATATCTTTGACAGTGCACTCTTTCGAAACCATTTTGTTCCGTTTGTGCTGACGGACGTAATGCGCCAAGACGATGCACATTTCATTAACTTGCTTAATCGTGTGCGGATTGGAGAGGAGAGTGACGAGGACCACTTAATTCTGCAGCAACGCATAGCGCTAAATTCCGATGTGTCACTACAAGACTTGGAGGATGCCCCCATGTTGGTTGGCCGTAGAAATGCTATGAACCGATGGAATGAACATTTCATGGCTCAATTGGGGTCAAGCATTGTTACGTTCGATGCTAGCTACGTTGATATGGGTGGTGCCCCTACCAATCAAGCAATGTGCGACTACATCAATTCTCGCAATCGTCGTGTGCTACCTAAGCAAGTGACTGTCGCAACGGGCATGAGGGCACGGCTTATTCGCAATGTGTCCATCGAAAATGGACTCGTTAACTCGACACTTGTTGTGATCAAGAGATGGTCGAATGATGTCATTGTGGTAAGCCCGGTGGGGCACGCAAGGGAGTACCCCATCTGCCGTTTCCAGCAAATCATTCCGGTGTACGGCCCGTCCGTGCAAGTCAAAATAATCCAATTCCCTATGCTTCCCGGATACTCATGTACCGTGCACGGTACGCAGGGCTGCTCTTGCGACCGCGTATGGGTGGACATGGCAGCCTTCTTTGCCGCAGCACACGCATATGTTGCTTTATCCCGCGCTCGTTCACTTCAAGGCCTATTCATCCTCAATTACCGTCGTGACGCTTTCCTTGTTGATCCGTATTACGTGCAATTATGGGATTGGTTCGTGGCCACAAACGTGTTGTCTCCCAAACCACCAAGCCAAATCCCTCCTTATCCACGAAATACATTTACAACATCACTCATAATTGGAATTATGTGTGTCCATCGTGCTTGGAGTGTCGTAAGTCAACTCCCACAGCGGTTGGATGCTCGGATATTGAAGGTCAACATGCTCCACATTATCCAATATGTGTCATTTCCATACTGGTCGTATATTGAGAGACAATTGCGTGGAGACAAGCTGTCTTTGGACATTGATGATCTAAACGAGGATGGAACGGAGCAAATCCGCAAACAAGGACGACCGGTTGGTACTACACGGCAACTTCCACAAGGCTTCGAACTATTGGACGCGTGTAATAACCCACGAGTGTTTGCGGCCCAAGACTTGGCTCAAATGTCGGTCGTGCAATTGCGGACATTGTGTGCTGCACATAAGCTATCAACTTCTGGAACCAAAGCCCAGTTTCAAGAACGCATCCTACAAAAGCAAAACCACATTCAACCTCCTTCACCTACACCATCGCCTACACATTCACAAGGGCCTGTACGACTGGTACCGTCATCCATCGATGATTTCCCCCATTTGCAGCCACGACTTAATTACTTTGGAGAGGATTTTTGGCCACAAGAAAGAAGCGATACCACGGAGAACAATGTGCACTTAGTGGAGAGTGCATGGTTGTCTTGCGCAGCAGTGCAATGCTTACTAGAGGTCTTGTTGCCACAGGGCAATTCCTCCGTTAAGCCGGTCATCCAAGATGTGACATTGGCAGTAATAATGCAACATCCTCCGACGTCGCGGGTTGTGTATACTCCAGGAGATGCCCTACCCGTACTACTCACTTCGCAGCACTCCACTGTTGGAGTTCACTACGTGTTGGTCACGGACATTTCCATTGTAGACAAGACCTTGGTCGTCCACGATCCTAAAGATAACGCATCTACCTGTGGCGCATGGTTCCGGGCAATTATGAGTAAAATGGGATGGTCTTTTACATGGCATCATTATGGAACTCAACCCGATTCCGATACATGTGGCTTCCGTGTCGTCATGCTCGCCATGCAATGGTGTCACACCAGTCGACTCACCAGGCAACTCCCATGGTGGTTCTTGACGTATTGTGCAAGCGTTCTCCAGCTTTTTGCCGACGATACGAGCAGCTTGCGTTCTACGGTGAATACGTTTCAAGATTGGGCATATGAAGATGCTTTGAGAGAGTATGATGAACCAGTGGACTGGGCAATGACGGAGGGTGGGCCGCTTCCTACCGTCACCAGCAGCGACATGGAAGCTGCAATTCGCAACCCCCAATCCAATTCAGCAAGTGGTCCGTCTTCGAGGTCCAAAGCGCCACAGCCTCCGCATCCGTCAACCCGTAGGAAGAGTGGGACAAGTAGAGGAACTACGGGGGCAAACCCACAAACCACACCGGCACAGACGACTCCTACAAGAAAAATTCCAAAGTCAAAAAAGACAAATATGCCTCCACGTACCCGAACTTGCGAGCCACCACCCTACCAATCGCACCGTCAACCACATCCCAAGAGTGGACACGAGGCCGACCAAAGGTCTCGCAAACATTCCTCAAAGAAGCGGTCATCCAACTCCGAGTCCGGGCCAAGGTCCAAGAAGAGTCGACCAGAGGACCACGAACAGTCAAATACTAGACACAAGACATCCACTTCGAGCCGTCCTTCCGAATCAACAAGCCAAGAGCCGCCAACAGCAAAACAACGGCAAGAAAAAGCTCCGGTAAATCTTGCTACACTATCCGAGAACGAGATCAAAAAGTGGTTAATCCTTATCACGGACGAAAATTTAAGTCGACGAAAACGCCGCGAGCATGCTTTGCACTTCTTGGGAGCCGCAGATAGTACCTTGGTAACATTACAGTACCGCACTCTCAGTCTCCAACTGCATCCCGACAAAAACCCGTCGGACGCACTAGCAAAGCAACGATTCCAAGTTCTTGGCTGTGCAAGAGACATGTTTCGTTAGCTAACCAGTTGCCATACATGAGGAATCGTCTTTATATTATTTCTTCCAAACTCGCTAATGCTCGTTGTATGGCGCCCACCAACACGGAAAACTTCTTTTGCATGTATTACACATTTATTTCATTCTTGCGTGCACTTGCGTGTCCTCTAAAATTGTAATTTTAATTAGCATTCAAGAGGTACGATTAACAGACCTGCAATCAATTCCGCTACATTGCAAATTTAACGAACCTACATACAATTAGTGCACAACGTAGGTTGCACGTGTACTCTTAGCCGAGTTACCTTCACTTATTAGTACACAACGCAGGATGCAGGTGTACTCTTAACGGAGTTACCTTCTCTTAGTTACAACAGAAGAACGAGTCAAGGTGTCCGTTTCACGGAGTTCCCTTCATTTACAAGCAGCAAGCGTACAAAGCACTCATCCACGTTGTGCGTGCACCTTCAATTTTTGCAAGCGGTTTGTTAGAATCCTCTCACACAAAGGGTGATGCATCTTCTAAAACATACGGAAAACATTTTGGTAGCAAAGCGGGTGTACTCTTAACGGAGTTACCTTCAATTATTTTCATCCATTTGCCAATCCATAAGAGCGGGGTACAATTAGTGCGCAACATACAATGCAGGTGTACTCTTAACGGAGTTACCTTCACTTTTCATTAAACGACGTAAGATGCAGGTGTACTCTTAACGGAGTTACCTTCTCTTATTTGCAACAAAAGTACAAGTCAAGGTGTACTCCGCACGGAGTTACCTTCATTTACTTGCAACAACCGTCAAAGCAGTCATCCACGTTGTGCGCGCGCCTTCTATTGTTGCGAACGGTTTGTTATAATACCCTCAATCAAAGGGTGATCCATTTTCTAAAAAAAACGGTGAACATTTCGGTAGCAAAGTGGGTGTACTCTAAACGGGGTTACCTCCCCTTATTTTCGTCTATTTCCAACCATCTCATTTGCCAATCCATACAAGCAGGGTACAATTAGTGCAAGACGTAGGATGCAGGTGTACTCTTAACGGAGTTACCTTCACTTATTAGTACAAGACGTACAATGCACGCGTTCGCCTCACTCATTGCGGCAAAGGAATATATTGACAACCTCACCTCCGGTTTCTTCGTCGGTTTATGCGATCTAATGTTGTGGAGCGATATATCCGGACCATATGCAAGCACTGCAATACGGGCAATGAACACAACATTGCGCTCCTCATCACGTACACTGCACACCCTAAATTTATCCTGCTACATGCCATCCTTGTGCGCCTCGGTCATGGCAGAGAACCTATTGAATTGCACATCTCTCACAACTTTGGCTCTGAGTTTGCGCATCGCAAAGAATGAAGACGGGTTGGTAACTTTTATGGACGATAACACATCTAATCGCCTCTTCAAAGACGTTTTCTGTAAGGGCATGCATATGCTTAATTTACTCCACCTCGATCTCTCCTCTGGGTCCATCACTAATAGTGGTGCATGCGCGTTGGCAAATGAATTGTGCAACGCGCAAACACTTACCCACATGCATCTGGACCTAGGTTACAACAATATAGGTCCACTTGGGGTGGCCTCTTTATTTCGTTTGATGGGACAATATAAAAAGCTGCAAAGTTTCTATTTGAACGTCTGTGCAAATCAGAAGTGGGGGACCCAAAATAAATTGGCCAAACCCTTTTACATCCTAGAACTTGCAACCACTTTGTGTTCCATTCAACTGGATTTCCAAGACATTGGTCTTGTTGACCATAGTGTGATTGACCTCGTCAACACCGTGGTTAACAAATGGAATCCTCAGGTGTTGCAACAAAGCAACACATCCGCACTGCTTTCGCTGAATCTTCTCTACAACTATAATATTGATATGGCGGGGGTTTGTGCTTTGCAAGTGCTAGTAAACCACTTTGCCGCTGACGTGCATACAACAATTTCATGTGATGCATTCGACTCACCCCATTTGTACAGCGACGACGACTAGGTCCTTCGTCGGCAATTCTGTGCAATTTAAAGCCAGTTTCCTTCAACTCCAGACTTTTCTAGTAGCCAAGAGTTCCAACCAGTTCAGGTTGCCATCCGTCGGTGTTCCCAATGTACTGGTGTACTGCTAACGGAATTACCATCACCTTCATGCCATGTCTAAACCTTGGGAGCAAGGGTTACAACTGTTTCTTGCAGTGATTACCATGAGACTCGCAAGTAATTCCTTCACGTGTTTTGCCAACTGTGCTTCGTTCCTCCAACACTGCCACGCGTTTACGATAGATTGCGGTTTGATGGACATACATACAGACGGGCTCTTTCTGAGCGGATATAAAGTCCCATTAGCCTTCCCCTCCACCTTGTGCACAACTCCCACATAAAGAACCCGCGTGTCTTTTAGGAGAGGGGTGTAGATCAGAGGATATATATATATATATATATATAGTCATAGTCATAGTCATAACCACTTATCATGCCGTCTACTGGAGTTACCGGGCATCTCGCACCGACAGGTGGTTCCTGCCTTGCTCGATCCCGTGGGTCCCAGGGCTGCCTGAGGTGGCCCACAGCATGACGGAGGACCCAGAGGACCGGGGATACCGGCCAACCAGGCTTTGGGGGCAGTGGCGACTGCAGAGCATTAGCATTAGCAACGGCGACGGACGCTGGTCCGTTTGTTCGCCGGGGGTAAGGGGCAAGGCATGGCGGAGCAGCAGCACTGCAACAAGCAAGCACAATGCCTAGGGGGGCAGCACTGCAGCAACCAAGAAACAAAGCAGCAAGCATGGGCACAAGACGAGATTGAAGATGGTGATGCAACCTACGTGCTGGCCCGTATGCCTTGGGGCCTGCTGCCGGCCCAGCGCTGTCCCATCCGTAGTCACCTGGGTATTCACCGGTCAAGTAATCAAAAACATAGCTGTCCGCAGCGTCGGGACCCAACCACTTCTTGCGGTCAAGACCATACCAGCCAGACAAATCCACCTTGGGGGTGGCCTCCTGCTTCTTCCCAGCAGCTAGCAGCTGCTAACATGGCAACTGATGGCGTGGACTGCATGGCAATCTCAAGGGTCAACTTGTTCACCGCAAACAAATCAGCAATGTGGAAGGCCCTGTTCTCAACAGGGCCCTGGCAGGTGACGGCAGCCTGCTCATAGTAGCCGAACTTGGAGAGCATCGCCAAACAGCCGCTCCTGATCTCCTTCACCTTCAGCTCGGCAGCCACATCAGGGTCGTCGGCCAAACCCAGAGGGTTAAATCACTTGCCACTAGGGTACACCAGATCAAGGTCTCGTCCACCGAATGGACCACCGATCACACGGTAAGCCTCGATGGCACCCATCAGGACAAGCTGGCAGGCCAACACGGCAAGGATGGACTGGGCGCGCACCAACGCGGGGGCACCCATGTAGTTCAAGCCATAAGACTTGAAGATCACGGCAGCAGCCTTGAACCACACACCTTTGCTGGCACCATTGTCGATAGAGGTGTACTTCTGCAGCAGCTCGCAGGTCAGGCACCAGAGAGTACCCAACATAGCCCAGCGATCGTGCAGCACCTCAGCCTTGCAGAGGCGCTTGATGGCCTTAGGGTCTGCTGCAGGCCCAGCACTGTCCCAACCGTAGTCACCAGGGTACTCACCGGTCAAGTAGTCTGGGACGCCGCTGCCTGCAGTGTTAGGGCCCAACCACTTCTTGCAGTCAGGGCCATACCAGCCAGACAAATCCACCTTGGGGCGGCGGCCGTCTACTTCCCAGCAGCTGCGAACATGGCAACAGATGGCGTGTTCTGGGTGGCAATCTCAAGGGTCAACCTGTTCACCGCAAATGGATCAGCAATGTGGGAGGCCCAGTTCTCAACAGGGCCCTGGCCGGTGACGGCAGCTTGCACATAGTAGCCGATCTTGGAGAGCATCGCCAAACGGCCGCTCCTGATCTCCTTCACCTTCAGCTCGGCAGCCACATCAGGGTCGTCGGCCAAACCCAGAGGGTTAAATCACTTGCCACTAGGGTACACCAGATCAAGGTCACGTCCACCGAATGGACCACCGTTCACACGTTAAGCCTCGATGGCACCCATCAGGACAACCTGGCAGGCCAACACGGCAAGGATGGACTGGGCGCGCACCAACGCGGGGGCACCCATGTAGTTCAAGCCATAAGACTCGAAGACCATGGCACCAGCCTTGAACTACACACCTGTACTGGCACCATTGTCGATAGCAGCAGCTCAGGGGTCAGGCACCAGAGTATGCCCAGCGGCCGAGCAGCACCTCAGGCCAGTTTATTACTACAGGCACTACGCGTGACACTATACGAGGCACTCCCTGCCCTGCCCCACTCGTCACCCCTGCACCTGGCCGTGCGGCGTCCTACCTCCTGGCACTCTGTCCCCGCCCCTCCGTCCTTCTCCTGCCCCCTCTGTCCGCGCACGCACTGCGCGTGCAATGTGCGATGCAAACCCGTCCTCCCGCCCCTCCCTCTCCCTCTCCGCGCCCGTTGTTTGGGCACCTGTGTTGCTGTTGCCCTCCCCTTCTCCTGCCCTCTGGTTGCCCTGCTTCTGCCCCCTCCGGTGGTTCTCGTGCATTACGCGAAGCACCATGCATGACAAGTTGCGAAGCACGTCGCACGACACGCCCTTCACCCCTGCACCTGGCCGTGCGGTGTCCCACCTCCTGGCGCTCTGTCCCCGCCCCTTCGTCCTTCTCCTGCCCCCTCTGTTCTCGCACGCACTGTGCATGCAATGTGTGTTGCTTAACCCGTCCCCTCGCCCCTGCCTCTCCCTCTCCGCGCCCGTTGTTTGGGCACCTATGTTGCTAATGCCCTCACCTTCTCCCGCCTTCTGGTTGCCCTGCTTCTGCCCCCTCCGGTGGTTCTCGCGCACTATGCGAAGCACGACGCATGACAGGTTGCGAAGCACGTCGCACGACACGCACCTTGGCCACCTGTCAAACACTGTTAAACACCCTGAAGGCCTGGAACCACGCAGACGCATCGAATTGCACACCTGCGTACTTGGCCAACAACTCAGGGGTCAAGCAGCCCAAAGTGCCAAACATAGCCCAACATGCGTGGATCAACTCGGCCTCACGGTATGCGGCGAAGTCCCAACCGTAGTCACCAGGGTACTCACCAGTGAGGTAGTCAGGGGTGGAGGCATCAGAGATTGGCCCTACCACTTGTGGCGCTCTGGGCCATTCCAGGCAGCGGTGGCGTACATGGCCATAGGGGTAGGAGCGAACAGGGTAACATTGGCGCTAGTCATACCTTTCACGGCGAATGGGTCGGCGATGTGGGAGGTCCAGCTCTCAACGGGACCCTCACCAGTCGCGATGGCCTGCACGTAGTAGCCAAACACAGAGAATATAGCCAAACAGCCGTTCTTGATCTCCTTCAACTTCAGCTCAGCGAAAGTGTCAGGGTCGTCACCCAAAACCAGAGGGTCGAAGGCTTCACCAGGGTGCAGCAGATACAGATGCACGCGCAGAGGACTACCCTTCACACGGTAGGCCTCAATGGCACCCTTCAGGACAAACTGGCGGGCCGCGATAGCAAGGACGGACTGGGCATGCACCAGGTTGGAGCTGCCAACAGGGTTGGGATAAGCGAGCGTTTAGCGACTGATCGGTCGTTTGTTTGTTACGCTTAGGGAAATTTATTAACAAACGACGTTTTAACAAACGACGGCCCGCAGGCCCCTGCCGCGGCGTAGCGCGCGCACTTCCTGTGTGCTGTGTCCGATGTTTTGCGTTGTCAGAACCTATGAACTGAAGGATTTTAAAATGCACAGGATTTCAAAAACCACAGGCACAGACATGTCAGAACAGGACCACAATTCGTGCAGAATAGCAATTTTTTAGGCTTTTCACATGTTTGTATTATTAATTTCTGATTTATGCACATTGCATCTCTGTATTTTGCTTTTAGCTCAGTGGTGTCATGGGCGGCAAAGGCCATGCAACTTTTTGGCCATGCCGAGCTTGTCAGAAGTGGGAGAACTGATGAGTGAAGCTGCGGAACTACAAATAGGCGTGTGCGGTACCAATTTGCTGCTGCTGGTGCTTCCTGTGCTACCATGTGCCTTGTCCCTTGTTGGGAGACCCCTTCAAAACCGCGTCAAAAAAGTTCCACCGACGCCAAGCCCAAATGAAGCAACCCGTCGCCGAAGCTTGCAGCGATCAGCGTGATGACCACCCTACTGGCGAGCGGCGTGTATGTTCGGGCCTCAGCCCCTCTCCCTGTGCAAGCGCAAGCCTCATGCTCCAGTGATGCGTCCACCAACGTGCAAGCCTCAGCAATGGGCATGGCGAAGCAGCCCTGCGCGCACTGCGCGGGACTTCAAGGCGAAGCAGCACTGCGCGTAAAGTCAAGGCGAAGCAGCACTGCGCGTGAAGTCAAGGCGAAGCAGCACTGCCTGGGGCGACCTCCGCGCTGCGCTCAAGCGCCAAGGTAAATAAGCGTCGTCTGCCTCCAGTTGTATTCGCCAGAAGTCTTGTTTTCAGTGTGTGTCACGTGCGTGTGCCTGTCATTCACATGCAATGAGTGGATCTGTAAATTTGACTTTGGCCTCTGTGCCTCCATCAACCCTGAGGCGTGGCATGCATGTGTGTATTGATATCCTGATGTGTAGCCTTGCCTTTGTTTAGCTCTGTTGAATCCTGGGACCCCTCTTTCAAGGCCCACGCTTAGCGCTGGACCAGGAAGAAGACAGTGTGCAGTAAAGTCGACGTTAAAGTATTCTTTGTGTCTGAGTTGCAGGGCAAGACAGGGTAGAGCTGAAAAGTCATTTGCACGGTGTTTTAAGAAACATTGTCTTTTTGGCTGAACTGCAGGCAGGGTAGTGCATGAAAGGGAAGCAAACAATTTAAGGTGTGAAACATTTGCAGGGTGTTTTGAGAAACATTTAAAAGCAGGAATTCAGAAAAAAACTTTTGGAAATTTTTTTTGAAAAAACATTTTGGAAAATATTGTGGAAAGGACCAATGGGGCAGAATAGAAACAAGCAAACCATTAGAAGCAAACCGAAAGGACATTAACAAGGAAAAAAATTAACAAACGACATTCGTTTATTTTCATCGTTCGTTCGTTCGTTCGTTTGTTCGTTAATTTTCCAAAAAAAATTAACAAACAACGTTTGTTAATCCCAACCCTGGCTGCCAAGGCAGCCCAGACCGCCCTCAGGGACGATATGAGCACCAGCCTTGAACCACACAGGCTGATCGATTTGCACACCAGCGTACTTGGCCAACAACTCATGGGTCAAGTAGCCCAAAGTGCCCAACATAGCCCATCGAGCGTGGGTCAACTCGGCCTCATGGTACGCGGCGGCGAAGGTGGTAGGGTCAGCAGCCAAACCGGCGGCGTCTCAACCGTAGTCTCCAGGGTACTCACCAGTGAGGTAGTCAGGGGAGGAGGCATCAGAGAATGGGCCCTACCACTTGTTGCGCCCAGGGCCATACCAGGCTGCGGTGGCGAACGTTGCCACTGGGAAAGGAGCGAGCAGGGCAACATTGGCGCCGGCCATATCTTTCACGGCGAATGGGTCGGCGATGTGGGGGGCCCAGCTCTCAACGGGGCCTTCTCCAGTCGCGATGGCCTGCACGTAGTAGCCGAACGTAAAGAACACAGCCAAACAGCCGGTCTTGATCTCCTTCACCTTCAGCTCAGCGAAAGCGTCAGGGTCGTCAGCCAAAACCACAGGGTCGAAGGCCTCACCAGGGTGGAGCAGATGCAGATACTCGTGCAGCGGACCACCCTGCACACAATAGGCCCGCCAGCAAGGATGGAGTGGGCGTGCACCAGGCTGGAGCTGCCAAGGTAGTCCAGACCGCTCTCAGGGAAGATATGAGCACCAGCCTTGAACCACACAGGCTGATCGATTTGCACACCAGCGTACTTGGCCAACAACTCAGGGGTCAAGCAGCCCAAAGTGCCCAACATAGCCCAACGAGCGTGGGTCAATTCGGCCTCATGGTACACGGCGGCGAAGGTGGTAGGGTCAGCAGCCAAACCGGCGGCGTCCCAACCGTAGTCACCAGGGTACTCACCAGTGAGGCAGCCAGGAGAGGAGGCATCAGAAAATGGGCCCAACCACTTGCTGCGCTCAGGGCCATACCAGGCAGCGGTGGCGAACATGGCCACAGGAGAAAAAGCGAACAGGCAGGCAGGGTAACATTGGCGCTGGTTATACCTTTCTCGGCAAATGGGAGGGCGATGTGGGGGGCCCAGCTCTCAACAGGACCCTCTCCTGTCGCGATGGCCTGCACGTAGTAGCCGAACACAGAGAATATAACCAAGCAGCCGTTCTTGATCTCCTTCACCTCCAGCTCAGCGAAAGTGTCAGGATCGTCAGCCAAAACCAAAGGGTCGAAGGCTTCACCAGGGTGGAGGAGATACTGACGTGCAAGATGCACAACACTACGCGAGGACACTACGCACAATACTTTACGAGGCATACTCTGCCCTGCTCCACCCTTCACCTTTCTGCCCCTGTGCTCGGCTGCGCGGGGCCCTGCCTCCTGGCGCCCTGACCCCACCCCTCCGTCCGTCTCCTGCCCCCCCTGTCCATGCACGCACTTTGCAGCACTGCGCAGAGCAATTCGCGAGGCAACCCGTCCCCCTCTCTTGCTCCTTGGCTGCCCTACTCTCGCCCTCCCCTGCTCTGTTTCACGCTTGTCTCTATGCAGGGCACTACGCACGCAATTTGCAAGCATTTCGCACGGCACGCACCTGCACCTTGCCCACCAGTTATACTCTGGGCGCCGGACTGCACGTGCTGCCAAAGAAGCATCACGCTACGGCTGCCCGCCGCTGCCACAGCCCCCGCACGAGCCGCTGCCGCGGGTGGCCGTTCCAAATGCCGCGGGGGGCGCGGCCCTAGCAGGCCCCGGCTGCCCCCCGGCCAGGGTTTCACTGTACCCCCCGCGGCGCCTGGTCGCCGGGGGGGATCCATCAAAAGTTCCTGTAAGAGATGGAAAAAAAATTGTGCAACGCGCAAACACTTACCCACATGCATCTGGACCTAGGTTACAACAATATAGGTCCACTTGGGGTGGCCTCTTTATTTCGTTTGATGGGACAATATAAAAAGCTGCAAAGTTTCTATTTGAACGTCTGTGCAAATCAGAAGTGGGGGACCCAAAATAAATTGGCCAAACCCTTTTACATCCTAGAACTTGCAACCACTTTGTGTTCCATTCAACTGGATTTCCAAGACATTGGTCTTGTTGACCATAGTGTGATTGACCTCGTCAACACCGTGGTTAACAAATGGAATCCTCAGGTGTTGCAACAAAGCAACACATCCGCACTGCTTTCGCTGAATCTTCTCTACAACTATAATATTGATATGGCGGGGGTTTGTGCTTTGCAAGTGCTAGTAAACCACTTTGCCGTTGACGTGCATACAACAATTTCATGTGATGCATTCGATTCACCCCATTTGTACAGCGACGACGACTAGGTCCTTCGTCAGCAATTCTGTGCAATTTAAAGCCAGTTTCCTTCAACTCCAGACTTTTCTAGTAGCCAAGAGTTCCAACCAGTTCAGGTTGCCATCCGTCGGTGTTCCCAATGTACTGGTGTACTGCTAACGGAATTACCATCACCTTCATGCCATGTCTAAACCTTGGGAGCAAGGGTTACAACTGTTTCTTGCAGTGATTACCATGAGACTCGCAAGTAATTCCTTCACGTGTTTTGCCAACTGTGCTTCGTTCCTCCAACACTGCCACGCGTTTACGATAGATTGCGGTTTGATGGACATACATACAGACGGGCTCTTTCTGAGCGGATATAAAGTCCCATTAGCCTTCCCCTCCACCTTGTGCACAACTCCCACATAAAGAACCCGCGTGTCTTTTAGGAGAGGGGTGTAGATCAGAGGATATATATATATATATATATTATATATATATATATATATCCTCCAATCTACACCCCTCTCCCCAACTCTAGGTGGCTCCACCATACGGCTCTAGGGTACGTGCGAAAGGCACAACGTGGTGCATACACGTGGTGGAAGGGGCTAAACTCCATCAAAACGGGCTCCAAATGAGCTCAAAACACTTGTTTGAGCATCCCAAATGGTCTGGGATCATTTTTGGAAAAACGCGTTTTGACCCATTTTTGACCCATTTTTGGTCGCAAAAAGGCCCACTTTCAAGGCATTTTGGGATTTTCCATGGCCCATAACGTGCCACCACGGGCTCAAAATGGGCTAAAACCACTTGTTTGAGCATCCCGAATGGTCCAGGACCACTTTTGGAAAAACGTGTTTTTGACCCATTTTTGACCCATTTTTGATCCATTTTTGGTCTAAAAACGACCCATTTTCAAGGCATTTTGGGATTTTCCGTGGCCCAAAACACGCCACCACGGGCTCAAAATGTGCTGAAAACACCTGTTTGAGCATCCCAAGTGGTCAAGGAACAACTTTGGAAAAAATGATTTTTTTCGCCCCGGGGACCCCGGTGGACCCACCGTTGGCCCTCGCCGGGCGCGGGCCGGGCCGCCCTCCGGCTGCACCAAGTGACCACAGGTGCGGGGGTCTAGGCGTCTCGTTGGGCGATTCTGATGCTTGGAAACCACAAAAAGTGGGGGGTTGCGGGCGGACTAGGTGCCCTCGGAACTGGGATTTGAGCCACGTAGTCCAAGATACGGCCCGTGCTTGGTTTTGGGGTGTTGGTGCACATTGCGCAGTTTTTGGGGCTTTTTGGCGCCTTTTTGGGCCGTTTCTCGGACATATCGTGGAGTAGAAGGGCACTAGAGGGCTCCTTGACACGGTGAAGTCAAGCCGCCGTTTCCCTTCGTTTGGGTGTTTCGTGCGGGTTTGGGGGCTGTTGTGGGCGAAAAATGGCTGTTTTTGGCCCAAAATTGCGCAGATTTGGGAGGGCACCTCCCGACTTGGCGCCCCCGCCCCGGGCCGCCACCGGTGAATTTCTGGCTCAAAACTTGGATTTGGCAAGGGCACCACCTAGGCTCCAAGATGGCTACATGGGCAAAAGATCCGAAGCGTTGGGACGGAGCAATGGCCAAAACGGCACGGAGACGTGCTTGTTGCTTGTTGTTGCTTGTTGTTAGCTAAATTTAAGGGGAGAGGGGTGTAGTAATATATCATGGATATCTACGTTTGGAAATTATGAAACTATATCCTCAAATTCAATAGGGTCTTGGCAACAACCATGTTTTCTTGGACAATCTTCACCAATCACTCGTCATTGTCCTTGTGGTCGTTTACCAAACTCAAATTTTCTGGGTTGTAAAGACTTGTTGTTTCCTCTTCCTTTTATCCTTGTTTCAAGCCAATGCGTGCGGTAATGGAAGCTTTGGAAAAAACCCAGATTTGTAATTGTTCAACTCCTCATAGAACAGCAAGCACAGCAATACGGCAACACGAACTCCTTACTTGACGACTGCAGACTCCATTGACCAGCTGATTGCAGAGTGAAAAACGTAACGCTCGCACAAAATGCATGGATGCGCTGAAGCCAAATTGCAGAGGTGGCAGCTCAGCTTGTGCAGGAGGTTTACAAGGAGATTTTCAAACTTGGAATGAATCTAATGGACCTTGACTGCACTTGACTCGCACACTGTGCGCCATGCATACCTCGAAGAAAGGCTTCAATGATTAACACTTGCACATGATACCCCTTGCGTGTGTGTGCTGCACAACAGCAAACAAAAATGCAGTCATACTTTGACTCCTGGTAAGATGCTCAGGGGCCACCTGAGATTACTGTGCGGTGCTACACAGAACTGCACCAGGCACTGTGCTTCAGCTCAAAATGTCCCACAACCTAGGGTTGTAGAATGCCCTGAGATGTGCATGTACACCCAAGCCACCCTTACCCCGAAACCCCAAACCAAAATTCGTGAAAAGCACCAAAAAGTGAAAAGTCACCTGTTGTTCATCAGAAGAAACACCAAATCTGATGTGTCACCGCTGTTTCTGGTTTTCCAAAGCGGAACATCATGGCAATCATAACGTTGAACATCATGGCAATCATAACGTTACGGATCCCTGCCTTTCGGGAAAAATGGACACGCTCCCTTCTTCCCTACTGAACCCTCCCCCCCCCCCCCCAACACCACGCAATAGGGGTTATGCTTCGCTGAGGCCTGCCCTTCGGTCTAACGTACCACCAGGTTGAAAGCGGGTGAAAGCAGCGTCCAGGAAGAAGGGCAGGAGAGGTTCAGCTCCAGGTTTTGATGAGGCTGTGGAGGCAGCGTGCACATTCTTTGTGCCCATCCATCACGCAGTTTGCCGTAAGCCCCGGGTGGAACCATCAAATTGGGACGCAGTACATCTGCCACCAGCTGCCACCCTACATGTCAATGGATCGCTCTACCAAGGAACCCTGTCAGTGGTCAGCTCATGCACAAGAGGAGTTCAGCTCACAGGCACACAGCCCAAAATGATGGGACATATGGATGCCATGCACTGGTCTGCTAACACAGCATCATAATTGCCTTCAAGCACCTCCATATATACATCCATAGATGGATGGAACCAACAGGCATGCAGACATGCACTGGTGCACATGGAGCATTCCATGGCTACACACCCCCTGTGGCTGGCTCAACAATTGCCCTTCTAGGGACAGACCCACCGAACAACCCAGCAGCAACCACGTGTGAAACCCATCCGCACTCGGTGCCACAAAGGCGCAGGGCCCACACCGGCTTTCCGGGCCAGCCCAGCCACCAATGCATACATTCGCACTGAGTGCCTTAGCACGCTGTTACCCCCCTGCCAGTCACAGGCCTGCCCTGTGGGGAACTGTTTACCCAGCACAACCAAAGGAACTTTCTGGCCCCAGACATTGCCCCGACCAAAGCCAGAAACATCATGCCCCGCAGCAGTCCAAATCCCTTCGCACAGGGCACTGGGCAGGCTGGGGGGATTGCCC
This sequence comes from Eutreptiella sp. 'Long Island Sound 2002', assembly GCA_964036045.1. NCBI lineage: Eukaryota > Euglenozoa > Euglenophyceae > Eutreptiales > Eutreptiaceae > Eutreptiella > Eutreptiella sp. 'Long Island Sound 2002'. Next base: position 2,404,919 of record OZ038402.1, on the reverse strand, counting down.
AGCCCATGGAGGAACATTCCCCTCCTATTCGGCCTGTGACAGACCTTCAACCTCTGACAGACTCCCCTGTTCACAGGTTGTCATCCAGACCAGGTGGTGCAGGCTAAACAACCAGGTGCAGAGCTGTATTGAGGGCACCATCTCTAGCCCTCCAACCTGACAACAGACGAAGCTTACATGTGCACCCATGTGGTCACAACCACAGTGTCCAGCATTGTGCAACCGAGTGGAAAGAGACCTGTTGGGGGAACTTTTTCGGTGGTGGGGGCTGGCGCCCCATGCATGACCTTCAACCAGGACAGAAATGGCGGTGGCATCATGCAAGTAACACAGGCAACCAGCATGGGGTCAGCAGAGCATGAGCCAGACTAGCCACCAGGGTCTGCCGGGTCAGACATGATCAGAGCCGGGACCTACTGAGTTGGATACACAGCTGGTTCCGACTGAGTGCCGGGTGCGACAAGAGCCGACAATACTGGGGGGCACGTGGTGCGGGGTGGATTCGGAACGAAATTCGGCGCCCCCTGCAGGACACTATGGGCATGTTTGGTGTGGGCACATAGGCCGGGGTCAGGCATTCAACAGGCCCTTGAGCCCGTGGTAGGGCGTGGGTCCCCTTCCCTGCCACCAGTTCTCCTCACCCCCGTCTTTTCATACCCCAAATTCCGTTGCCCCCTTCACCGGCAGTGCACACATGGTGCGCACATCTTGGGATGAAATGCCCCGGTGCAGGAGGACCCAGGCATGCTGGAATTCGTAGCTGCGCAGCCCCCCTGGAATGGTGGAAATGCAACCCGGACGAATTCCAACAATTCAGGGTACCAGTGTGGGGGGCTCGGGGCATCCCATCCTGAACAATTGGAGAGGGATTCCTGAACCATTGTCGGGTGCATGCGGCCCCGTTGGGCAACCTGTGCACCATCAACAGCCACCGACTGTTGCCAACATGTAGCCACTACCCCTTGGCAACCACATGTCTGACAGGCATCCATGGAGCTAATCACAGCCTGTCCAAACAAGAACAAAGCCCCACTGACTCTGCACACTGCTACAGTTGCTGCGACCAGAAGCCCAAAAATGCACAGAATTGGGTTGAAGCGGTCTTTGGTTGGACATATTACGAGGTTTTCAAGGCTCCCCTCAGCCCCTCAAGCTGGGATCGTTGCCGCACAAAATCATTGTAACCTCATAGTCCGGCTTGTTTTGTCACGGCTGGCATCAGCCGCTGCATTCTACTATACATGGGAGATCCGTCCCTCGTGTACACTGGGTCGCCCTGGAGGGCCAGCACTGTGACGGCCTACCTGCAGTGTGCCTGTGGCTTCAGTTGGAAAGGGGGAGGGGGATTGAGGGTTCGCAGCCAAGAATTCCAAAAAGCATCCACAACCGCGACTGCAACCGTATGAGAGGTTGTTGGACCAGCATGAGACTGATATCCTCCAGATTCTGACCAGGCTACACCTCAACCGAGATTGAGGACAGATGCCAGGTTGCGTGTAGACAAACACAGAAACCACCAAGTAGGGGTTATGTAGCCACTTTGATTTTGTCCCAGTTTTGGGGACCCCCCAGATGACAGGGGTTATGTAGCCACTTTGCCCACATGTGGGCCCCCAAAACGGCTTGGAACCGCATTCACGTGTCACCTTCAAGGTTCCCAGCCACAGCCCACACCCCACCCTCCCTCAACCTACGCCCGCAAAAAGGCCGCTTGAACCACGCCCACGGCCATTAGCAGACAGCTCAACGGCGGTTGATGCAACCAACATCAGCGTTCGCCAAAAACACACGGGCCTCAACAGCTCTGCAACCATGCGCATACCATACCGACCGCATAATCACCTCCGTATTTGTTGACACCTGCCCCAATCTGACCGAACCGGCACACCACTGGAACGACTGTGACTCAAAATGAAACAACCGCCCGGAAATCACACCCGACCTGCATTCATTCAACTTGTTGTTGGGATAGGGGAGTTGCCCTTGGAACGGGAAGGGGGGGAACGCTGGCCAAAACATCGGGGTAACAGATGCCCTGGTGCATCGGAGCATGACTGGCGGCAGGTGGAGGCTCACCTGAGGGGAATGACAGGGAGCACCCGGGGCAGAGCCGGCAGCACAGAGCAATGATGCGGTATCACAAGCGCCGCTGGGGGCCCTCCTGTGCCTGCACAAGCCGCGTTCGAGCCGTCTGTGAGTGAGGGGCAGATTAGAGGAAATAACCCCAAAGGGATCAGCCCTCGGTGACGCAGCAGAGGCCCATCCAAAAGGGTGTGACAGAGACTCAGCCCTGTTCAACTGCGCGGCAATGTGACCAGGTCAAGGATCCTGCACGATCCGGAGACTGACGGTCAATATATAAATGAGAGCACATCTTTTTTGGACCCTTTTGAACAATCCGTCTTACGCTCCGTGTCGATGCAGAAGAACATGTGACTGCTGCCAGATGCAGGCCCCTTCCCCCTCCCCCTCCCCCCTGCGTGCTTGCTCCTTGCAGCCCAAGCCCCGAAGTCAATTTAGAGTAAAACTGACGGTAAACCATCCCCTGACGACCCCCCCCTCCCCCAGGGTTTAAGCATCAGCCGGGTGACGGCGCTGATTGCGCTAGGGGATGCGCACAAAACGGCCGTGGGGGGCAGGGCGCCTTTACCCTGCCCGCCTCTTTGGGGTGTCTGTCTGCCCCCAACGGCAACCGGTTTGGACTTGCCTCGCCACCAGTAACAGCTTCAGCAACCACCTTTTGAAAGCCCCCTTGGGCTCCCGTTCTCCTCAAGCGCATCCCTGAGGGTAGCTGGAGAGGTCAAATGACTGAAGCAGGACTGCGGCAGGGCCGCCCGCACTGCCTTGCCGAGACTCCGATGAACCCGGCAGCACGCCGGCCAGTCAGTAGCTTTTTTTTGGTTCTGATCTCCTGCTGCCTTGCAGACTCTCGGAAATCCAACTCTGGGTATGATTCGGCGATGGGGGTCGCTCCACGCGTTGATATTGCACGCTCCCGGGCATCAAAAACCAGAGTCTCGTTGTGGAGGGAATGTCTGCCATGCCATGCGGCTGCCTCCTGGTTTTCAAGTGCTTGAGGATGTAGCGTTCCTGCTCCACACCGGCCAATCTGCACCCTGAATCCACAGGGGTCAGGAGATCGGGGCCTCTTGGTCGTGGGTGGAGGGAGCTTTTCCGCCAGTTTCCAGACTGCGGTGCTCCAGGCACGAGGAATGGGGGGGGGGGGCACCAAGTAGCACAACATTAGGGGGCGCACCGTGCGCTGTGCGCACGCTGTGCGAAAAGTCGGCTGTTTTCCACCCCCGGTAGCCTAGGGTCCCAGGGTCCTTAACTCCGCACCCCCGATGCTGTTTTGAATTGATCATACATCCTTCTGTAGGTGGGTGGTGTTCAGGGGTGTTCCAGGGATAAACAACGTAATAATTGGCGCTGTGCCCAAACGCCCCCTTAGAAAAAAAAAAAGGGGGGGTAATTTTGGAGACGTCTGTCAGTTGCCAGTTGACCAATCAACTACCAATCACCGTCAATGAATGGTAACTCTGCCAACCGAGGCCTCACATTGGCCGTGCCCGAACAAAACAGGTGCAGCTCCTTTCACACGGCCCGGCCCGTCACGCCGGTGCAACTGCACTACAAGTCGTACACGCTGTCGTACATCAACATGGTGGCCACAAGGGTGGCCGCGTTCGGGGTTTCCGATACAGCATCCGCCATCATGTCCACGTCAATCTCCTGCAGCGCGTCGGCAGTCTCCTGGCCAATACACAGCGTCTTCAATGCGGCAGTCTCTGGGATCCGATGTGTTAACTGCTGGTAGGCAGTCACTGCTCGCGGACTGTAAAAGAGTGCGGTGAACAGGGAAGAAGGGCCTGGCCAGATAGGCGGGAGCAAGAGAGAGAGAGAGAGAGAGAGAGAGAGAGAGAGAGAGAGAGAGAGAGAGAGAGAGAGCGCCCCACCAACCCCCTGTCTGAAGCATTCCCCTATGGACGAAGATGACGGTCCTAAAGCGGGGCTCTGGGGATGTAGTACAGACCCATCCCAGGCTCAGGAATCCCCCCTCACTCAGGAAAACATCAAATCTGGAAATGGGTGGTGGTGTTTGGGGGGTGAGACCTAATTAATTTGAGAGGATTAAACTGTAGAAAAACAGGTGGTCTTTTGGGGGGGTGGGGGGAGACCTAATTAGGTCTGCAGGGAAACAGACAACTGTGCAGCGAAAAGCAGGTTGCGGTAATGCACTCCTCAGTATGGCAAAAGTGCATCTTTTTTCTCCATGCCATACCTGGTTGGGCTTAGAAGACTGAACGAGTGAGCCACTTAGTACTTCCGGGTGTTCATACTTGTCCGCTTTTTGAGGAGGGAATCCTCCACTTGTGGATAGGTGTTGGTTGCCCCCCCGTTGAGTTGGGAGTGAAGAGGACGGGTTCAAAAAAGCTGCAAGAGGCGGGCAGTCTGTTGGGCTACCTAACAGCCACAGAAAAAGTATTCCTGTTGCATGAGAGTGGGACAGTTGTCCCACTACACACAGGTGCTGCTTCTGCCCCTTGGCATCCCTCCCATGCCAGCGCCAGCATGCTCCACACAAAGAATTCGGAGGGTGCTCACCGCCACCGATGTTGGAAATGCAACACAGGGCCAGGGGTTCAGGAGTCCGGTGAACACTATGTTAAACTTTTCAATGCCAAGGCTCACAAACCCAGCACGCAAGAAAATCCCACCCCACAAAAACCACTGAAAAGGCCTTTGACCCACCCTCCCTCCCTTTGACCCCCCGAACCCCCAGGGTAGGGTGTCTGACACACGTAGCAATAGCCTGTTCCACACTCACCAAGTGTTACCCATCAGCGGTGAGCAGCATGTTCAGACATTTTGCCCGTTGTTTCAAGGACTCGCCGCCCATGTGGTCTGCAGCGGGTGTTTCTCCTTACCAACGCCCGGCGTTGGGGCCTAGGCAGTGCTGTGCACTGGGTGTTGATCCCACCAATGGCCTGGTGTGCAGCCTCAGCAGTGCTTTGCGATAGGTGTTTGTCCTGTCAAGCCCCAATGGGAGCACCCAGTCAAAATGCATTCCAGTCTGAGTCCCCGCCATCCCCGCCCCCAATAACTCATGTTCCACGGGAAACTTCGGATCCTGCACCAATAGCAGGGGTTCCAGGTCCTATGGCCAGGTGAGCCTTTTGAGGGGGAGTGTAAACCGCTGGGCAGAGCTGTAACCAGGCAATCGGGGAGCGGCCCTTTCCGGGTTTTGGGGCTTTTCGTTTTAGATGACTCCACAGAATTAGCTCTGTACACCGGGGAATCGTTCCTGGGCAGCTGGCAGGCTGCGAGTGGTAGTCTCCAAAATGGCACTTGCCAGATGGTTGTTGTGGCGGAAGACGAGGAGGCGAGCCTGGCGGAGGGGTGGTGGTTCGTAAGGTCCTTCATCCCCTTTTATGTGCCCCACACTCTCTGCTCCACCCACCCACCCACCCACCCACCCACAGAGAAAAAAGAGTTTTTGGTGCTCAATGCCGCAAGGGCTGTGTGGACACGCAGCAAACGCGGTCAACGTGTGTGCAGAAAAATTGTCTCGTCATGTATTTATATTTTGCGGTAAATGCCAGCACGGGTTTACACGTATTTACCGCAAAAAAAAATTACACAACATGACGATTTTTTTGTGCACACATTTACCGCAAAAAAAAATTGCACCTGTTGCAACATACACTAAGCACAAAGACCAGGGGCATACAGGGGGCATACCCAATCTCAAATCCCCAAAATCAAACAGCCATGCAATCCCGCAGCGGACAAATCCACAATCTCAGCCCTGGCACAGCACACACACACACACACACAGCATATGGAGTCTGCACAACCTGCACATCACGATCCATTCCTTTGGATCCCAATCCTCGACGCATTCCAGCAGTGTCAGGGATTCCTGCGTGAGCGCCGGCACCTCCCGGAAAACCTCAAAGCAATAGTAGTCCAGTTTGGCGGCCCGCAAGTTGTCCAAGAAAGGGTTGTATTCAATTTTGTCATCTCCGAGGACCATTGTGCGTGCCAAATTGCGGGGAAGGAGCACTGATTGCGCCAGAGGTATGAGATTGTTAATATCCGTCGCCTGATTGACGTGAAACAATACAACGATGGAGAAAAGGAGTTGTAATCAAGCAAACGACAACATTTGATGTGGGCAGGAAGGTGGGTGCAAAGATTTTGGGGGGTTTGGAAGGATACAAGTGACATTTTACAGCAGGTTCCAGCAAATTCTATTGCCTTCGGCACGGCACTTCGAAGCGAGTACCCCCCCCCTTTGTAATAGCTACGCCAAAGTACGGAATTAATACGGTCCCTACGCCTACTGTAGCTATTACAAGGGCGTGGCTTGCGCACGACACATACAACTACCGACATACACGTGAGAGAATGCATGGTATGAGTGAGCTGGTGCAAGAAAGGGGGATATAGTACACAAATATCCCCAAAATCAGAGCTATGTGGGTTCAAGTGGGCAAACACTCACAACAAATGTGTCCATGACCCTATGTAGCTGGCAAATTTGTCACCAAACCCTGTTATGCGGCTGCACTACATTTGTACCGAATTAAAATTAGGTACCAAATTAATACGGTCCCTACGCCTACTGTAGCTATTACAAGGGCGTAGCTATTACAAAGGGGGGGGCGGTAAGTGACATTGTGGGGAAGATGTACACCACAGGTTGACGAAGTTTCGCCCATCGCAGTGCAGACACACCCAAAGCAGCGCTTTGGGGGGTCTGGTTGGTGCTACATGAGTTTATACTCACTCCTTTGTCACCACATGATCACCCAACGGCCCAAAGGTCCCCAGGGGTCGTTGGAGGCCATCGCGATTAACGCATAACAGCCTGGAACGGCCAAATCCTCACTGGTGGGGCCCCAAGGCAGGGCCCTACCAGATCTTGGAAAATAGGAGATAGCACCCGGAACCCATGGGGGTCCACAACTGATAACGACCGTGTTTTCGGCGTGTTTGCCCACCGCGGTGCAAACCAATTACGGGGGTCCGGGTGCCATCTCCGGCTTTGCAAGCCCCCCTCCCCCATGGGGGGGGGGGGGCGCACCAGTGAGGGTTTGGCTGTTTTCAGGCACCAAGCACGCCCGAAACAGCACTTTCAGGGGGCCAACAAGCACCATTGAACAAATCGTCACAATCACATGAAATCAACAACAAAGAGCACGACATTTCGCCTGTGTGGCATAACCCCTATGCAGGAAGCAGGGGTGTTCTAGCTGTCACCCAGGCAAAATGCACCCCATCCAGCACAACCTCAAGTGCATTCCGGGCCCTTTTTGACACCCCCCCCCCCCCAAAAGCAACATTCAGAAGCTGCAGACATGTGCATCAGACGTCAGCCGACCGGTGTTGCTTCCACCATCAATGTAAGCGCTATCACACAATCACATGGCACCAACGATGGACCATTTGCAGGCCCCACTGCGTCGGAATCCGGATTCCGGAATCAGAAAGGGACAGCCGACAAACTTCGTCAAATAGCAAGATTTCTTCTCAAAACAGTGCAGTGCACATGGCGAGTACGGAAACAGACAGGCACAACCAGGGTCCCTTTGGGAGAGAGGGGGGAGAGGCTTTGGTAGGGGGAGGGTGGGAATGTTCTGAGCAGGACACTCCACGTCTGGTTCCGACAAAAGAGTCTGTGTACCTCAAACCACTGAGGGCTTCCCAAAACGGTGCAGGAACACACACGAAAAGGCTTGCAAAAGGCCATAACGTGAATCTACATAGGTGCCTATCACCCATCCTGTAGGTAGTTTGTGATTTGCAAACCCTATCGTGGCCCCGAACAACCCCCCACACCCACCCACATGCTCACATCAATACTAAAGTCTTGGCCATACTTCAACGTTCCAGAAATATCCTGATTTGGAACAGTTACGGTCCACATACGCCACCGGAAGTGGCGCACTTCAAATTTAGTTCAAGAAGCCCAGGTTTTTTGTGGTTTTGTGTTGGCACCGACAAACCTCGTCGCCATATACTTCCATGAATCCCATCTCGCGCAACGTGTTGCAGGTGTCGGCCCCAACAGCAAAACACGGGCACTCACGCTTCGTGTGGTTGAGGCGGGTGACAAGGGTCCCTGCAAAGAACTGATCGAGGCAGGTTTGAAGGCCAGAAAGGCAACGAGAGTCCGTGACGATGAGGCCAAAAGGGCCGGAAATATCGTTGAGCAACCCTTGTCCCAGCATAATGGGAAGCAAATCCTCCTGGCTTTGCACTGGGAAGCGAATGACGTCGTAGGTCTTCTTGTTCAACTGGTATTCATAGCTTGTCTCCAACTCTCTATCAGAAAGTGCAGGGTCGCCATCTTCCAAAAAGAGGATAACCTGGCAGAGGACAGCATTGGTCACAGAAACTGCAGTGCCATCCACAGCCTGTCGGGCACAGTCGAAGTGTCTCAACGTGGCCGAAGCGCCGTCTGACCTCGCGGTATGCCGTTTGCGAGGTTTGTGGTGCCATGCCATGTTGCTGTTTGCGTTCACGTTTAACACGAATTTTTGCGAGAGACGAGGACAACGGTGAACCAAAGGAACTGGATGAGCAAGGACGCTACCTTGGCATAAGGGTTTGAGTTCAACGCTTCATCAAACTTAAATCGCTTGCCTCTTTGTGTGGGCCGGGACGGAAGGTCCTCTCCCGCCATCATTGCTTCCCAAGGAACATCATCATCTTCGTCGTCCCACCTCGGTGCCTTGGCTTTCGGCTTCCTCTCATACTTTGGTCTTGGCTTTGGCGTAGGCAGGGCGAGGAAATCGTCAACTACGTCGTCCTCGACACTCTCACCCAAATCATCCAAATCAACGAGTTCATCCTCATCCTCATCCAGAGCGTTCTCACTCAGTCCGGGCTCATCCAGTTCACCCAGAGCGTCATCTACGAGCGTCTCGGGCTTCGGCTTTGCAACAGCCTCTTCTGCTTCTAATGCCTTGGCCTTTGCCTTGGCCTTCGCCTTTCCCGGTGGCCGTCCCCGCCTTGGCTTCGGCTTTGCAACGGCTTCGGCTTCACCTGTTTCCTCTTCAGCTGCTGCCTTCTTTGCCCGCCCCCTCGGCTTCGCCTCTGCGTCCGCGTCCGGTGCTGGTTTGGCCTTGGGTTTATTTTTGGAGCCGGGAGGCCGCCCACGGCGTTTCGGAGCTGGTTTTGGTGCCTCAGTGTCGTTTTCGTCTCCGACAGCGTGCAACGACGTTCCAGCCATTGTTGCATGGGCGCCATAACCAACCATGCCCCAAGGTGGGCTTTGCGTGCCCCGGTGCCGCAGCACCTTTGCAAACGCGCCCACCAAGGACACCCCGAGTGAGAAATAGGCCAGAAGCGTCAGACTATTGGCATTGTTTGTCCCATCCCGCAGTTGTATGGTGCTTCTCTCAACATCACCCCATCTTTTGGATTCGGATTGCAAGTGTTGCGGAGTCTGCAACGCATGCTGCTGTGTGGACCGGTGTGGGGACTCACGAAGCAGGGGAGTAACCAAGCGTCCAACCTGGGTCGAAATAGATTGGGTTGAAGCGTTCAGCTGTGTCGGGTCGGTCTGATAAGAAGTCCAAATAAGGAAACTAAGACTTGCCCCCAGCAGCAGTACTGTGCATTTGGCACGAGTGAAAAAAACTTGGAGACGCATTTCCATATTGAACTTGCTTCACCTAACCATGTCTGAGAAAGATGCACAGCGCGCTCGTTGGGGCCATGAAACTAGGTTTTTGAACACGACTATGGACTCAGAGTCGAAAGAATGCAGGGCTCGTATTGCGGTGGACTGGATTGGAAAACCACGTTCTGCGCAAAAAAATTTGTTCGTACGAGCTAACTGCAGTCGAAATGCCACAGTGGACATTTTTGAAATCCTAATGTGGGGCGGCAAATGATTCCTCCGAACACTCGAGCCTGGTTGTATGACTGAACTGCTACCACTACTCGAACTGCCTTGTGCCTCGATTCCTGCAAACCTGGGTCAAACCTTGGTTCACTAAGCGTTCAGTGTTCCCAGGCCAAGTAATGCTTCGCACAACCCCAGGACCACGTTTCTTTTTCAGAGGACCAACTGCCGAAGCAAATGTAAACGGGAGTTCTGTTCAGAGTTCTGGTCAGAGCTATTGAATTCCGTGGCGACTGCCTTTACGCAATTTAGTCCCACAGTCCCCACGCAGGACAGTTCACCTACACACACTGCCCCATCAGCGTGTCGCCCTCTGGACGACCAAAGCACGATTTGAAGGCCAGGCTAGACTAGAGGTCAACTCATTTCGAAAGGTGCGGTCCGTGTTAGGAGAGGTGGTGCAGGTCACTTTGGAAGGTGCGCGCTGTTTTGGAAGGTGAAGTCCGTTTTGGGAGACGTGCAGGTCATTGTGGAGAAGGTGCAGGTCAGTGTGGAGAAGGTGCAGCTCAAGTTTAATAGTGGAGTGCACTTTGCCAAGAGGGTCAGAAAAGCTAGTCTGGGAGAGGTGCAGGTCACTGTGGAGGCAGGTCATTTTGGAGAAGGTGCAGCTCATTTTCAGCTCAAGTTTAAGGGTGGAGTCCGTTTTGCCAAGACGGTCAGAAAAGCTGCCAGCTACATCCTGTTGAACCTATGCACGCAGAGCATAGGGGTAACCATGGGGACACAGTTCCCAGGGAAGTGTTTGTGCGCGCCCTTTCTTCCGCCTCCACGTCAAAATAAAAAACTTCATTTTCGAATCGTCCACCCTTCCCCGAGTCCTGTTTAGAGAAGGGGGTGGGGTTTGTAGCGGACGGGGGATGGTGACTGTAACAGTCGACAGGAGCCGTACAGTCTAATGGATTTGACCCAGTACATGTTGTGTACGGAGAAGCAAAAGGATATCCTTACGGGGTATGTTTTAGTGTTTTAGTGCGGAAGATGAAGGTGGAGGTCCCGTGTGCGCTGAGTCCTGAAACGCGACCGATGCGATCGATTGTCAATAAGGGAAAACCCCGCTAACTTGGACTGAACCGCGACGCGCAGAGTTTTGAGATTTTCTCGAAATTTTTGGCAGATGAAAGGTTGAGACGCTGGGAATGTCTTTTTCAGGTGTCTGTTTACCAGGTGAGCTATCTGTAATGTCGTCGAGTCGTCGATTTCGCAGTGTAATTTGGTCAAACTTTCAGACACTTAGAGGACCACTTTTTACCCCAACCCCACTAACTTGGACTGAGTTGTATGTAGACGCATTTGAATAACTTTGTGCCACTGTTTGCGTTCGAAGTGGTGTTTTTTGCATTGGACAGCTTGCAGCTGTCTAGTCATGTCGAAAACGTGGTTTGAGTTGTCTTTTGGTTGGTCCTGTGTTGTACTTGTTGGGGGTTTGTTCCCTTAAAGTGAAACTTTGGTCATTGGTCATGTACTCTGAGCATGCCATGTCCTTGAGACATGATGGGTTGGATCTCGACATGTCCCATGTTTCGAGTTTAGAAGTTCGTTTTTGGGTGTTTGGCCACAGGGTGACGTACGTTTTATGGGTTTAACTCGCGGTTAGGGTCCCTTTCCATAGGTCACAAGTTCGTGGTTCGGCCGTTGGGGTGTTTGGACCAATTCTGCACATGTTGGTTGGGAGGGAGATGTGCAATTGTGAAGATTGTTTGCTTTTGCCACCAAAATGTGGCTTGCATCTGCCTGCACAAGGTAAGTCATGGTCATTCAACACGTTTCTAAGTGCTTTTGACGTTTACAACACAAGGCTGGCTTGGGGATGTGTTGTAATTATAGCATTTGTTGGTTGCCTATCATCAAGGGTGGCAAATTGGTGTGGTACAATGTTGTAGTGACCAACTTTCGACCTGGAAGAGACCATCGGATACGCCTCGATTCGGAAGACAATCCACCGTGGGTACACCCTTACAAAATGGATCCGAGCCAACTAGATGAACATCGACGACAATTGGACAAGTTGCATCGATCTGGTCGCATCAGACCATCCTCGAGTCCATACGGAGCGGGTTGCCTACTGGTGAAGAAAGCGAATGGTAAATGGCGTATTGAAGCGGTAGCGGCAGGGTCTCCCTACCGCTACCCGCTGTGGCTCGCACGTGCGCTGAATAGCGCAATTTATGACGTAAAATGGGATTACGAAAGCTACAGAGCAATAGCGAGGATTGCCGTTTTTTATGTTAAAATAGCAGTTTTTTATAATAAATTTATGCTGTTGTGCCCCATTTTGTAATTATACGCGAGATTTCACTGTTTTTCCGTGTTTTCACAGGCATCTATGTAGATTTGAAGGCCTGTGGCTAACGCCTTAGAACAGTTTAAGCAACTTAAACCGACTCACGAAATGTTCGATTCTTGCAGAAATTGCGGTGCTTTGCAGGAGGGTCACGAACACGCTTCAAAACTGTTCTAACAACCCTGAACAAGGACAGCCGCCGGCCGCAGCGCATCGCAGCGCCAAGGAGCGGCGCCAACACGCGCTGAAGCCAGAAGGCGCTGGGCGCAGCGCCAGTCAGTGAGTGTAAGGGAAAACCCCGCTAACTTGGACTGAACCGCGACGCGCAGAGTTTTGAGATTTTCTCGAAATTTTTGGCAGATGAAAGGTTGAAGAAAAGTTTATAGTGTTTTCAGCACTGTGTTTTTGCTTCTCCTGCTGCTTGTTGTTGCTATAGGGTGTCCTGCTGCTGGTTTTGGATGATGAAAAGCTTTTGTTTGTTGAAATACAGTAAAGCCAACTCAATCCAGGATAGCCCAAGCCAACAGTATGCAAAGAGAAGGTGATTCAGGATCAAAGCATGAAGGGCTGCAGTGTAAACAGTGAAAGATGATTAGATATTCACAGAAACTGCAACTCAGGATACAAATGAATGCATATTCACAGAGATAGCTGAAATGTTTTGGGAAAAGAGTTAGAAAACTGCCTCAGGATCACTCTCTCTCCATAGTGCCATCTTAGGAGATGTGCACTCTTTGTTTTGGGTCCCATATGTGCTGAGGTGGCATGGTATGTGGCGATGAGGTCACTGCCATGTCACATGGGATCTTCCTACTTAGTTAGGCTGACCAGGAATTGAACCCAGAACCTCTCAAAAAGAGGTGCCTAACCCCCTAGGGTGCATACCACTAGGGCAGATAAGTATTCATGGATAAACATAGATAAATTCATAGGTTCTACCTTAGGTATGTCAGTGCTCAGTCAACTCAGGAAAAGATGTTTTACTTCTGATTGAAAGGGGATTAAGGGGTCCACTCCATATCCTGATTGGGTGTTTGGTTCCATAGGTCAAAATGTGTTCTCACCACTTTTGGCTGGACCAATACTAAGATAAAAATGCATGGATGCTCAGTGCATCTCTAATACAACTAGAGTATGTCCCAAAGCAATGGAAAAGCACTTTTTCTTACTCCCCCCTTGTGCTGTGGTGGCCACCACTGTCGCATTTTAGGAAAAAGGGAATTTTTCTTGGCCTTTCCTTGGTTTCCACATCTACTTTAAAATACCTACAGTCTCCCTCACACTGGAAAAATGGGTGCTCACCATGGCTGGCGCCCTTTTGCTGCTCTGATTGTACAGTTTCCTACAGAAGACTCAGCGCTCTTGGCGCTGCCGGGGCTCCTGTGGCTTGGTTGGGTTAGATTGGGAGCATGCCAAACATGTGCATATGCATCCCTCCCTCCAAGACGCAGCGTCGACATAACCCAAACGCAAGACACATTATACACACTCGCATGGGTTCTCGTAAACCTGCTGGCGACCTGTGACCTGTCTTAGGGCGTAGGGAGTCGAGAAAGAAATTAATTTGCCCCTTGGTGGGGTCTTGGTTCTGCTCAGTCTCTCCAGGCACCTGCGTTTCGGCCCGAACACGGCCTACTCAGCGAGGCTGCGCGTGGGTATCTGCAGAGGCAGGAATGGGAGAATTATGGACGAATCCACGCAAAAACGAAGCGACGACACCAAAATCCGTCAAATGACGGCGTAGAATTTTTCTGAAACGACACACCTGAGCAGAATCCAATTGTGCATCAGAAGCACATTTTTATAGAAATTATAGTCATCTTTGGATTTTTTAAATCCAAAAATTCATACGTCCAAAATGGTGGCGCGCAGGAGCGGCTCCTAGCGAAGCGCCGGAAAATGGAAAAATAATGGAATTATAAACGTATGTATCACGTAGTCTTGAAAATGACGAGACACACATTAATAAACAAACATACAGATTCCACCCACACTAATAGAAGCTTCAAAAATTCAAGAATTCGAAAATCAATTGAAGAGACTTCAATGAATCAGGTATAAACTACAGGTATGCTCGTCTTGCATGCCGCATACACATTGCTCGTCTCGTGTCTCCGTGAACGAGTCGTGTAGCAGCGTTAACAACGATAACCACGATAGGACGCGGTAGAGGGATTGATTAGAAAGATTGCAGATGATTAGCGGTCAGATCAGGGTGATTAGTCATACACACAAGTGCATAGCAACGTTCTTCGCGTGCGTCCCTTTTGTCCTCTCTCCTTGCTTCACTTCCCAGCGGTAGGTAAGGTAGGTACGCCCAGGCGGGGCCACCCCCTGGTGGAGTCAAGATCGTGGTGGAGATGGGCAGGTTTGCCCACGTGATCGTGCATAGTCGTGCATGCACACACGCATTAAAGGGTAGGCCACGCGAAGTGCGCACGGTAAACCTTGTTTAGGCTACCCAGGGGCTCCTCGGTACGTTCTTTAAGAGAACCTGAGGAGTCCCTTAACGCTTGCTTGCTTGATAAGGGTAGCTGCTCCATGCAGCGTGTTTGCGGACAGCGTATTATAGGGCACACTGAGAAGGGTATAATACCTGGAGTGTGTCTTGGTTCCTCCGCCGCAAACGCCCTTTCATTTGCCTTTGCTTTACAGGTGGGCAGGTAGGGTGAGTGGTGCAGCAGCATTTTTTTTTATGCCCTGCTAAACAGGGGCGCAGATCACACAAACAAGGAACTCCGCTCCGCCTGTGGCAGAGCAGGGAGTCCGACTTCATCGACATCTGCGCCTTGCACACGAGAGCACTCCTTCCCTCCAAGCCCTTGCAGGGGAAACGCGTTGTGGCGTCCCCTGTGAGGCCACAGTTGCTTAGCAGCGCTGTGTTCTCTTGTCATTTCACAGGTGGGTCGCTAGGACCCTCGAGAACCTCCTCTTCGCAACGCCAAGTAGAGTGTGCGTGTAGGCGTGGTAGTCCTGCGTGGGGGCTAGAGCCAGTTGCCCAGCGCTCGCCCACCAGGATGGTGCCACTGTAGGGTGTGTAGGACCTGTAGGGGGCGTGTCACTGTCCCACCCTTTTCCTGCAATTTTAGCTGGGTTGGTGGGCTGTGACAGTGGGTTAGGTTAGTGTTTTTGGCCACATAGCAAACAGGCGTTTTGCATGCCTTCATAGCTTTTGGCCACCCCTCCCTTTAGTAGTCAGGTAGGTAGGGAAAACAATACCTGGACTAACACTCTGGGTATTCCCCCAAGGTTTTGCGCCAGCACAGAAATTGGGCGCATAGGGGAGGGGAGACCCGGGGCGTACCCCGTGGCATCAATAAGCCAACCCTCCAGGTTCAGCAAGGGCGCAGACTTGGGTATAATTAGGACACCACTTCTGCGGCTTGCTCTCAGGACCTTAGGACTAGCACATTCACACATACGCTTTGGCAGGTAAGGGTAAGGTTCAGTCCCTAGCTTTATTCTTGGAGGCAAGCGTCTCGGCGAGCCTCAACAACTCACCAAGGTTGTTCTGGGACAAGTAGTCAACCAGAACTGAGTTTAGGCGTCCCTCAGGTAGAACAAATGCAGAGAAGGGCTCCCAGGTGGCCTCTTCGACTCCAAACCCTTCCCAGAGGGTGAGGAAGCGCCAACCCTGGCGATAGCGGTGGCGTAGGACAGACTTCACCAGGTAGAAGCCCTCCTTAGCCATCTCCTCGGCGTTCATGTCGGGGAGTTCACCTTCAACTTCCATAGGGCTGGCAGCCCCTTGTAGGTCCAGAGCGGCGATTTCCTCGTCGTTCAGCTCCCACTCCTCCCCACAGAGGTCTTCAGGATCATGGTAGCGCTTCAGGTGTTGAGCGGCGCACACCAGGGTCCCCCCTAGACGGGGAGAACACCGCACCGTGATACGGTGACCATCCACAGATAGAATCTTGTACGGCCCGAAGTATGGGTCATCGCTGGTAGAGCGAGGCCAGGCGGGTAGTCGGCTGTGGTGCACCAGCACCCAGTCCCCCTCTTGGTAGGTGGCCGGTACTCGGTGCTTGTTCTTCTTGTTCCACTGACGCTCCCTCACTCTCTGGAGCATAGCCTTGGCCTTGTCCACCTTCGCTTGTTGCTCTTGGACCCACTCACCCACAGAAGAATGGGTGTCCTCTGGATAGGGGGCATGTAGGAACCACGCCGGGCGCCCCATGAATAGCTCATGTGGCGAGTAGCCAGTAGCTGAACTCTCTTGGGAGTTCATCATCAAGGATATGACGGGGAGTAGTCTCACCCAGTCTCTGGTGCGTTCAGTTTTGCACCATATCCTGACGTTCTCCTTCAGGACACGAATCTGTCGCTCACATAGGGGGTTGCTCGTGTGAGAGTAGGGAATCCCCGTAGACACCTGGACATTGAGGGACCTCAGGACCCTCTTGTACCAGCCAGTATCTGAGCGTACTCGTACGTCCTCATCGGAGTTGATCTCCTTGGGCGCCCCATAGACACAGAACCACTCCTCCAGGAGTATCTTGATAGTCTCCTCTCCGGTAATGTGCTTGGTACAGGGGAACACCCTGGTAAACCTGGTCAACCCACAGGTTACCACGAGGGCGAAGTCATAGCCCCCGAACTTCGGCATCTCCGTGTAGTCCACGTATAGAACACTGTTAGCACAGTGAGGGATGGGCAGGGTCGAGTAGAGACCTCTGTCCCTGATATCCCCTGGTTTACAGGACCTGCACGGGCACTTGTCCACGATAGGCAGGAGCGTCTTCCGCAGCTGGTCGTCAGTCCACGTAGTGTGGAACCACTGCTTGAACAGCCTCAGGGTACGGTCAGCACCCACATGACCACTGGACTCATGGGTCCACTTCAGCAGCGCTGGGACTCGGTCACTAGGCACCACGATGCGGTCCTCGTGCCAGAGGTAGCTCTTGTCCCGCTTCCACTGGTCTTGGTTGACCAGGAGGGGTTCAAGGCGTTTCTCCAGGCGCCGGTAGATATCCCCAAACTCCTGTAGGTACTCCGATTGTTGGAGTCCATCCAGGGGGCGTATCATGGTCATGTTCAGGTCCAGGTGTACGTCCATACGGCTGAACGCTTCCCTAGCCAGCGCTTCAGACCGGGCACCAATCAGGGCGTCGAAGTTGTTGCGGCTGATGTAGTCAGCACACTCGTTCTTCACTCCCTGGATATGGTGTACCGTCAGCCGTAGTTGACTGAGGTAGGTCCACCAGCGACGTAGCTTGGCCTTCTCAGGTGGGGGGCCCTTCTGGAAACTGCGGACCGGTTCTTGGTCGCATAGCCAGACCACAGGGTTACTCCCCAACAGTCGTGCTTGTGAGGATAGCACCAGCATACCCGCGAGCAGTTCCTGCTCATAGGTGGAGTAGTTCCCCCTGGCCTGGTTCCACTTCCAGTTCCAATGGCCCAGAGGTACTAGGACCCACTTGTCGTCAGGGTAGCTGTGCTTGAGGGTTCCATCTCGGTTGAGACCTTCCGTCCCCCATTGGGAAATGGCCGAGTCGAACTCCTCCTTCTCTAGTGCTTGCCACTGGAACAACGTTCCACCACCGCCCACATTGCTGGCGTCGGTCACCAGGATAATCTCCCCTTGTGCCCTAGGCACGCCCAAGCACTTAGCGTTGGCTACCTTGTCCTTGAGCTCGTCAAACGCTTGTTGCTCTTGTGGGCCCCAGCGCCAAGTAGTACTCTTCTTGATCAAGTCAGTCAGTACTGCGCTGGTGTAGGTGAAGTTTTTGATGTGGCGGCGATAGAAGTTGCACGCCCCAATGAAACTGCGTACATCATGAAGTCCTTTCTTGGGGTCTTCGTGTCGTACCTTGGCATCCATCAGGGGTTTGGCCTTAGAGGCCGCTGGGGTCCACCACCCATAGCCAACGTCAAACCCCAGGTACTGCATGGTCTCCTGCATGAACTCACACTTCTCCAGCTTGAGTCGTGTGTGGTTCTCCTGGCAGACCGCAAAGAACTCACCCAAGAGGATTAGGTGATCCTCCTGGGTATTGGTCCCGAGGCATACATCGTCGATGTGAGCCTCCATCTGGGCCCCACGGGATATGAGCTCCTGCACCTTAGGTCTCCTTCGTAGGATGGACAAGATCTTGTTCATCAGCTCTTGGAACAGAGCGGGGGCGTTAGCCACGCCGAAGGGCATGACCTTCCACTTGAAAACCCTCCCCTGAGGGGTGATGAAGGCCAGTAGTTCCTGCGCGTTGGGCGTCAGGTCCACTTGCCAGAATCCACTTCGCTTGTCCATCTTGGTCTTGTAGCGACAGGAGGCTATCTTCTCCAGGGTAGACTCCATATTGGGAATGGACCCTGAGTGGTTCAACGTCTTCTTGTTCAGCTCTCCATAGTCCACTACCAGCCGTTTGGCTGTAGACCCAGGTTTAGCCACCAGGAAACAGGGGCTGCAGTGTAGGGGGTAGTCCCCATCCTTGTACTCCAGGACTAGGCCAGCGTCGATACATTCTTGTATCTGTCGCTCAATCTCGTCGGCCTGCTCTTTAGGAGCTGGATAGGGTCTCCTCCGGATCTTGTGACCCACGAACTCGGGTTTCAGCTTGAGGTCCATCTGTACCAGCTTGTCGCATGAGGCTGGAGGGGGTAGTTCTCCGAACACCTCCAGATAGGTCCTTATCAGCTTTTGTACCCGCGGGTCCAGTACCTTGATCTTGTCCTCCATGTCCTCGTCGGAGTGTAAGTTGCTTGCCCCTTGAATAGACGTCGGGAGGTGGTCCTCCACCGACTCTTCGCCCGCGGTCGCATCCTTCAGCCCTTGGTAGGCATACAGAAGGTCTTGCTCAACCATCTCCGGTGGACGATGGCAACATAGGCACGCTTTAGGGGGTTCACATACACATTCCTCCGAGAGGTCGTCCTCCTCTGGGGTCCTCACATGGGCACCCCACACGCTCTTCATGAGCTTGAGATCTACCTCCCTTTGCCAGGTGGTGATCTTCTGTTCGAGGTCCTCCTTCAATTGGGAGAGGTCTCCCATACGTCCTTGCTTCAGTGGCCACGAGCTGCGGGTAGGCTTCGCGTAGCATAGCTTTTTCGCCACCAACTTCCTCTTGGAATCTACATACTCCCTGAGCCTGGATCGAGGGTCCAGCTCTTCATCCACGGGGTCTTCCACCCTCATGGAGAGTAGGGGTTTTAGTGGGGCGACGTACTCGGCGTTCTCCACTTCTTCCACCGCAGTCTGCACGAAGAAGGCGTCGTGCTCAGTTTCGTCGTCTGAGTGGATAGAGCTAGGTAGCTCAGATAGTCCACACTCAGAGACTCCATCAGGAACAGGTACATGACAGGGAGAGTTGGGGGCGTTGGT
Organism: Eutreptiella sp. 'Long Island Sound 2002'; assembly: GCA_964036045.1. Taxonomy (NCBI): domain Eukaryota; phylum Euglenozoa; class Euglenophyceae; order Eutreptiales; family Eutreptiaceae; genus Eutreptiella; species Eutreptiella sp. 'Long Island Sound 2002'. Next base: position 2,385,398 of record OZ038402.1, on the reverse strand, counting down.
GTCAGTCACGACGTACTCATCTCCTCCGGGTGTAGTTTCAACAGCATCTTGAGGTCGTAGGCGATCCTTCAAGTCACCCAAGGCGAGTCCATCGCTTTCTCGTTGTATAGCCTGGACCAGAGTAGGGTCCAGGTCTTCCCAGGGGATGGTGGTTAGACTCCCGTCCACCACGCTGAGCATACTCCCCCATCCAGGCTTCCCAATGGGCGTCTTGCGTCCCAGAGGCACGTAGATGGCCTCATCAGGCAACCGCACGGAGCTGATAGTCAGCTTGTCAAGGAGGGTTCGCCAGTACTCGTTGCCCCCATGGGCTCCCCAATCGGGGGAACACAGGACCATACGGGAACGTTCCAAGGCCACCTTGGTCAGCACCTTCCCCAGTTCACTGAATCTGGGGTTCCCGTAGGCCATCCCGAAAGAGGGCCAGTAAAATTTGTAGCTGCAGTTCTTCCCCTTGCTGCAGTATAGGTCCAGTACATGCTGCTTGTCGCTGGCGAACAGTTCCACACTTAGGTCTTCTCGAGAGTAACCCAACTCTTTCAGACCTTGGTCTAGGACTTCCCCCAATAATTGGTAGTCCTCAGTTTTGGAGGCCGCCATCATGTTCGAGGGCTCCTCCTTCGATAGTCTCAGGTAACTCGAGGTATGTTCCGACTGCTCCAGTGGCACAGACTCTCTGCCACTGCCGTGGTCCACGTACAGGAGGTAGGGCGCTTGCAGCGTCAGGGATTGTATCTGGGAGTGCTGCACGAAGAAGTCAGTCCCCAGTACAAAGTCGAAGGCATCAGTATCCATCACATAGAACCGATGGGCGATAGTCCTGGAGCCCATAGGTACCTCCACTTCGCAGTCCCCGCAGCTGTGCACCACATGTCCATCTCCCATCCGTATAGCGGCGGTGGTCATGGTGTTCTTCAGGCTCCCACAAGGTAAAATTTTCTTGGCCACTATCGATATTGTGGCTCCAGTATCCAGTACCCCCAGGTACTCACGTCCCCCTAGTCGGATACGTACCCAAAACACCAGGTCTTGGGTGCCACCAGAGCGTCCCCGTCAGAATTCCGCGGGACAGGTCACCTCGAACCCCTTGTTCCGCAATTTGCGGGCCATCCTCATGAAACGGCTTCTCTTCTTGGCGTTGCCGTCGTCACCACCTTCATGCTCACGCTTGGCTCCTTGTTCTTGCTGGGCCTGCGTCTGTGAGCGTGTGGTAGGTCCAGACTGCCCTCCGGAGGGCTCGGAGTTCCCCCCTGGATTAGGGTTGGGGTTACCTCCGTTCTTGTCCTTGTTCTTGTTGTCGTTCTGGCGATTAGCGCCTCCTCCTCGTCCGCCTTGACCCTTGTCTTGACCACCTTGACCACGTCCTTTCGACTTGCCCTTGCCGGAGTCGTTGCCTTTGGACTTGCCTCCACCTTTGCCTGAGCTTTTGCCAGGATCTTCCCCCTTAAGCTTCGCCGATAGGCGTTGCTTATGGTAGCACTCGTCCTCATAGTGCTTCCGCTTACCGCAGAATGCACACGTGATGGTGCAGCGGTAATGATCCGGCAGCTTCACCTTGGCGCCGGTGATCTTTTCCTGCTGCTTCCCCTGGACAACAAAGCAGTCTCGCTGCTCGCAGTCGGAGGCATGCTGCAGGTGGCCCTGTTCATCTCTGGCATCACACCAGAATAGCTCCTTCACGTTCTCCATTAGGCGGGCGTGGGCGTGTTTGGGGGTAGTCCCCTGCCCAGGTCGGGACCCTTGGTACCCTTTGCCTCCAGAACCTCCACCACCAGGACGGTAGTGGTTCAGGTGTTGGTCGCTCTCCTTCTCCAGCGCCATCTCCAGGAGCAGCACGCATAGATCCTCGTAGCGGAGGGATCTAGCCTTGCGCTCGGCCGTCAGACGGCACTCGTCCCATAGCTCACGGGGGAGCTTGGAGCACAACCAAAACAGCAGGTCGTCGCTGCTGTAGGAACCGGGCGTCAGTCGTCCAGCCCAGTGGTCCAGGTCCGCCAACAGCTCGGAGACTCTGCCGGGTTTAGGGTTGTTCGGCAGCACGGGCAGGTTCTGGATCTCGGCCCTGATGGAGAGGTCGGTCTCGTAGGTTGGGTACTGCCTCTCCAGGGCAACCAACACGTCGGCAAAGGTGGCGGAGTTGGTGACGATCTGCCTGACCTGCTTCTCCAGGTACTTCGTCTTGCAGCACTGCAGGAGCAGGTCGCACTTCACTCGCCCACTCGCGTGGGTTTGGCCGGTCAGTCGTAGGAACCGGCCAAAGTTCTCAGCGAACTCGCTGAGGTCCTTGCCTGTGAATTCAGGCAGGTTTACCACTATCTTGGAGGTGGCAATAGCCTTCGCCTCCTGAGCTCGGCGTCCTTCAGGGCGTCGGGTCTTCTTCTTCTTCTTCTTCTTCTTCTTACCCTTGGGGTCCTCGGGGTCCTCAGGGTCTTCGTCATCCGATGGCGAAGAAGAAGTCATCGAAGGCGGCCCATCATCGGAGGGGTCTCCGCCTAGATCACTGGAGCCATAAGGCTCCACGTCCACCATAGCCCTTAGGGCTGTCAGCCCCAGCTGGTCCAGCTCGGCCCTCGTCGAGTTCGTCACGTGACTGTAGGGCGGCTGGGCTGTCCTCGGGACGAATGGGCTTCTTGGTACTGCTGCAGGAGTCGGCATCGGTCGGCTCCTCAGGCTCCCCAGGGTATTCGTCAACCCTGCCGCCAGGTGGTTAGCCTGTACTCGGTGGGGTGACATTCCCACTGTCGTAGGTGACGCATGGGACGGGATCATCAGGGGCTGCAGTTTCTCCCTGATCTCTTGCGTGAGGTCGCTCACGATTTGCGAAGTGGCTCCTCGGAGCACCTCATCGATCTCCGACCGCGTCAGGGACCTGTTGGAGGATCTTCCCGATCCTCTACTCCTGCCTCCCAGAGACTCTGGTCCTCTCCTCAACCCACTCAGGGGTGCATACCCAGGTGCACACCCAGGAGCATACCCAGGAACTTCCATGTAGGTTCCAGTGGTGTGGAGTGGATGGGGATGGTCAGCCGCATACCAACGCGGCGCAGAGCTGGAAGCCACCGGCTCACTGGCAGTAGTTGCCTCAAGGAGCGCAGTGGTAGGTGGGCCCATGCCATAGGCGGGGTAGTGAGGCATGCCAGTAAAGCCTGTGCCCTCTGCCATAGGCTGGTTGGTTGTGGAAGTGGATGTAGCGGCGGCTGGGTGTGTGGTGGTTATGGGAGAGGGTGATGCTTGGAGGCCAGAAGCGCTTGGTGCGCCTTCGAAGGTAGGGACTTCCGTCGGGTCTTGCCCTTGCTCCTCTCCTTCGTCTGCTCCTTCTCCAGCATCCTTCTCGCTCTCGTTTCCTCTCTTCCTCTTCACAGGCTGAGGTTGAGAGACCATTTCCTTCACCGACAGGGCCCCAAAGGCCGTCTGGAGGCCATCCAAGGAGTCCTCCGCCGTATCCATTGGCCCATGTAAGGGCTCCACCGAAGGTACAGCGTCAGGCGCCGGCCTTGCCGGTGTCTCTGGCGCTGGCGCTGTGTTCACCTCGGCGTCCACTCTTCCTGGATCCATCTTAATTCACCCTTCTGCTTATGTTTGCCTGCTCGGAGCACTGGTTGTACGGCGCGGGGTCGCTGCCGGTGCACAGAGACAGGCTGCCTCTGCTACCAGAAAAGTTTATAGTGTTTTCAGCACTGTGTTTTTGCTTCTCCTGCTGCTTGTTGTTGCTATAGGGTGTCCTGCTGCTGGTTTTGGATGATGAAAAGCTTTTGTTTGTTGAAATACAGTAAAGCCAACTCAATCCAGGATAGCCCAAGCCAACAGTATGCAAAGAGAAGGTGATTCAGGATCAAAGCATGAAGGGCTGCAGTGTAAACAGTGAAAGATGATTAGATATTCACAGAAACTGCAACTCAGGATACAAATGAATGCATATTCACAGAGATAGCTGAAATGTTTTGGGAAAAGAGTTAGAAAACTGCCTCAGGATCACTCTCTCTCCATAGTGCCATCTTAGGAGATGTGCACTCTTTGTTTTGGGTCCCATATGTGCTGAGGTGGCATGGTATGTGGCGATGAGGTCACTGCCATGTCACATGGGATCTTCCTACTTAGTTAGGCTGACCAGGAATTGAACCCAGAACCTCTCAAAAAGAGGTGCCTAACCCCCTAGGGTGCATACCACTAGGGCAGATAAGTATTCATGGATAAACATAGATAAATTTATAGGTTCTACCTTAGGTATGTCAGTGCTCAGTCAACTCAGGAAAAGATGTTTTACTTCTGATTGAAAGGGGATTAAGGGGTCCACTCCATATCCTGATTGGGTGTTTGGTTCCATAGGTCAAAATGTGTTCTCACCACTTTTGGCTGGACCAATACTAAGATAAAAATGCATGGATGCTCAGTGCATCTCTAATACAACTAGAGTATGTCCCAAAGCAATGGAAAAGCACTTTTTCTTACTGTTGAGACGCTGGGAATGTCTTTTTCAGGTGTCTGTTTACCAGGTGAGCTATCTGTAATGTCGTCGAGTCGTCGATTTCGCAGTGTAATTTGGTCAAACTTTCAGACACTTAGAGGACCACTTTTTACCCCAACCCCACTAACTTGGACTGAGTTGTATGTAGACGCATTTGAATAACTTTGTGCCACTGTTTGCGTTCGAAGTGGTGTTTTTTGCATTGGACAGCTTGCAGCTGTCTAGTCATGTCGAAAACGTGGTTTGAGTTGTCTTTTGGTTGGTCCTGTGTTGTACTTGTTGGGGGTTTGTTCCCTTAAAGTGAAACTTTGGTCATTGGTCATGTACTCTGAGCATGCCATGTCCTTGAGACATGATGGGTTGGATCTCGACATGTCCCATGTTTCGAGTTTAGAAGTTCGTTTTTGGGTGTTTGGCCACAGGGTGACGTACGTTTTATGGGTTTAACTCGCGGTTAGGGTCCCTTTCCATAGGTCACAAGTTCGTGGTTCGGCCGTTGGGGTGTTTGGACCAATTCTGCACATGTTGGTTGGGAGGGAGATGTGCAATTGTGAAGATTGTTTGCTTTTGCCACCAAAATGTGGCTTGCATCTGCCTGCACAAGGTAAGTCATGGTCATTCAACACGTTTCTAAGTGCTTTTGACGTTTACAACACAAGGCTGGCTAGGGGATGTGTTGTAATTATAGCATTTGTTGGTTGCCTATCATCAAGGGTGGCAAATTGGTGTGGTACAATGTTGTAGTGACCAACTTTCGACCTGGAAGAGACCATCGGATACGCCTCGATTCGGAAGACAATCCACCGTGGGTACACCCTTACAAAATGGATCCGAGCCAACTAGATGAACATCGACGACAATTGGACAAGTTGCATCGATCTGGTCGCATCAGACCATCCTCGAGTCCATACGGAGCGGGTTGCCTACTGGTGAAGAAAGCGAATGGTAAATGGCGTATTGAAGCGGTAGCGGCAGGGTCTCCCTACCGCTACCCGCTGTGGCTCGCACGTGCGCTGAATAGCGCAATTTATGACGTAAAATGGGATTACGAAAGCTACAGAGCAATAGCGAGGATTGCCGTTTTTTATGTTAAAATAGCAGTTTTTTATAATAAATTTATGCTGTTGTGCCCCATTTTGTAATTATACGCGAGATTTCACTGTTTTTCCGTGTTTTCACAGGCATCTATGTAGATTTGAAGGCCTGTGGCTAACGCCTTAGAACAGTTTAAGCAACTTAAACCGACTCACGAAATGTTCGATTCTTGCAGAAATTGCGGTGCTTTGCAGGAGGGTCACGAACACGCTTCAAAACTGTTCTAACAACCCTGAACAAGGACAGCCGCCGGCCGCAGCGCATCGCAGCGCCAAGGAGCGGCGCCAACACGCGCTGAAGCCAGAAGGCGCTGGGCGCAGCGCCAGTCAGTGAGTGTAAGGGAAAACCCCGCTGACTTGGACTGAACCGCGACGCGCAGAGTTTTGAGATTTTCTCGAAATTTTTGGCAGATGAAAGGTTGAGACGCTGGGAATGTCTTTTTCAGGTGTCTGTTTACCAGGTGAGCTATCTGTAATGTCGTCGAGTCGTCGATTTCGCAGTGTAATTTGGTCAAACTTTCAGACACTTAGAGGACCACTTTTTACCCCAACCCCACTAACTTGGACTGAGTTGTATGTAGACGCATTTGAATAACTTTGTGCCACTGTTTGCGTTCGAAGTGGTGTTTTTTGCATTGGACAGCTTGCAGATGTCTAGTCATGTCGAAAACGTGGTTTGAGTTGTCTTTTGGTTGGTCCTGTGTTGTACTTGTTGGGGGTTTTCTTCCCTTAAAGTGAAACTTTGGTCATTGGTCATGTACTCTGAGCATGCCATGTCCTTGAGACATGATGGGTTGGATCTCGACATGTCCCATGTTTCGAGTTTAGAAGTTCGTTTTTGGGTGTTTGGCCACAGGGTGACGTACGTTTTATGGGTTTAACTCGCGGTTAGGGTCCCTTTCCATAGGTCACAAGTTCGTGGTTCGGCCGTTGGGGTGTTTGGACCAATTCTGCACATGTTGGTTGGGAGGGAGATGTGCAATTGTGAAGATTGTTTGCTTTTGCCACCAAAATGTGGCTTGCATCTGCCTGCACAAGGTAAGTCATGGTCATTCAACACATTTCTAAGTGCTTTTGACATTTACAACACAAGGCTGGCTTGGGGATGTGTTGTAATTATAGCATTTGTTGGTTGCCTATCATCAAGGGTGGCAAATTGGTGTGGTACAATGTTGTAGTGACCAACTTTTGCTCCAACTTTTGTTGCAAAACCACTAGAAGCAGAGAGAATACACATTATTTGTTGACATACGTTGTGGGTTGTGGAGTGGTCTCACAGCACTTGTGGTGCTTTAGTGCTTGGGTGGCACACTATTCGGCGGTGTTGGGGTGCTACAAACCACCTCTAGGGGTGTCACTCCACGACCCCTCATAGAGTACAAGTTAGTGTCAACCTAACAAGTTAGTGTCAACCTATATTGGTTACCATTGCACTTCAATATCTCTGCATAATAGCTCACGGGGCTTCAAGCTCCAAGCTATCCTTTCCTTATGCACCCAAACACTTTTTATTGTAGGATATAGCTAGAGTTGGTACTCTAGGGTGCCACTTTTCTACCCCCCCACTCTTGTGGTAAGATGTACTCTTGTGGTAAGGTGTGATATGGGGTGTTCTTTTTGTGTTCAAGAGGTCTTTGTAGCACCAAAAGGCACCGGTGACCAAGGAAGGCTCACACTAAGGCCCACACAAAAGTCCTTGGAGGTCTTGGAGTGGCACACTTTGGGAACAACAAACCATCTCAAAAAGTGGCCACTCCGAGCTACACCAACGACTACAAACGAGTGCCAACCTTACTTGGTCACCATTTTTGTTTGATACCTTTCCTTGTTATGGAAAGGGGCGTCAATATGGAAAACAAGCTTTCCAAAGGTGCACACTATCCTTACTTTGTGTTGCCAAACACTAAGAAGTAGCCATTCAAAAGAGGGTCACTTTTCTACCCCTCCACCCTTAGGCTAAGGTCTGACCATCCCTAGGGCCGTGACGGATAGGGTGTGTTCTTTTTGTGTTAAGAAGGTCTTCCGAACTCAAAAAAGTTCCAAGGAAAACTCACCTTTGGGGCAAAGTTTTGGCCCAAGCACCTCTTTGGCCCCTCCCTTCACCATTAGGCTCAATGATGGAAATGGGCCAATGATTGTGCACAATGTGACCGAAAGTGGTCAAGTTTGTAACTCAACCGAGGTGCCCGGGGGGCCCAGGGGCCGTCGACAACCTCGGCGCATGGCTGGGAAAAGCCAGCAGCCGCCGGCTTCGGCCGGTGGCTTGGTTTTTTTTAAAAAATTTCGTCGGAGGGACCAAATCCATAAATAATATTTTCAGATGATGTGGCAGGCAAACCAATGGCCCAATAGGTAAATCCTGGCGTATTATTCGTAGGAGGGAGCACTACGGCGGTTCGAGTCCCGCCACGTTCCCTTTTTTCCGTTTGGGGGGACTGGCGCGCAGTCAGATTTCGGCGCGCATCGGCGCGCGCCAGTCCAACAGGCGGGGTAATCTAAGTCGCGGGGTTTTCCCTTACTGACAATATTGACAATCGTAAAATATCCAATCGTCTCAGAAAAAGGTCTCGGTAAAGTCACAATTGCCCATGTATTGGCTAAAGACTTCATATTATGACGTCAAGTCGTCAAGTCTACTAATCCCAAATGGCCTGGTCAACAGGGGACAACCTAGGAAGGAGACAAAAACTGGGGACGAAGCCTAGAAGAAAAATCGTCTCGAAAAAATAGCACCCTGCTCAACACGGGGGGGAGAGAAACCGGGCGCAATGCCAAGAGGAAAACATTTCCAAAGTTTGTTGATGACCAAGAAAAACTCTTCTCTTTGTCAACTTCAAGGGAGTTGTACACCCATAGAACTAACTTACATGTGTACAAACAAACTCACCATCGAGAAACAATTGGAACACGTTGTGCAGTAGTGACAGTGAGTGAGGGATGCCTGCCTTGTGTCCTTGAGTAGTCAAGGGCACAAATTTTGGGTATCGATTTCACCTCCAAGTCCACTTTTTGACCCCTTGTGTACACTTGGTATCATGGGACACATACGCTTTAATTATCTTCCACAAATGTGTACTTGTGTTCTTATGGTGCTATGTTACAACTTGCCATGATTTTCTATGCCTGTTGCTGTGCGCAGCCCAAGAAGATGCAAAATCGGTGGGCTACTATTGCATAGCTCGCCATTGAGATATGCCTTCACAGCCGGGTGGTGTTTTGTTGTTACCACACCTTGATGTAGACATCACGGACCACCACTTTATTTTTTTGGTGGCTTCTCAGCTCGATTTGAGGGAACACGCTCACAAATGGCGCAGGCGTGGGAGGGAGAGCAGGTGACACTCCCAACCCTCTTGAACAAATTTGGTTGGGTTTCAACATATTTGGGAAGGCAAACGACAAAAAAAGCAACTAGAAGCAGCTAGAGACTGCAACCACGTGGCTTTTGGGAGGGCAAGCGAGCTAGATAATATGGGTCAGGAGTGGTGACCCCTTTGGGTTCAGGAGGGCAGATGGCTCTGGAGCTGCGCCAGCCAGGGGGGGGGGGGGAGGGGGGGGGGGGAGGGGGGGGGGGTTTCGGCCGGCCGGCCGGCCCGCGCCAGCCAGCCAGCCAGCCACCTAGCCAGCCACCTAGCCAACCACCATTGCTTTGTACATGCATGTTCGCCTCACCACCCTTGCTCTCAAGATCTCAAGATGATGTCAACGATCCATGGAGTGTGTGGTAAAATTGTGTGGTAAAACAAAACAATTCCTTTTGCAAATGTGGTGCATGATGACATGCCTGTTTCCCATGACAAGTATCAAGCTTACTATGTTCTGACCCAAAAGGTGTATGACTTTGTGTTGGGTTGCATGTCGCGGAATGAGGAGTTGGAGACATAAGTGTTTTTTGGAAAGGTGCCTTGGGATATGTATTGCAATATGGATGGTATATATTTCAGATTGAGGACAATTGTGTAGTCTGAGGTTTACATCGGTAACAACAACATTTGCAGTTGAACATACGTCTAATGCAGTGATTCTATGTGGTCTTTATGGGAGGTTCCGAAGGCAAGGCAACTTGGAGTATGAGGTAAGGGTGTTCTTGAAAGGTGGCCGACCCCCCCCACCCTTGCAAACCCATCCCCATACCCATACCATGCATGAGAAGAGGCGGTACAATGGTGCACTACGTATTTTGGCTGTTTTCCGGGGGCGCGCCAGCCAGCCAGCCAGCCAGGGGGGGGGGGGGGGGGGTTTCCAAAGCCTCCCAGCCACCCAGCCGCGGCTAGGCGCAGCTCCTCTGGAGTGGTCATCCCTAGTGATTGACAAATTTGTGGTGTTGTGTATGTTTGCAACTTATTTTTTTTTTTTGAAATAAACAAGCCTTGTTGAGTGCAGGGACAAAAGGCGGGCTCCGTGTAGCAACCACAATGCAAAGCAAACATACTACGGCATTGGAACGTTGATCAATGCCTGTACATGAAGTTTAGGTTCTGTCTCTTGCAGAAAGAATTCTTGTGCCTTTGCTTTCTGCCATTGTGCCTTGCACCAGACGACGACATTGGTGACAAAATCCAACAACCAGGCAACGGGAAGGGGTCATGCACGGATATCCATTTTGAAAAATTGGCCATGTGGCCAGTGTGTTCTTTGCCTTTGTGCCCCACTCACCTTTTGACAACCTTGTTGTCTTTATGTGCCGAGCGGGTGCGGTGACACCGGATGTGCTTGCAAGGCATCACATTTTCTGCACCGGCCTAGTGGATGTGATCATGTTTGTCTGAGGAGTTCTTGCACATGCACATACGTAACCTTGCCCCTTGCGGCCATCCATTTGCCATAATCCATGCAGCGCACATTGGGTCACCCTGTGACGAGGATTGTGTTGCCCATGACCGATTTGTCGATGAACTGCAATAACGGCCGTATCCTGGGTGTGTGTTTCTTGTGTCCCGTGGACTTTTGAACACGACCACGACACATTGCCGCTACTCTCCCTTGTGCTTGTTGTTCTTGCACAACTGTCATGTCCTCCTTGGCAGCTACCCTTTTCATTGCAGCAGGTTCCAATTGCTCCTAGTTGACGATAGAAGAATGGAAGTAAAAACCCATCTCCATTTGTTTTGGTCAATATGCTTGATGGTAAATTCTTCAATGCTAAAAGAGTTGTTTGCCAAAGGTTTGTTATCTTGTGCATCGTTTGCTCTTGGGCCATCTATCATTATAATGGGAAAAAACAAAATTTCCAGGGTGAGTGTCAAATGGGACTCTCCCAGCACACCGTTCGCAAATTCAATGCTTTGCCAAGCCGTTGAGCCTTTGCTCTTGCCATTGCATTGCATTGCGTTGTGCATAATCTGAACACTTTCTGTCCCATGGGAGGTCAAAATCCAACCATTCCCATTTCGTCCATGAGGGTTGATGGAGGCACTCCACGAGTGCAGGTTTCGCATCTATGCCATGCCATGCATGCCAGTATGTTTTGGGGCGGCAGGGGGGGGGGGGGGTTGAGGGGGTTGACACCACCGTGATCCAACCCGATCCATCTCTATTTCCATGCCTGTCCAATTTGATCTTGTTGCAGGGACAACCCATTCCTGCATGGTTTGTACAAGCAGTGTAAACATTTTATGGCACGCATTCTCACCCCTTTCACTCCAACCTAGACCGGTGACCGACAAATTTGCTTTGTTGTTGCTTTTGTGCCCATCTTTGGAGTTTCATTGAAATTGGTTTGCGTTGACGATCTGGTGCTTGTTGGTTGTGTTCATGGGAAGACAAATGTGTGTGTATAGTTATTTCATAGTTATATTCATGTTGTTTTGCCTTTTATAAATCAGGTTCTTTGTCGTGCAAGGTGGGTAGTGTGGTGCCTGAGGAAACACGGGAAATACGGGTTACACAAATCTGACAGCATTTCTTGGTCGAAGAAATGTTGGGGGAGGGACCAATCGCGGATTTAAGCCAAAAATTCATTTGTGAGTGATTTTTCTTCCCGTCGTACACATGCTTGATTGACTTTGCATGTGCTGCGCTGTTACCACACATCTGTTGTTCATCACCAGACTGTGGCGAAGGGAATTTTTGTATCAAGAACTTTGTTGTGCATCAAGAACTGGTTGACTGGTGTTGTGAGCAGTGTCCTTTGTTCTCGTGCTACCTGCTTGCTCAACAACTTTACTGTGCATCAAGAATTGCTTCTTAATGCACCACTTCTTAATACCCTTGTGTTGCACGTGTGCTTCGCATAGCCTCCGGAAACTCCACATCAGGCATATATATGTGTGTGCCAGTGTGTGTCCGGGTGGGCTGGGCATGGCGATTTGTGTGCTTATCACTGTGTGTACCCTCTCAGCTTAATGGACGCATGATCATGTGTTTCGTCCGAGGATTGTGCTTTGCTCAGTGCTTACTTGCGTGTGATCTTTGTGGGGACTTGGAGAATTGTAGGGCACACAAATGAAGAGGACACGGGGTTCACTGCAAGTAAGACGGACTGGTGCTTCATGGGCATTTTGCATGTATATCAATCGCATATCCTACTGTTTTGACGGAGTACTTGCAATCCCAAGCTTGTGCACATGCCTTTAGCAGTGCCACAAAAGATGCTGCACACCTGGTGTTCAAATTGCCTCTCAGACAACCTAGAGACATTGCATGCCATTCAAAACACCAAGTACCGCAGCCGCGTCCAAAGCCGGACAACCAACTTTTTCGCCCGGATGACGCCATTGTTGTTTTTTTTTTGGTATGGAACACTCCATAGTGCTCAAAGCTTTTGACAACATGAGTCTACTTGATCGTCTGTAGGGTTCAACATGGTCCATTTACCAACCCTATGTGGTGTACATGTAACAATTATTATCATATTATTTTGCTACGACAAATTGTAATACAAAGCGCAAAAGTTGGCAGCAAGGCTGGACAGGTTGTACCTTTCCAGACAAGTTGTGTTGCGATTACACACTTGTCGTTCATCACCAGCATTTGATGTCGGTGGACAGTACGAGACCCATGCGCATGGCTACCAGCTACTGGCCGTGGTGCCCGCATATCGGTAGCACTCCGCGCCGCAACTCCGGGAGTCAACCTGCAACCGTGGAGTGCCGCCGAGCGTCCCGGTAGTGTGTTATGTTAGTGAATGCACACATCGCATCACAATCGCTGGGTGTCCTTTGCTGACCGTTATATTGATTCCCACGCAACCCCTGTCTCCTGCCAATGGTGTGCACTGGCAGCACGTCACAGAACTTCAACTCCCCTATTTGCCTGGTACGTGACTGCTTCTCCATTTTACCTTCGTGAACGGGCGTGCAGAGGAGCGTATGGCCGTGCCATGTGCTGTGCACCCACCCACTACTCCAGCTGTTTGCTACAGAAAGCCCCCGGCTGGGCCCAGGTTTTGTTATTGTACTCTGTGCCGCATGTATACAAAGCCTGGCATTTGTGTTTCGGATCTTTTTCAAAAGATATGTCATGTCAAGCCTTGTCCAGCTCCACACACCAACACCATGGGTTCACACATGTAGTATATGGATACGAAGGGACGGCGACACAGGGTACTGAAGCGTCACTGTAGGGACCACACCTGGACCCATCATGCACCCTCTGCAACCTCATATACATCTGCTGAGTGTTTTTAGTGCCAATGCTTGCTTGCTAAGCCCCATAGTTGTGCCTTGCATTGACGGAGGAAAGGGACCACCACCAGTCGATGCAAGTGACGAAAGTGCAAATACGAAATTTCTACTACCCCATGCGGTGACAAGTGACACACAACACACCACCCCTACGTTGCATTCACTCAAGTCCATGTTTGAGGCAACTAGGAAAAGGACAACTATTCCTTTGGCTACCAGACCGGACGGAGGACCGGTCTGGTCTTGTGGGGAAAATCATCGCTTTCTGGCTAAGGATTGGGTCAAGGGTTTTTGAACGTGGCGGAAATGATGGTTTTGGTGGTTTTCTTAGACTCAATAGTATTTTAGAGAAAAACAGTAAGACCAGTTTCAGAGACCGGTGGGACCGGTCTTTGCAAACCGAACGGACCGGACCACTTCAGTACACTTTGGAGCACTTTGTTACACTTGCCTCCCAAACCGACCTTTGCGCGCTCGTTGCAGCATGCACGCCACCACACACCATGCACAAACCACACACACATACACAGACTTTGCTTCCCATGTCCTCTTGGGTGTTTCAACGATGCATGATGGGTGGGATGCACCATTAGCATGAAAATAGATCGGTTCAAACAGTTTCATGCAGACCGGTCAGACCGGTCTTCCGAACCTCGCTCCTGGTCCCCTACTTCCTGCTGCCTTTTCACAGGACCGGTCAGACCGCTCTTCCCTGCTTTGTTGCTTAGTGTTCTGTAATGCCTATTTCAGGGCCCGGCTCCAAGATCCCTGGCGTGAAGGATGGTGAGACGCCCGTGCCCACGTCCTTCAAGAAGGTACGGGCCGGAGACCGCGTGGTGCTGCTGCTGAAGGGCTCGCACGGCGGCCGCTACACCGGCAAGTGCGAGTCGCAAGGGTCTGGCAAAATGTCCCTATCCGGGACAATGTACTTCACAGAGGACCAGAAGACCGGCAATTTGAAGCGCAGTATCAGCAAAGGCGACCTTGACTTCGTCACCGAGGACGTGATCGGATGTTGGGTGATCGCGGAGGCGAAGACATCTACTCCGGGGCGGAGGATTGCGGCCCGAGCAGCGCAGTCCCGCAAAAGGAAAGTGGACGAGGAGTCCGAAGACGAAGACGAGGACGAGGAAGAAGAGGACAAAGAAGACGAGGAGGAGGAGGAGCGAGAAAGCGTGATGGAGATCCCGGAAGAAGAGGCAAAGGAGGAAGAGAAAGAGAGGAAGAAGAAGAAGCCGGCGAAGGAGAAGCAACCCACCAAAAGACGGTTGCCGGTCCCATTTTTCAAGGAAATCAAAGCCGAGGGCAGTGAGTCCGCCTCGTCGCCCCGCGCAAGCAAGAAAGGCAGGAAGGCCTCCACCGAGGACGAAGAGAGGTCGGCGGAAGAGGTGCGCATGGGCAACGCGTTGGAGGCGTATGGCACCACCTTGCCAAGGCTTGGGCAACACGTACGGCAATGTCTCCGTGGCCAACCCGGCGCCAAGACACTTTTGGCGGCAGCGCTGCAGTTGATGTTCGAGTGCCCGAACAGCATTCTTCGTGGTCCTCTGTGCATTCGGTCGGATTACATCGTGGCGCAGCGCAAGTGTATGGAGCCCCTTCGTCAAGCCGGTGGTCCCCAATACGAGGAATACGCAGGTTTGTGCATACTGTCGTAAACCGTTCGGACCGCTTCACTTTATTAATTAATTAATTAACCAATTTAATAATAGCACACTTCACACGAAGACCGGTCGGACCGGTCTGTACAAACTGTCGTAAACCGTTCGGACCGGTCCACTTTAGCACACTTCATACGAAGACCGGTCGGACCGGTCCTTGCAAACTGTCGTAAACCGTTCGGACCGCTTCACTTTAGCACACTTTATTCCATTTCTCCACAGAGAAGGTCTTGCAGGGGGCTGCAACGTGTCCGAGGTGCTTGGGGATCAAGGATGAGCCCGACATGGACATGCCCGCCCTGCCCGCCGGGCCCGCAGCGCGCCAGCTCGCCATCCCCCAACCCACCGCAAGGACCGTTCCTCCGGAAATGCCGATGCACGTGTAGACCATGGACCAGCTCACAACTCCACAGCTGCGCGAGAAGTTCATGGCCCTCAAACGGGAATTGCAACGCACCGAATTCGAGCTCGTAACGGTATGGAGCACCCAATGGCCGTTCGGGGTTGTGTGTGCAACTCGCTCCCCCCTTTGACGTGCCACTTTCATGTCTGTGGGGGTACCCTTCCTACAAGTGATTGGCATGAACCACACGCCGAAACCAAGACGTTGGGGGAGCAGATTGAAGACATGCGGACAGTCGCTTGGTTCCGTGAACAAACGGAGAGGATGAGGTTGGTCGAGGAAGAAGAGGCGCGCGAGGAGTTTGAACGACAAGAGGAGGAAAGAATCCAAGCCGTTGTTGGTTGAAATGCCAGTGGCGAGTTCGCTGCGGCGTTTCCCACGGTGTCTGTGCATGTGCTTGATGGGACACCAGCGACATGATTCCAGGATTGCATGATTCCATGATTTCTGCTGCGTGTTTGGTTTGGCGGGTGCACCTAACTCGGTTTGGGAGCAGAAAGTAGTAGCTAACTCAAAGAAAGTCTAAAGTGTACTAAAGTGGAGCGGTCCGAACGGTTTAGAGTAGTTTGCAAAGACCGGTCCGACCGGTCTGTGGACAAAGTGAGCTAAAGTGGAGCGGTCCGAACGGTTTAGAGTAGTTTGCAAAGACCGGTCCGACCGGTCTGTGGATAAAGTGATCTAAAGTGAAGCGGTCTGAACGGTTTAGGGTAGTTTGCCAAGACTGGTCAGCAAAAGCTTGTATTCTGTTTTTTTTTCAGGCATGCCTGCTGCTCCACCATGGGAACCAAGACCCCTGGCCCCCCTAGAGGCCCGATGGGATTTTGGAGACGAACTCCGCAAAGGGCGCAGCCTCCTGGAGGGCACCGAGGATGGCAAGACCCCCGTTGCCGTCTGGAACTTCATGTTCCAGCCAATTTTGGAGGCCATGACGCTGTGTTTGGAAGAGGCCAACCGGGTAGACCTAGTGGACCTTCTTCCGCAGTACGTGCTGTTTCGAGTTGGCTTGGGCATGATGCAGCCGCGCAGAATAGATGATGTGTGGGACAAAGAGAGTATGCACTACAATGCATGCATGGCGGAACTGTTTCCTAGCAGGCGACAGTTTTATGTGCTGCAGCGACTTGCGGACCCGGATGCAGATGCGTTGATTGAGTTGTGCACGATGCACTGGCAAGGCGGATGGGAACTAGGTGACGTGGTGTGCGGGGATGAGACCGTGGTCCCCCACAAGGGGTTATTTGTAATCCGCCAGTTCATACCGCGCAAGCCTCACAGCACCGGTGTGAAACTGTACGCGGTGTGCGACGCACAAAGCCATTACATTTGGCATGTGTATTTGTACCGTGGTGCAGCCCCTCGTGTGGGTCCAGAGTCCCGGAGCCGGTTTGCAGGCCACTACAATGCTTTTGAGATCGTGCAACTTTGGAATGATGTGACTCCACCCGGAAAGGTGCTTGTGGCGGACTCATTCTTTGGGTCTCATGATGCGGCGGCGATGCTAAGTGCACAAGAGCGTCCGTTCTTGATGCTCACTTCCACAAGTGCTTTGGTGCAAGATGGGAACGTTGGATTAGACCCGGGGGATGTGAACACGGTGGTACACAAGGAACATGGGTATGCACTCTCGGTATACAAAAACCCCAAAGTGGGGCGCAAGCCGGCAAAGGTGGTACCACTACTAACCAATTGCTTGACCGGAGGTTCGCTCCCACACCGAAGTGGACGATACCACCTACCGGGGATAATTGCCAACTACCGTAGGTTTGCCCCGGGGGTGGATACGTTTAACCAAATGTGCTTACTACACCGGGAAGAGCACCGTTTTCAATCATGGTGGAAGGCACTTGGGGGGATGGTGTTAAGGATAGCGGCAACAAATGCATTTACGTCATGCCAAGCGTTGCGCCTTAGTCCGGGGGGTGAAACAATGTTTGACTGGCAATGGAGGTTGATGAGATACATTTTTCCGGCAAGGCAAATTGAGGTGGTGGACAAGCATGTACCAATAGTGGTTGGGAAGCGGGGCGCTTGTGTACATTGTGGGATGGGCACCACTCGATACAAGTGCAAAGCATGTGGGTGCTATCTACACGTCGAATGTTTTGCGGACCATCATGAATGAACCATGAATTGAGGATTGACTCCCATGCATTGCAATGTCTGTGCAAAGGTGTGAACACGCACAACACAACACACGCACACACACAACACACACATGCGGACACACACACTACACACACATCACAAGGTGCTCCAAAGTGTGCTAAAGTGGTCCGGTCCGTTCAGTTTGCAAAGACCGGTCGGACCGGTCCGACCGGTCTCCCCGAACTAACCGGTTGGTTACAGAAAGCTAAAGTGGTGCGAAACGGTCTCAACTGAACAGTTGGTGATTTTGCCTAGCCAAAACGGTGCGTTAACAAAGACCGGTGGACCGGTTGTGAAAATATTCGCATATAGTAGCCAAAGGATCTTTTTCAAAAGATATGTCATGTCAAGCCTTGTCCAGCTCCACACACCATGTACCTGCGGCTCACTGGTGGCTAAGTGGAAATGTGAAGTTGGGGCTCATTTGGGGCTCAGTTGTCCATTGCGATGTCTTTGTGCTTGTTTGTTGTGCGTTTTGCATGCTAGGTAGTGTGCACTTAATGTTTTTAGAAGTTTTAGATACTCACTTGGTCGAGGTTCAAGGTGGGGGGTACTTTTTTTGGCGACGGCTCAGTTGACTGAGCGCCCGACTGAGCCGTCACTGAGCCGGCTCACTGAGCGCTCACTGAGCGCTCAGTGAGCGCTCACTGAGCGCGCCAAATGGCTCGGTGAGCGCTCAGTGAGCGCTCACTGAGAGCTAATTGGGGGCTCACTCAGGGCACACTCGGGAGTTTATCCCCCTTTCCGCCCTCTCTTCCCACCCTTGCTGGCCCACACTTCACCCTTTTCACACCAACATTGGTCCGCAGTTCTCACCACGTCTTTTCTCCAAGAACTTGAGCGTGCATGCACACATACATACTTGCATACATGTACCCGTGGCGACAAACACACAAACATCCAAACACACACACTTCGTCAGGGACACAAATATCCAAACACATACACACACATACACCATACACACGTCCACACACACATGCACATGCACAAATTGACAACCACATTCATTCTTGTGTGCAATTATCTTGCGTGTACATAAACACATGGCCACATTGAACCATGTGAAGTGAAGGGCTAGGGAGAGATGGTTACGGGGTTGGGGTTCGGGGATATGAACCTAACCATTTGCGAGGGTGTTCCTTGTTGCCTCATGACAATGGCACCCCCCCCCCCCCCCCACACACACGGGCGCGCGCGCCATGAAGCACAAATAGGGCAAAGAGGATATTGCTCGCTTTTGTGAGGTTGATCATACAACCATCGTGACCTACACCATGACACACTCATTTCCCTCCCTCCTTATCCCCTCCCGTCCCCTTTTGCCATGCCTGATCCCTCCGCTTACCCCATGCCAACCCCTTCTCTTATCTTGCCTGTCGCGTCCCCTTGCCCTGCCCTTGCCATGCCTTCCCTATTTGCTGGCCATGGCATCGAGTGCATGATGGTGGCGGCAATGACAATGACCTTTGCAGGTATGTTGTGCTAGTGTGTGTGTTCGCGGGTGTGTGCTTGTGCCCATGCGCATGTGCGCAAGTGTGGATGGTTTGTTCGTTCTTGGTTTCTCTCATTTAGTGTGTTTGTATGTATGTTTGTGTGGGAGTCGGGGGGGGGGGCTTGCTTGGATCGATGCAAGGGTGAAGGTGTCCTTGTGCGTCACTGTGAGTGTGTGACTGCATTCTTTGGTTTCCGGTTGTCTAGGTTTGTGTGCGTACGTGGATTCGTGAATGTGTGTACGCGCAGGTGTGTGTGTGTGTGTGCCAACGTGTGTGTGTGTGTCTGTGTGTTGCAGCTTTTGCAGCTGTTGTTTTGGATCCTGTTGTTGGTTTTGGTGTTGTGTGGCATAGGCTTTGATTGTGTGCGCATAACATTGTGTTTGTGGCTGCAGACGCAGGTATGTTTGTGTTTGTGGTTGTAGCTGTGGTTCTGGGCTTGCGTGAGGTCGTTGCCATGGCTGTTGTGGTAGCTGTCGTTCTTGGTGTGGTTATGGTAGTGGCTGTGGTTGCGGCTTTGCTTGTGGGTGTGGGTGTGGGTGTGGGTGTGGGTGTGGGTGTGGGTGTGGGTGTGGGTGTGGGTGTGGGTGTGGGTGTGGGTGTGTGTCTGCAAGCTGTGTTGTGTGTGGGTTTGGTTGTGGTTGTGTCAGTGTGTGTGGCCCTGGCTGTGGCGAAGGCTGCAGTTGCAGCTTTCACTGTGGCTGCAGCTGTTCTTTGGGTTCTGGCTGTAGCTGTGGGGGGGGGGGGGCGGGGTAAAGGACTACAAAGAGGGGGGCTCAAATCACCATCCACCCCCTCCCAAAAAAGACCGCACCAAGTTTACAGTGATAGTGTACAGTGACAGTGTACAATGACAGTGTATAGTGAGAGCATACAGTGAGTGTAGAGTGACAGTGTAGAGTGCTAGTATAGAGACTTGGGCGTCGTGGCGGACGTACTGTGTGTGGGGATGCATTCTATGAGACCTTGGGGAGTACAGTGTACAGTGTACAGTGTACAGTGACAATGTACAGTGATAGTGTATAGTGACAGTGTGCAGTGGCAGTGTGCAGTGTGCAGTGACAGCGTACAGTGCCAGAATACAGTGTACCATGTACAGTGACAGTAGACAGTGACACCATTGACAGTGTACATGGACAGTGTACAGTGACAGTGTACAGTGACAGTGTACAGTGACAGTGAACCATGAGTGAGCCCTCACTGAGCGCTCAGTGAGGGCTCACTCATGGTTCACTGTCACTGTACACTGTCACTGCACACTGTGTATTGCACACTGCACACTGCACACTGTGTATTGCACACTGCACAGTGCATACTGTGTAATGCACACTGCACACTGCACACTGTGTGTTACAAATTGCACACTGCACACTGCAATGCACACTGCACACTGTAATCCACGGTGTGCAGTGTGCATTACACAGCGTGTAGTGTGCAGTGTACACTGCGCACTGCACACTGTGTACTGCACACTGCACACTGTAATGCACACTGCACACTGTGTATTGCACACTGCACACTGTAATGCACACTGCACACTGTGTCATGCACACTGCACACTGTGCATTACAAACTGCACACAGCACGCTGTCATGCACACTGCACTCTGTGTATTGCACACTGCACACTGCACACCGTGTGTTACAAATTGCACACTGCACACTGCAATGCACACTGCACACGGTGTATTGCACACTGCACACTGTATACTGTGTATTGCACAGTGCACACTGCAAACTGTGTATTGCACACTGCACACTGCACACTGTATGTTACAAATTGCACACTGCACACTGTAATGCACACTGCACACTGTGTAATACACTCTGCACACTGTGTATTGCACACTGCACACTGCACGCTGTGTATTGCACACTGCACACTGCACACTGTGTGTAGTGTGCACTACACAGGGTGTAGTATGCCGTGTGTGATGTAATCCACACGGCACACCGTGTAATGCACACTGCACACTGTGTCATGCACACTACACCCTGCACCCTGTGTATTGCACATTGGGTATTGCACAGTGCACCGTGTGCAGTGTGCAATACCCAGTGTGCATTACGCAGGGTGCGGTGTGTAGTGTGCAATACACAGTGTGCAGTGTGCATTACAGTGTGCAGTGTGCAATTTGTAATGCACAGTGTGCAGTGTGCAGTGTGCAATACACAGTGTGCAGTGTGCATTACAGTGTGCAGTGTGCAATACACAATGTGCAGTGTGCAATACACAGTGTGCAGTGTGCAGTGTGCAGTACACAGTGCGCAGTGCGCAGTGTACACTGCGCACTACACACTGTGTAATGCACACTGCACACTGTGTCATGCACACTGCACACCGTACAGTGCAAGCGTTCGGGCGCTCAGTGTGCAGTGTGCAATACACAGTGCGCAGTGTGCATTACAGGGTGTGCAGTGTGCATTACAGTGTGCAGTGTGTAATTTGTAACACACAGTGTGCAGTGTGCAGTGTGCAGTGTGCAATACACAGTATGCAGTGTGCGGTGTGCAATACACAGTGTGCAGCGTGCAGTGTGCAATACACAGTGTGCAGTGACAGTGTACAGCGACAGTGAACCATGAGTGAGCCCTCACTGAGCGCTCACTGAGCCATTTGGCGCGCTCACTGAGCGCTCACTGCGCCGTTTCGCGCGCTCACTGAGCGCTCAGTGAGCGCTCAGTGAGCGCGCCAAATGGCTCAGTGAGCGCTCAGTGAGGGCTCACTCATGGTTCACTGTCACTGTACACTGTCACTGCACACTGTCCATGTACACTGTCAATGGTGTCACTGTCTACTGTCACTGTACATGGTACACTGTATTCTGGCACTGTACGCTGTCACTGCACACTGCACACTGCCACTGCACACTGTCACTATACACTGTCACTGTACATTGTCACTGTACACTGTACACTGTACACTGTACACTGTACACTGTACACTGTACACTGTACTCCCCAAGGTCTCATAGAATGTATCCCCACACACAGTACGTCCGCCACGACGCCCAAGTCTCTATACTAGCACTCTACACTGTCACTCTACACTCACTGTATGCTCTCACTATACACTGTCATTGTACACTGTCACTGTACACTGTCTGTAAACTTGGTGCGGTCTTTTTTGGGAGGGGGTGGATGGTGATTTGAGCCCCCCTCTTTGCAGTCCTTTACCCCCCCCCCCCCCCACAGCTACAGCCCCAGTCGGCCCAAATTTCAGCCACCATAAAGCGAGGGTGCAGGCCGTGGGCTGGTTCCCCTTGGGGACCAGGAAATAGGGGAGCAGACCTTTTGCTGCCCCTACCCCCCCCAACAGAAATGGGGCCGGACCGAAAGCAGGCCCAGCACCCCCCCCCCCCCAGCATGCCCTCGCACCCTCACTGCAGGCCGTCACATGGTGATCGAGGTCCCACCCCTCACGGACAGGGAGCGGACGCCGAACGACGAGTATGTTGGGATCTGGGACCCGCATGGTAACCCAGCAGGTGGTCCTCCTCTCCCAAACAAGTGAGCAGGTAGACCCATCCACCACTAACCCCCCCCCCCCCCCCAGCCTGCGCCCCCGACGGGAGGGGTGCACGGAGTCGGCGCCCTCAGGGCCTAAAAAGTGGAGGCTGTGAAGGGCTCACAGCTTGACCGCTGTGGGTATCCCTTGAGCGACCTGCACAGGGAACCTCCAGGTGTGCGCGTGCCCCTCCAACTTCATCACAGACGCCTAGGCCAGCACAGCCCCGTGCACTCCAGTGCAGTTGCGGGCGACCCCTGGAGGCCAGACAGCCACCTGCCGACCCCTGCCCCCCCCCCCCCTTCCTCAACGGAGAGGCCATTCGGGTGTGGTGCCCTCTGGGCCCCCTCGTCTACGCGGGCTGTAGCGCCGCAGCCAGTGCAGCCAGCACCGGTGGCACCCAGGGCAGGGAAGCACTCTTTGCGCCCTGGTGCCCCTCCACCTGCCCGCGGTACGCCCTCGGCCGTGGGGAGCCGGACCCAGCCCGCGTGGCAGCACCACCTGTGCCTAAGGCAGTCAAGGAGTGCGGGTCTGACCCCAGTCGTGCCACGTACCACCGCCTTCCCGTGCCAACAGGCAGTCGTGGAGTGGTTGGGTAGCATGTCCTAGTGACGTGGAGGTTGCGAGCCCAGGCCCACATCTCCCCCGGCGGGCTCAGAGTCAGGCTCTCCAGCCTCCCTGCCGGGGCCTGGAGCACCAGGCACACACTTCCCCGCACCATGTGCGCCAACGCCGAACAACAATGGAGCAAGCAGGTGTGCCACAGCCCCCCCCCCCCTCCACAAACACACAAGGGCACATACACACAGGCACGGCGGCATCTCCCGCCCGCGAGCGCCACCGCGGGGTCTGGGGGCGGTCAGCAGTCCGGTAGGCCTTGTGACCGGACACCCTGGTACAGCCGCCCGGTCGGGTCCGGCAGGGAAGGCGGCGCGGACCGCGGGTAGGCGACCAGGTGAGGCCTTCACCCAACCCAACCCAACCCACAGCTACAGCCTGAACCCAACGAACAGCTGCGGCCACAGTGAAAGCTGCAACTGCAGCCTTCGCCACAGCCAGGGCCACACACACTGACACAACCACAACCAAATCCACACACAACACAGCTTGCAGAAACACACCCACACCCACACCCACACCCACACCCACACCCACACCCACACCCACACCCACACCCACACCCACAAGCAAAGCCGCAACCACAGCCACTACCATAACCACACCAAGAACGACAGCTACCACAACAGCCATGGCAACAACCGTACGCAAGCCCAGAACCACAGCTACAACCACAAACACAAACATACCTGCGTCTGCAGCCACAAACACAATGTTATGCGCACACAATCAAAGCCTATGCCACACAACACCAAAACCAACAACAACATCCAAAACAACAGCTGCAACACACACACACACACACACACACCTGCGCGTACACACATTCACGAATCCACATACACGCACGAACCTAGGCAACGAGAAACCAAAGAACGCAGTCACACACTCACAACCACTCACGCACAAAGCCACCTTCACTCACACATCGATCCAAGCAAGCCCCCCCCCCCCCACACACACACAAGCAGACAGCTTATAGGTTATTATAGCTTGCACGCCCACCTCTGTTGTTCCTTCACGCTCAGGTGAAGGGTTTTTTCCCTTTCTCCATTGTAGCCTGAGCTACCCATTGTTGTTTTTGTTTTGATGTTCCGGAGCACGATTGCCCCGCAGGACCGGATGGAGCTCCGTGACGTCGACCCCTTCGCCATACGCGCGGCGCTCCGCTGCCCACTACTGGGCCTGGTGTACATCGACAGCAACAACACGCTGGCCCCGGTCTCGACCACCGATGGGGGGGCCAGCAACTGCGGGGCCTCGCGGCACGGACTCCAGTCTTTGGCGCCGCCGGCTTTCGGCCTGACACTGAGCCAGCAGGCTGTCTGGGTACTGCACAGTATGGCGGACGACACCTGGGTCCTGATGCAGAGAGTGCTGCAGACCATCTACCACATGCTGCAGACCATCCAGCCCATGATGCTGACCACGCCGCGGTACCGGGTGGACCAGAAATTGTTGGTCCTGACGACCGCTGCGTGCACGTTGTCCGACTACAGTGACAGGGGGTGCAGCGCATCGGCTCCTGGGGCCAGAGCTGGGCGGCCCTCTGGCCTTTTGGCTGTCGAGGGCTGCCGGCTGTGGTGCTGTGTGCCGCGTGTGTCCTCCACGACCTGCTGCGTTACTTCAGTGGAGAGTACGGGCCTCTGGGGGTCTGGCTGCTGTACTTCGGTGGGCAGGTCCAATATCACGGAGGGTACGGGCCACTGGGGGCCTGGCTGCAGTACTTCGATGGGCCGGTCCAATATAACGGAGGGTACGGACCACTGGGGGCCTGGCTGCAGTACTTTGATGGGCCGGTCCAATATAACGGAGGGTACGGACCACTGGGGGCCTGGCTGCAGTACGCTGGTGGACAGGCCCAATATGGCGGATGGTACGGACCACTGGGGGCCTGCGGACTCCGAGCAGGACTCTCTCAGTACGCGTTCGCCTGGGGCCCGTATGCAGATCTTCGTGACGACTTTGTCTGGGACGACGGTGACCCTGGATGTCAGGTCCGCCGACTCAGTGGCGACCGTGATGCTGCGGGTCCAGGCCAAGGTGCGCGTTCCCCCTGGTTCGCAGAGGTTGCTGTATGCGGGCAAACAGTTGGAGGCCCGCCGTACTCTCGCCGACTACAACGTTCAGAGGGAGTCCACGCTGGACTTGGTCCTGCGGCTGCGTGGTGGCGTGCTCAATGACTGGTCCACGTTGGGGCAGGACCCCGCGGTTGACGCGGCCGCTGCAGCCATCCGTGCCGGGCCCGGGAGCGAGGAGTTCAAGAACAAGCGCATCGAGACGCTGGCGCGGCAGTACGATCTCAGAGAGGCCGGCCTGGACAACCCCGCTTCGGGCCGGTCCACTTTGGAGCTGGCACGGGCCCTCGAAAGGCAGTTCGAGTTGGAGAGCGAGCGCCGTGAGGAGGAACGCCAGCGCACGGCCGATGAGCGACGACGCCTCGAGAGGGAGGCGGATCTCGACACGGCGCACAAGAAGGCTTACATGGAGGTCTTCGAGCACCTCTACGGCAATACGCGTTATCCCACGGGGCACCCCAGGCGGGGGGGGATCATCAATACTTACTCGGCCGACGAGGCGAAGACCCAGATCATATGGTGGGCCGAGAAGGGTGAGTTGGTCATCGAGGACGTCCTCCTTTACTCCCACCTGGTCTGGGCCGATAGCCCACAGGTCTACGCCGCGATTCTGCTCCGCTACAGGGACCTGCCGTCACGCATTCGGGCCCACAACGTCGTAGTTACCGAAATGATGGAGGAGGACCACAAGGATCGACATCCCCAGTTCAAGGCTCGGAACCTGCCGAAGATCCTTGCGTGTCCCTTTCCCCTCTTGCCGCCCGTCTGTGAGGAATTCGTCCGGTTGAACCAGGATATTCTGGACCATGTTCCAGACAGTGCAGAGGGGCGCATCAGCGGCGGCGGCGGCATGCGGCTTCCCATGGCCTACAAGCGCGCGGTGTCTTTGGGGGCGTCCTTTCGGGTCTCCGTCCGTCCGCCGGTCCAGGGTGGCGAGCCATATTTCTTCGTTGAAGGGCCGGACCCCAGGGGGCGCTATGCAGTGGATATGGGCCCCGCTAGTGACGCTGTTGCCAATCTGCAGGCCCAGGTGAAGCAGCAACGTGCGGAGATCGATGGACTCCGTAAGGCCGTCCAGCTTGCCTCTAAACCCGCAGCTGTGCCGCAACCCAAGCCCGGTGGCCCACCTGGGCCCACCGATCGGAGCGGGAAGGCCCGTCGGGACCAACAGCCTGGGCAAGCGCCTGAGTTCCCGGCCCGGCGCCGCCAGCCTCGCGGGGGTCCTGCTGGTGGCAGTGCGGACGACGCTACCGCCCTTGTGCCCCGTGGCGTGACCGACGATGGCGCGCCCACCGATCCCTCGACCCAGATGGGTTTTTGAGCGGTCCTCTTGGCTCTCCAGAGGACGTGAATCAAAACAGGGGGCCAGCTTCGGCCGGGTGCGGCAGGCTCCGCCCTGGCGACCTACGGGGCGGGTCCCTCGATGCCGAGTTGAGTGACATGGATTTGGATTTGCGGATGGCCCCCGCCTTCCCCAACTACGTGCCCGCCGCTTTGTTCTACCGGGTACGGACGGAGGAGCGTCCGTCGATCCGCCGGGGGCTGGCACGTGACCTGGTCGCGCGGCTCCTCTCGATTTTGGAGAGGCACTCGTGTGCTATTATGCCAGTGCACGTTCGGTATCATTGGACTACGGCGGTTGTCCGCCGGGTTGCTGGGCGCCTGACCACCGTCGTCTACGACTCCGCCCGGCATCCGGCCACCGCCAGGGACATCACCTCCCATTTCACGCGCGATCTCGGCCTCGCACGGCCGGTGATTGTGGCGCACGCCAAGCAGTTCCGGGGGTCCGCCGAGTGCGGCCTCCATGTCTTTTTCGTGGGCGCCTGGGCCGCGTACGGCACCAGGCCCTTACCACAGGCCCAGTTGACGCCCCCGCGCTACGTCTCCCTTCACGCGTGGCGGGCGCTGTTGACGGAGTGCCGCCCCTTGACTCAGCATCTCACGGCGCTCCTCGCCGCCGCGTGTCCCGACTTTGCCTCCATGATCGGCTTTGACGACGTCGTGCGCGGTGGGGCCCCGACGTCCGCTGCGATTCCCCTGTCGCCCCCTGCAGACGGACCTGAGGGGGCCTTGGGGCTCGGCCCGGTGCGCTATTCCCTCGACGTACCTGAGGAGGCTCCACCTGTGGCCCATCGCACGCGCGCGCGGCGCTCGGCGCACGACGCCGACGCTCAGCGGGCCGCGGCAGCCACTTTCGACCCGGCGAGTTTGACCGAGGAGTTCGTTGTGCAGACGCCCGTGCCCCTGTCGTGGTTCCTCTCCAGGGCCGCGTCCGCCGGCCTGAGCGGGGCGACTGTTGCCCTCGTCCGCGAGTTCTACCATCACTGCGATCCCGGTGGGGGGGAGCAGGCGACCGTCAGCCTTGCCCGGCTCACTTCGGCCACCGCCGATTCGGTTTTCTGGGCGTCCCGAGGCGGTTGTCGCTCCGACCGCCCTCTACTCCGCCTTTTCCGTGACTGTGCAACCCAGATTGTGGCCTCGGTGAGGGCCCGAGCCGCCGCGCAGGAGGATAAGCTGCACATGGCCTACCGTGCCTTTCAACGGCACACGTACTTAACCGACACCGCCGTGGATGCCCCAATCCTGGACGCCGTCTTTCGTGACCCACCGGCTACAGGATGGAGTTATCTGCCCTGCAGGGCCCTCACCTGGTGGGAGGGACGCTGTACCCTGCCCGCTGGCATCGGGTGGGACCCGGGCACGCTTACCAGCAAGGTCGCTACGGTGGCGCACATCGCACCGGAGCAGCACTTCGTGGCCTTCGCCTACGCGGGCGGGGCCATTGTGGTGCGGGACAGTTGGCACGGGGCGGGCGCGACGGGCGCGCGGTTTGATGCTCGGGGGGCCGCCTACGGCGAAGCCACGTTGCGCTGGGCTGGAGTCTTCGCCTCCTTTCTCCGTCGCCACTGCGGCCTGCCCGTTCAGCCCGAGGCTGTGTACGCGTCTTGTCGACGCCAGCAGGAGACGGAGTGTGGGGTCGAGGCCGTGAATAACACCCTCCAGACCATCTACGCGCTCACCGAGCCAGGGACCCTGACTAGGGCCCACATTCGTGAGGCCCACAACTTCTATCTGGGGCTTTCGCGGGCAAGAGTGGAGCCGGCGGATCGCCCGAGCTTCCGTTGGTCCGTGTTGCCGTCTTGTGCCCCGACTACGCGGGAGCTGTCCCCTGTACCCGATCCGTCCGTCCCCTCCGTGCCGGTGCCTTCTGCGGAAGCGACGTGTCCGCCTGGGCTGGTTTCTCTGCCCGAGGTGGGGCCTGGTCGCCCTCCCCCTGCACTGTCCGCTGCGGAGCAGTCGCAGGTGACGCGGACTCGGCAAGGAACGGTTGTCCCCTCCCCTGACCCGGTCACCCACAGGGAGGTGACCCCGCCCGCAGCGACTCACGCGCGGGCCTCTACCTCCCCGACGTCGGCGACGGAACCGTCATCGCTGGGTACGACGCTGTCCGCCGCGCCCCGGGATGGCGCCCCTGGGCCCGGGTCGGCTCGGGTCGCGCCCCGCGGGACATGCCGGGACTGCTCGAACCCCCGGTCACCCAATCACGTGTGCGGGGGTTTCTGCCACTGGCATCACCCCGCCATTCTCGAGACCACTAAGGGAACGGATCGACGCTGTGGGTGCGCTACTACCATGCGCCGGGGTTGCCGCCTACCAGCCTTGGAAATCGCGGGGGTACACACCTGCTGGGTCCATGCGTCTTTGGCCCAGCGGCACGCCGTTCTCCGCGTCCTCGATCCCGAGGGGGAGCCGCAGTGGGACGCGGTTTCTACGGGGGACACATGCCCTACGGGACCGTCCGCCGACACGGTGCTTTTCGCCCCGCGGGAAGGCGCGCCAGCCATGCGTCACAATGAAGTGGAGCGTGCGCTCCGTGACGTGCCGCGGGGGTCGCATATCCGCCTCTCCATGGCGCGCCGTGGGGCCCATCGGGTCCAGTGTGTGGCGCGGCTTCTGCGGGCCCCTGCTCGGTCGGCCCTGGGCGAGGCCGAGGTCCTCGCGCGCTGGTGCGACAAGTGCTGTCAATTTGAGTCTCAGGATCCGGCCTACCTTCAACTCCCGGACCCTGACTTCACCTACTTTACCCTCGGCCGCGTTCAGGCTCTCCCGGAGTTCGCGTCGAGCTGTGGGTATGAGGACGACGACGACGTGGGGAGCGACTACGGCGACGAGGCCGCGGATCCATCCGAGGTCGATGCCCTGCACAACCAGCTCGACGATCCGGCGCGCGCTACGCTCGCATCCATGGACAGCGCCCCCGCGGGCACCTGGAGGGTCCTGGATGCCAAGCGGTGGCACCCGCTGGGCAAGGCGCTGGAGTGTCCTCGCCATGTGCATCCCCTCGTGTGGTCCGGCATGTCACCGAAGACACGCCAGTCCCACCTACGGTGGATTCACCGTATCCGCCATCTGCCGGACGAATTCAACAACACGCCCCTACCGAAGGCGGTGGTCGAGATGGTTCTGAGGGAGGCCAGGAAGCGCCACTGGGCCTGGAGCACCATTTCGTCCTCGCTGTCCACGGTGGCGTCCGCCCTGCGTGACCTCCAGTACTACGTTCCGTCCTACAACGGGGCCGTCATCGACATTCGGACGGACCCCTATTTCCGCGGGGCGGCGTCCCATGCCACACGCAAGGCACGGGTCACCGCACTGCGCCCGCAGAAGTCAGCCCCTCTGAGCTACGCCGACTTTGATGTGCTTGAGTCCCAGCTCCGGGGGAGCGATGCCTGGTACCTACTGCAACTGGCTTGGCACCTGGCAGCGCGCGTCGGCGACACACGCCGCCTCGACCCGGAGAACGTGCGCATCGCGGACGCCGCGGGTGCACATGGCAACGTCGCGGTCGAGGCCCTGTTCACCGAGGGCAAAGGTGCATTCTTTTGGGGGCCGTACACCATTCACAGTACTATGCCTGCCCCCGTGGCCAAGCAGCTGAAGGCGTTCTTCCACGAGCGGCGGCAAGCGGCGCGGCGCACTTCCCCGCAGCGGGACCCGGGCGACGCCCCCTATCACGCCTTCTCCCAGACTGCCCAGCGTGAGCTGTCGGTGGCCTTGGGCAGGTTCCCCGATCACAGCTGCCGCAGCATACGCCGTGGGGCCTTGGTCTGCAACGCTAGGGCCGGGGCCACTGACGCCGAGCTCCAGTTGCTGTCCGGTCACAAGCGCCGGGATACCCTCCTCCGCTACCTCGGCTGGGGGCATGAGAGCACTGAAGCGGCGGGCGCGGCCGCCTCCAGGGCGACCAAACTCTCGCGGGCAGTCACCCCGATGGGCGGGGATGTTGCCGCACCGATGAAGATGGGGCGCTGGTCGGGGTTCAACGGGGAGCGTGGACGTCGTGTGCGGGCCCCACCGTCTCTGTTCCCGCGACAGGCGCCGCCGTCATCTGAGTTAGGACTGCAGGATGACTATGATGGGACCCAGGATGCGTTCAAGGACTGGACCCTCCACGCCCATGCCGTGTCCACCGTCAACTTGCCGGCAGTGCGCGCCTCCATCGAGTCTGATGACCTCAGGGCAGCCTTTGACGGGGCTGTCAGTCTGCTTCAGAGCGCCGGGTGCTATGGGATTGCTGATCGCCCTCTCCTCACCGCGTCGCAAGTACCCGTCTCCAAGTTCACCCACGAGCAGTGGACCCGATTCCTGGAGGTGGGTAAAATACGGCCCCTGGGGGGTCAGGAGATTCGCTCCGGCGTGCGTGGGTTCGCCGTGCCCCAGCCTGCCAAGCGGCGCTGGCGCCCCGTCTTTGAGACTCTTTACAATCCCTTCTTCCAGCAGTCGCTGGTTCCCCCGCTGTCCTATCCCTCCCGCGTCGAGCGCCGCCGTTGCATTTCGGGTTACACATACCGGCTGGAGCTCGACCACTTCGCCTGGTTCGACCAGTTTCCCCTACTGGGCGTGGGCAGCTACCATGTCGTGCGCTCCGCCATGCCTATCCGGTGGGACAATGCGGAACATGAGCTATTTTGTCTGGAGCGACTCCCCATGGGTGCCACGCAGTCTTGCGGGGTCGCCAACACGACCACATGGGCGCTCATGGAGCCCATCATACGGATGGATGGGGTGTTCGTTACCTCCATGGTCGACAACGTCATCATCTGCTCCAACGAGCCGGACCGTTTCGTGGAGGCCGTGCGGCTTTACCTGACGCGCGCACAGCGGTGTTCCGCCGATCTGAACGACATCGAAGTCGCGGGCCGCAAGGTGCCCGTGCCCTCCGATCCGGACGATATTCTGCGCCTGGGCGCACAGCTCGGCTCCGGGCCGGCCGCCTTCTTGGGGGAGGAGTATGTGGGCAGCCGGGTACGGAATCAGCCGCGCAAGGTCGCCAAGCTGATGGCCGCCTTTGCTCGGATGCGGGATGCTTGCGACGACCCCCGGGTTGTGGTGACGCGACGTCAGCTGGCCTCCTTTGTGGGGCTGTGCTCGTGGATGGCGAACACCCTCAACGTCTCGCTGAGGGAGCATTGGGACGTACTCCGCTTGTTCTCCCGTGTGGCCCAGCAGGTCGGTAGCTGGGATATGCAGCTCCCCGTCACGCCCCGTGTCCTCGACGTCTTGACCCCGCTGTACACTGTTTTGGCCGCCAACCAGCCCGTTGTACCGCACTGCCCGCCCTTGCCATCTCTGGTGGACGACGACTACGCGGCGGTGGCCATCGTGGACGCCAGCGGCACGGGGTATGGGGCGTATGTCCGCTTTACGGATGGTCGCATCTTTGAGGTCATGGGAGGTTGGCATGGTCACCTGCGACACTCAGCGTGGGCTGAGCCCATCGGGGGGCTCAAGATCGTGGAGTGGCTTCGGGGACGCCTGCCGCGAGGCGCTCGGATTGCGGTGGTGACTGACCACGGCGCCATGTGTCATGGTCAGCTTCGGCCCGGT
This sequence comes from Eutreptiella sp. 'Long Island Sound 2002', assembly GCA_964036045.1. NCBI lineage: Eukaryota > Euglenozoa > Euglenophyceae > Eutreptiales > Eutreptiaceae > Eutreptiella > Eutreptiella sp. 'Long Island Sound 2002'. The sequence continues at coordinate 2,353,418 of OZ038402.1, read as the reverse complement.
TCCGCCACGGGCGGGTTCTCCCTGGCCTACCACCTGAATTCCTTTTTCAGGGCCCTGTACTCCTTCAGCCCTGATGCCGCTGTATTTTACGTCGAGGGACCGGAGAACATTGCCGACGCGCCATCGCGCGCTGCCCGCTTGGGCAGCCCGCAGATTGTTAAGGAAGTTTTTCACATGCAATTTCCCCCGTTGGCTGCCTTTTTTCACCCGTTTCTGCAGCCCAGGGCGCGCCCCTGGTGGTGCGTCTGAGTGCCTGGCGCCTGTGGGCAGGCCGGGTTTGTGAACCTCTGGGTGCCTGGGGGTTGGTTGCAGTTTTATTTAACATTGGCTTATGTGTGCGGGGGGTGTTCATACGCCACTTTTGTACCGATGGGAGTTTTTCCGAGGTCCAGCCATTTGTGGTGTCGTGCCTGTCTGTTGGTATTGGCTGCTGCAGTGCAACAGCTTATAGGTTATTATAGCTTGCACGCCCACCTCTGTTGTTCCTTCACGCTCAGGTGAAGGGTTTTTTCCCTTTCTCCATTGTAGCCTGAGCTACCCATTGTTGTTTTTGTTGCCCGCCGCCACCCACTTGCTCCGCCTTTGTTTTTTCACGCCATCAGTTTCGCCAGGGCGACCGCTGTGTCGCCCTGGGTCTTCAGGCCTATAATTATCCGCCAGAGCCATTCAGGCCTGGTGGGGTGTTCATACGCCACTTTTGTACCGATGGGAGTTTTTCCGAGGTCCAGCCATTTGTGGTGTCGTGCCTGTCTGTTGGTATTGGCTGCTGCAGTGCAACATACAAACACACTAAATGAGAGAAACCAAGAACGAACAAACCATCTACAGCTGCGCACATGCGCATGGGCACAACTACACACGCATGCAAGCACACACACGCATACCCACACACATAATAGCACAACATACCTGCAAAGGTCATCGTCCTTGCCGCCACCATCATGCATGTGATGCCATGGCCAAAAAATAGGAAAGGTAGGACAAAGGGGACGGGACAGGCAAGAGAACAGAAGGGCTACGCACGAGGGAAGCGGGGGAACACAGCATAGCGAAAGGGGAGGGGAGGGGATAAGGAGGGAGGGGGATCAACGTGTCATGGTGTAGGTCAAGATGGTTGTATGATCAACGTCACAAAAGTGAGCAATGTCCTTTGTGCCCTATTTGTGCTTCATGGTGTGTGTGTGTGTGTGTATGGGGGGGGGGTGCCATTTTCATGAGGCAACAAGGAACACCCTCGCAAATGGTTAGGTTCATATCCCCGAACCCCAACCCCGTAACCATCTCTCCCTAGCCCTTCACTTCACATGGTTCAATGTGGCCATGTGTTTATGTACACGCAAGATAATTGCACACAAGAATGAATGTGGTTGTCAATTTGTGCATGTGCATGTGTGTGTGGACGTGTGTATGGTGTATGTGTGTGTATGTGTTTGGATATTTGTGTCCCTGACGAAGTGTGTGTGTTTGGATGTTTGTGTGTTTGTTGCCACGGGTACATGTATGCAAGTATGTATGTGTGCATGCACGCTCAAGTTCTTGGAGAAAAGACGTGGTGAGAACTGCGGACCAATGTTGGTGTGAAAAGGGTGAAGTGTGGGCCAGCAAGGGTGGGAAGAGAGGGCGGAAAGGGGGATAAACTCCCGAGTGTGCCCTGAGTGAGCCCCCAATTAGCTCTCAGTGAGCGCTCACTGAGCGCTCACCGAGCCATTTGGCGCGCTCAGTGAGCGCTCACTGAGCGCTCAGTGAGCCAGCTCAGTGAGGGCTCAGTGACGGCTCAGTCGGGGCGCTCAGTCAACTGAGCCGTCGAAAAAAAGAAACCCCCCCGGTCAAATCCTCTTGGCCTAGGGATTGGTGTCCCTTTGGGGACATTCCAAAACCCCAACCCACCCCCGAAAGCCACAACTTTTCACATTAAACCCCTTGAAAAACACCACTTAGCCCCAAATGAGCCGTTTTAGCCCCAATTGAGCCCCAACTTCACATTTCCAAGTGAGCCGCAGGTACGCAACACCATGGGTTCACACATGTAGTATATGGATACAAAGGGACGGCGACACAGGGTACTGAAGCGTCACTGTAGGGACCACACCTGGACCCATCATGCACCCTCTGCAACCTCATATACATCTGCTGAGTGTTTTTAGTGCCAATGCTTGCTTGCTAAGCCCCATAGTTGTGCCTTGCATTGACGGAGGAAAGGGACCACCACCAGTCGATGCAAGTGACGAAAGTGCAAATACGAAATTTCTACTACCCCATGCGGTGACAAGTGACACACAACACACCACCCCTACGTTGCATTCACTCAAGTCCATGTTTGAGGCAACTAGGAAAAGGACAACTATGCTCCTCCGGTAACTAGGGCTATTGTCCACCACATCATGCGTGTTCTCTTCGTAGTGGGGATTTCGTAAATCCATGGCAACACAGTTTACTATGCAGAGGTAGTGGGGGCAATGGCATTGTTTGGATGGGTTGTTGTTCCCGTGTTGCTAGACGTGGTGAAGTGATTGTGGAGCCAAACCCCATGAGCAAGCACAATCCGTAGTGGCCGGCCATCGGCTTCGAGAGTACGGATGAGTGTGGGGCATTGACAAACATTGTTCAGGTCGCATATGCACATACAATGGCTTGCTCATTTACCATGGTTTAGCTTCCGTGTACAAAAGAATTCACGCCACCGGGTTCACTGCAGTCCACGGTATCATGATGTGCCTATCACCCTCTCATTGTTCCCCTACCTCTCCTTGCTCGCATGCGCCACCTTTCATCGCTTGCCTATGCCTGACTATTTCATGTATCACAATCAACAAGATGGCGGGCTTTCGGTACATAAACATATCGCCAAAGGTCCATCTCCCCAGTAAACATACCTTGGGGAATAGGACATTGAAAAGGAAGCGTTGCACCTTGTTCATCCCCATGTCTTGTTTCGATCAAAAGTCCAAAATGCCGTTGCAACTTCTTTGTGCATTGGGCATTGTCAATAATTTGTATTTGCTTTGTTGTGTGCCTGTATCTTGCATGTGGCTCTGCATTGGAAGGTTGGCGGGAGATCGTTGGGGCTCCCATGGTAGTAAACGCGGTGGTTTCGGCGATTTTTTGGGCTTTGATCCATTTTGGGAGTATAGGCAAGGGGGGGGGGTTCACTGCCATGTCCAATCTGTGACCTGATCCATTGGGGGGGGGGTCCACAAACCTGATTCGGGGCCTAGTCCCCCATGTGGAAGAAGAGGTTAATCAAAGAGGCACACGTTACAAGAATTTCACCTTTTGCCCCCATGGATCAACAATCGGTGGACCATTTACCGTAACATGAGTGAGAAGAGTGAGGTTCAGCAAGTTATTGGTTGAAAAGTTGTGGATCGAAGTGTTTGGTCAGGAATGGGTTTGTGACATGCAGACATGCATCCTCCAAATGTATTCTTTTGATGTCCTGGTGGCTGTGTTCCCTTACTAGATAGGAGGAGGAGGAGGAGTCGCTTGCTGTTGTTTGCGGCTTCATGGATTTGTGAGCAATGTTTTGCTTGTGCCCCCCATGCTCTCTCCTTCAAAACACTGCATTCCGCAACATCACACAGTTTTTCTTTGGCATTCTTGTGGTCACCTCGATGGTGCAAGATGACAAGGCGGCTTTGCCGCTGTTGAGGAGCACCATCCATGGAGGAGTGGTTCGACTTCGCGGCAACTGCCTAATTCACACCATTCAGGTGAGAATCGGGCCCCATTCTCACAACTGTGTGCGCTCAGACAGGGGATTTTGGTTTGTGCTGATGTGGGAAATGTAACACAGGTCCAAGGGTTCCGGATCACCAAGTGTTACCCATCAGTGGTGTGCAGGGTGTGTGTGCCATAAAGGCTGAGTGTGCATGCGCATCATTAGGGACAGGTATCTGCACCTTTGGTGGGACCATGAGAGAGGTTTGCCGCGTCATTGCAGTTGCATGCTTTGTGGACCATTGCCTGTGGGTCCATCGCTCCCCAAAGGGGGCTGGGTGGGTGTGGTGGGGCAGGGTTGGGGGGGTGGGGCAGGCCTGTGCTTGAAGAAGAGGCAGTGCCCCCTCCCCTCCAAACACACACACCAGTCAACTCCCAGTGATACCACCAGGAACGACGGAAATTGGCTGAGTAGCAAGGGATCGCAACGCCATTGAATCAGCTGTTCCTCCTCGCTGGTCTTACGTGCATTGTGGGTCAAGTCCTTAAGCAAACACAGGCAAACAAACCTTAAGCAAAGACAGGCCTGCAGCAAAGGAGTGATGGGGCTTTCTGCACTCAAAAAAGCACATGTGGTCCGTACAGTTCTTGTGCCGATGTGTAAAATCACACAATTCACCTCCACAACCTGAAACTCAGAAGGCAGCAAACACACAACCTGACTACTTGGGAAAGACGCTGTGTGAAGCATGCCAGCGCCGGCATTGGAGGAACAAGGGGCAGAAGCAACAGTTGTGAGCACAGGGACAAGCTATTGAAAACAATTTATTTCTGAAAAGTCAGACCTTTATGTACACCATCTGCCAACCGACACACTTACTCAGCCTTTCTGGCAACCCCCCCCCCCCCTCCCCCCATATCAGTTATGCTGCATCCTTCAAACTCCAGCTGCGGCTGCAATGGTTTTGCAGCCGCGCCTCCAATGAGTAATTTGCTGAAGGTGGGGACCACCCCACAGGGAGGGGCGGGTATCAGCCAGGGTGGGTGGGAAATGTCCCTAATCGCCTACACAACGTAAAGGGGGGGGGGGGGGGGCTATGACGGTGGGTGGTTTGGGGGGCTGTGGACAGCCCTTCAGGTGCCATCTCAAGTGGCAGAGTAGATGGGTGGGCAATCACAGAATTCTTTGAAATGCACCGAAAGCGCACCTATTTGCCATCATTAGACCTGTGGATCCGTGCAAAAAGCTTCCGCTTCTTTCTGTTTGCCTTTTTTTGGAGTTCTGCAAATGAATTCTGCCCGGGGGTGGTGCTGGGGGGGGACTAGGGTCGGTGGGTCTTAGATTGGGTGGATGGTCCCCAACAGAGGCGGTTTGACCCCCCTCCGCCCTGTCTTGCTAAGCGACTACTGCCAACCGCTTTACCAACCATGGCCCCAGGTAGCCAAGCGCTTGGCGCGCTACCTTGTGACCCCCCCTCAAGTGCACACCTGCACACCTGGATCAGGCTGGGACCCCCCTGCCAAGCAATGGCGGGGTGGGGTAGGCGTCAGTATTCTTCTGAGGGCTGGGGAGTGGTGCATGCCTCTGCCCCCCTCCCCCCAGGGATGCACTAGAAGGGAATGGGCCTCAGAGGCGGCCCCAGAGGCGGGTGGAGGAGGTTGCCAGAGCGGTTGGGGGGCGGTTACTGTCGGTGACAAATGCCATTGAAGCTGGCACTCGTCAGGGGGATAGTGGCTGGGCATAGGTTGGGCGCCCTGAAAGGGGAGGGGGGGGTTGGCACAAGGCCTCGGAATCTGATTGTTTGCCTTTGGCGACGCCTATTGGCCTCTCGCCACTGCTCATTCTGACCCTCTGTGGGCCCGAACGCATGTGTTTTGGTTGAGTCACCAGAGCCCCCGGATGACTTGTCCTGTTTGACTACTCCAGGGGTCGGCCGTCCCGGAGACGGGGTGTTGCCCGTGCCGTTGACCAGGGGCATCCAGATGCACACTCCGAGTCCATGCTGGGTTTGCCGACTCCAGCAGTGACTTGTGCACGCTGGGGTGTGCATCTGCAGGATAATTTCTCTGACAGGGGCTTTTAACAACCACAATGATTCTTTCCCGTTTTTCCTTTCCTTCTCCTCCTTCTGCGCTCGGGGGTACCTGCCCCCCTTCCAATGCATCCCCACCCACCTCTCCTCCTCCCTCCCTCCCTCCGTGTGCAGGGCGTAAAGGAGGCCTTCAACACGCACGCCATATGCGGCCCTGAAGACAGCACCCGCCTCCGGCACCACCCGTGTGCCGCGTGCATGTCCGTCGCAGTGCCCACCGATGAGGAAGCCCCAACGAGCATACTCAGCGCCCTCCTGGAGATCATGGGGTGGCGCCCAACGGCAGACCTCCAGCAGCTGCTCAGAGGCATTCTGCAGGAGCACATGCGGCAGTTGTGGGATGCGGTGGACAGGTTCCACAAAGTGACAGGCCTCCGGATTGAGGTGTGTCTTGCTGCGTGCACCCCCCACCAACCCCCCCCCCCCTTGCGCAGTGTAGTTAGTGGAGGCAGGGTCAAGGGATGAGCACTAGCTCGCCGAACGCTCAGCGGAAGCGCTGAACATTAGCACCAAGAACAGAAGGCCATGACAGTCGCAGGGCAGGCGCGGCCAGAGCCTAATGCGGATACTGCAACCTGACCATATTGAGGCCTTGCGCAAACAACACCCATGTCCAAACAATGCGAGGTGTTGTTTCTTTTGGAAGCGTTGAATTCGGCGGCTCCATCTTCTGGTTTTGGGTGACTGTCTACATTTTCCTGCGATTTTTGGGCCAGGGGTGGTTGTCTTTCGTAGATCTTGTTTGCTGTGTTGTGTGCCATCAGAGCCGGCTTCATCCAAACTCCATCGGATCCCAATTTCCTGCACCTTTCCCGTTTTCTAATTGCAGGTGCACCATGCCCTGGATAAAACTAGGGATGGCTTTGTATTCCACCCGCTCCACAGGCAAGGGCTTCACAGCTGAGCATTTTCAGCATTTGTATGTTTTCCTGCAGGCTGCAGTGCCCCAACTGTGGGCCTTGTTGACAGATTGTGACACAGACATGAATGTCTCGACGTCAATGATGTACCCTTTCCTTTCACAACTTACATCTTCTGAGGGCGTGCGCAGACAACGCCTTTGTCCAAACAAGGCGAGGTGTTCCGCAACTTTTTTGAACTTACGGTTGTTTGGACAAGGGGGGGGGGGGGGGGCATGTCTTGACCACCACAACCCGCCGCCGATGGAGAAACAGAAATGGTGGGGTCAGGACAGCAGCGTGGCGGACCTTCGGGAGAGGATCGACACTGCGTCATGCGGTGAAGAATAAACGGGGGACTGCCCAGGGCCCCGTAAAAAAAACCACCGATGGACTATATGTCACACAGGGGGGCACCTTCCGACTGTGAGCGCATTGTCAACACCAAGCTGACAGCCAGGCCGAGGAGGCGGCATAGACACAGTAACGAGGGGAGACTGTGTTGTCTGTTTTTTGTTTCTTGATTTGCTACCGCAGCCTCGGCGCCAGGCCAATGACCAGCACCAACCACAGGCAACCTCTAGAACAGCTGGGGAGGAATGCAAGGAGATGTAGGTGGGTGCAGGCACTCTTCCTTGGCGACCCAAAAATTGCTTTTGGGGGGGGTTTTAGAGTGTGGCAGTGTCGTCAGTGTCCCTCAACCTCCCTGCCCTGAACCGTCCCTGCAATACATGCACTGAGCTACTGCAATCAACGTCATCTGCTTTCGGGTAGCCTTGGCTGGCATATTGAAGCCCATGCCGGCCGGTGCGAAAATAAAATTGAGACTGAGAAAGGAGGCGCAGGGGGTCTAAACTTGGGTTTAAAGGGGTTTAAATCTGTGGTTGAGCAAATGGGCTTCCGTGCCATCCCCCCGTCCCCCAGAGCAATTTTCTTCCCGCCTTTTTCTCCCGTGGCTCCGCTCAGGATCTGGCAGCCGTCATCCAGTCCCCGCCCTCCTGGTTGCTGCTCGTCCACTGGGTGCTCCTCTACAAACGCGACTTCCATGTGTACCTTGCTACTTCTGTGGACCCAATCCCGGTGTACTATCATGACATGTTGGCCTCGGTGGAACAGCGGCGCCCAGAGCGGCAGAAGGTGTTGTCCCCTGTGTTCCGTGGCTTGCCATGGGAATTGTACGAAGTTGGAGCAGCAACACAGTTCTGCGGGGCAGAGGCAACGGGTGTTTTTTGCACGTTTGAACGCGGTTGCTCCGGTCGACCTTGTGTCCGCCAACCGCCACCGGACGGCAGTTTTACCAACTGCCGTTGGCCAACCGCCAACTGCCAGTCCCCGCTGACCTGGTGGTGTCCTTTGCCATCGCTATCCTCCTATCCCCCCAACCATTGTCCTTCCGCATGCCGTATTCCACGTGTTCCACCCCCCCCCCCCGTGGTCAATGGGATCGAGAGATGCCGGGCCGGGTGGGGGGGGGGGGGGGCGGGGCTCCGGGGTCCAATGGCGGCTGGGCCCCTGATCGCACCCTTGGGAGCAGGCCGATGTCCGCCTCCAGGATTCAGGTAGCTGAGGCTACAAGCCTGAATCCCAATGCAACCCCGAGCCCCGATCAAGTCGAAAAACAGATGAGGCAGAGAGCAGAGGAATTGGAGGGCTCCCGGCTCTCATGTTCGTTGTATGCTGCGTGGTTCTGGCAGGCTGCTGTGGGCACCATTCCCGGTCGTACCCTACCCCGTAACTACAGCTGTCCCCTTCGCGCATCGCTGGTGTTTTGGCCGTGAATGTACTGGCTGCACAGTCGCGACGCTGGGCATCCCAAGTGCATTTGTGGAGCTTTGGGCGCAGATTGGCAACGCATGTTTGGCTGATCGGCGGTGCATTGGGAGTGCTTTTGGCTGAGCATTGGTCGTGGTGTCCACAATGTCCATCGGAGGCACCGCGGTGTAGGCAATACGGGAGACGAGATGCACTGTCGTGTAGTGTGGTGTGGTGTGGTGTGGTGTGGTGTGGTGTGGTGTGGTGTGGTGTGGTGTGGTGTGGTGTGGTGTGGTGTGGTGTGGTGTGGTGTGGTGTGGTGTGGTGTGGTGTGGTGTGGTGTGGTGTGGTGTGGTGTGGTGTGGTGTGGTGTGGTGTGGTGTGGTGTGGTGTGGTGTGGTGTGGTGTGGTGTGGTGTGGTGTGGTGTGGTGTGGTGTGGTGTGGTGTGGTGTGGTGTGGTGTGGTGTGGTGTGGTGTGGTGTGGTGTGGTGTGGTGTGGTGTGGTGTGGTGTGGTGTGGTGTGGTGTGGTGTGGTGTGGTGTGGTGTGGTGTGGTGTGGTGTGGTGTGGTGTGGTGTGGTGTGGTGTGGTGTTGGGTCGTGTCGTGTCGTTTCGTGTCGCGTCGTGTTGTGTCGTGTTGTGTTGCGTTGCGTTGCGTTGTGTTGTTGTGTTGTGTTGTGTTGTGTTGTGCTGTGCTGTGCTGTGCTGTGCTATGCTGTGCTGTGCTGTGCTGTGCTGTGCTGTGCTGTGCTGTGCTGTGCTGTGCTGTGCTGTGCTGTGCTGTGCTGTGCTGTGCTGTGCTGTGCTGTGCTGTGCTGTGCTGTGCTGTGCTGTGCTGTGCTGTGCTGTGTTGTGTTGTGTTGTGTTGTGTTGTGTTGTGTTGTGTTGTGTTGTGTTGTGTTGTGTTGTGTTGTGTTGTGTTGTGTTGTGTTGTGTTGTGTTGTGTTGTGTTGTGTTGTGTTGTGTTGTGTTGTGTTGTGTTGTGTTGTGTTGTGTTGTGTTGTGTTGTGTTGTGTTGTGTTGTGTTGTGTTGTGTTGTGTTGTGTTGGTGTTTGTTTTTGTGCCTGTGTTTGTGTTTGTGTTACGTCGCGTGCGTCATGTTGTGTTGGTATTGGTGCCGTGTTGTTTTGTCTTGTGGCGTGTTGTGTTTCAGATTGTGTCCTGTTTGCCACGCTAGATCCCCTCACTCTCTGTCCCAGACTGTGGAGGACATGCCGGCCAAGTGCTACGCCATGGGTTGGACTGGCGGGACCGAGGGGGGCCTGCGCGATCGCTTTGTGCCCATGGAGCGTGCCGTGTGGCCGGACCGGCGGCGGGCTCTGGTACAGAGCCGCACCGAGGCTCTTCCGCACGGCGAAAGCCTGGCCTCCGTCGTATCAGTGCTGAGGCGGCTGCACGAGCAGTCGGTGGCTGGGGGTGTAGTTGTGGTCACAGGGGCCGGCATCAGCACCGCAGCTGAGCTGGGGTCCCGGCATTTCGAGGGGCGGGGCAGCTGTTTGATAAGATCCGCCAGAAATACCCATGCATTGCACAGGTGCTGTGGGTTCCACGCTGTAGGGCCCTATGAGGGGACGCGTTTGAGGGCGTGCAAAGCTTGTAAGAGACGTGTCCGAATGTGTGTGTGTGAGGTGTTGTTGACGTGTGTGTGTGTGTGTGTGTGTGTGTGTGCCTTTTCTACCACAGAACGAAAGACGTCCAGGGCTGGTCTGCAGCTCCTATGGAGTATTCTTGTGTCACTGCTCTTGTTGTTGTTGTTATTGTTGTTTTGTTGTTGCTGCTGCTGCTGCTGCTGCTGCTGTTGTTCACCACAGCGCACTTTGTGCCGTGCATGCATGGCCGGTTGGTGGCTTTGGGTCGCTACTGTCTCCACTTGTTTGTAGCCCTGCCAGCAACCGTAAAGGTGCTGTGTCCCTGGGCGAGGTTTTTTTGTTGTTGTCGTTGTGGTTGTTGTGGTCGTTGTTGTTGTTGTTGTGGTCGTTGTTGTTGTGGTTGTTGTTGTTGTTGTTGTTGTTGTTGTTGTTGTTGTTGTTGTTGTTGTTGTTGTTGTCGTTGTTGTTGTTGTTGTTGTGGTCGTTGTTGTGGTTGTTGTTGTTGTTGTTGTTGTTGTTGTTGCTGTTGTTGTTGTTGTTGTTGTTGTTGTTGCTGTTGTTGTTGTTGTTGTTGCTGTTGTTGTTGTTGTTGTTGTTGTGGTGATGGTGATGGTGATGGTGGTGGTGGTGTTATTGCGGCCTGACGAGGCATACCAACAGTCAGACAACCGCTTTGTCGCTCTGTTTGTCTGCTTTCTGCGCGCGCGTGAAGACATGGGTACGTGAGGCTTTAATGTGTCCGTGCATGGGACGGGTGTGTGGAGGAGGTTGGTGATACGTGTGTTTGCGAGGGCGCGGGAGTGATGTGTGTTTCTTTGTATTCGTTTTATGTGTATGTGAGTGGCCCTGTGAGAAACATGACACAGAGGTGGGAGGGACACCGCAGAGAGAGATCACGTGCGGAACGTGTGCCTATCTCTCTCTCTCTCTCTCTCTCTCTCTCTCTCTCTCTCTCTCTCTCTATTTATCTTTGCATGTGTATTTGTGGTGCATGAGGGATGTTGGCGTATGCGAAGTGCAGGAAGTACGCCCATTGCTCATGAGTATGTCTTTGTGTGTTTGAGGGTGTTTAGGAAACGGATGTGTGAGGGTGTGTGCGGAACGCGTGCGCGTAACCCATGCGAGCCAGAGAGAGAAGACGAAGGGGGGAAGAGGAGAGCACGTGTGTATGACTATTTGCGTCGCAGCGCCTGTGTGTGTGGGAGACCAAACGAAGGGCCGCGGTGGGAAGGCTGTGTGTACCAAGAGCGCCTTGGGGAACTGCTCTGCCTACTCTGCTGCTCTGCTTCATTGGTGCACCGGTTGCGCTTGAGCTATGAAGTGCGGTGGGCTCAGTACACGCACTCCATCGTGTCTGCAGCCGCAGGACGTGTTCAGCATCGATTCCTTCCGGGCCTCCAAAGAGGCGCAGATGGCGTTCTACGACGTTGCCCGGGAACTGCTCACCAGCGGTGCGGAGCCGACAGTCGCCCACTGTTTCCTGAAGTTGTTGGAGGACAAAGGGCTCCTGAAGCGACTGTACACTCAAAACATCGATATGCTGGAGAAGTATGTGACGGGGCACGACGGGCGGTGGTGAATCGGGAATGGGTGTAGCAGGCAAGGGGATCAGGGGATCAGGGGCGTGGGTAGGGGTAATGCCTGCCCTGCCCTGCCCTGCTCTGCCAAGCACCCCTAGGCAGCAGCAGCTTCCAGCAGCACCCTCAAGGCAGAAGCACCCCTTGGCAGGGATGCATTGGAAGGGGGGGAGGTACCCCCCCCCCCCTCCAGGGCGCCCAGCCTATGCCCGGCTACATCTCCCTCGCGGCAAGTGCCAGGCTCAATGGCATTTGTAACCGACAGTAACCGCCCCCAACCACTTCGGCAACCTCCTCCAACCCCCCGTCCAACCGCTTCTGGGACCGCCTCTGAGGCCCCTTCCCTTCGAATGCATCCCTGCCCCTTGGCATCCACAGCCAGTCCAGGGAGGCTGTCGCCTCCAGCGGCCGTAGCCCCAAGGCAGCAACACCCCTATGCAGCGGCGGCCACCAGCGGCGGCAGCCCCGGGCTGCCCACACAGCTCCACCCTGACCACCGACAGGACAACGGCACACGAGACACACGTCACCCTCGGTGCAGCGCGGCGCTTGACGGGCACGGGCAAGAACAAGGGGACCGTGGACGGGGGTGCCCAGCTCACGCAAACCCCGCGCCCCCCACCCATGGCACAACGCCGGGTCCTGCTGTGCCCCCCCCAATGGGTAACCCTCGGTGATCCGGAACCCCCGGGGCCCTGTGTCGCATTTCCCACATCAGATGGGGTGGGGAGCACCCTCCGAACTTCACCCCCCCCCTCTCCCCTCTCCACGACTGTCACCCCCCCGGGTCCTGTGTTGGGATGGGGTGGGGAGCACCCTCCGAACTTCAGCCCCCCCCCCTCTCCCCTCTCCACGACTGTCACCCCCCGGGCCCTGTGTTGGGATGGGGTGGGGAGCACCCTCCGAACTTCACCCCCCCCCCTCTCCCCTCTCCACGACTGTCACCCCCCGGGCCCTGTGTTGGGATGGGGTGGGGAGCACCCTCCGAACTTCACGGTCTTGAATGTGGGGCATTGCCGGCGCCTGCGGGGGGGGGGGGGGGGCGCCAAGGGGCAGCAGCAGCACATGTCAGCGGAGGGCTGACTGCCCCGCACTCGCCGATTGAATACACTTTTCCCCTGGGGCTTTGGACAAGCGGTGCACACAATTTATTCCCGAAAACCCCCAAGCCAGTGCGTACACCAAGTCAAGCACCGACCGGCACACCGACTCAGCCTTTACGGCAACCTTCCCCCCCCCCCACAGACGCCTGAGGTGGCCTCGGCCCAACACGGGGCGTGCGTACGTGAGGGAGGCTGCGCCGATGCAACCCCCAAAACGCTGGGGCACCTCCCCGACTGTCCCATACCTGCCTGGCCATGCCCCGCCCTGCCTTTGCCCTTCCCCCTCCCCTGCGTTAAGGCAGGGCGAAGGGTGTCGCAGGGCAGTGCAGGGCAGGGCAGGGCAGGGCAGGGCAGGGCAGGGCAGGGCAGGGCAGGGCAGGGCAGGGCAGGGCAGGGCAGGGCAGGGCAGGGCAGGGCAGGGCGGGGGGGGCGGGGCGGGGCGGGGCGGGGCGGGGCGGGGCGGGGCGGGGCGGGGCGGGGCGGGGCGGGGCGGGGCGGGGCGGGGCGGGGCGGGGCGGGGCAGGGCAGGGCAGGGCAGGGCAGGGCAGGGCGGGGCAGGGCAGGGCAGGGCAGGGCAGGGCAGGGCAGGGCAGGGCAGGGCAGGGCAGGGCAGGGCAGGAGGGGCAGAGGGGGGGGGCACGAGGGCAGGGCATGACACGGCGGTGGTACCCTTCCCTTGTGCCTCCTGAAGGGGCTGCGCAGCACAGCCGTCATGCACCTGACGCCTGACCTGGAGGTACCCGGCTCGAACCCGGTCAGCGGAAACACGCGGCCGGTGGCAAATTGAAAGGCCCTTAGGGGGGGAGGGGGAGGGGGGCTTGGAGCCCCGAAAAAATTTATGGGGGGGTCGGGAAAAGGGGCTGCAAAGGGCCGCAAGGCCAATTCCTCACGATGTGTGCCCCAGAAGGGCTCCAAGGGCCAGGGAAGTGTCAGAACGGCTGTACATCCATCGCCCCATCAGCACGGGAAAGGGGGGGCTACACAAAAACGGGCCCCATTGGCCGCCTGCCCCTGGAGCCCCCCCTCCAAAAGGGGGGGGGGGTCTAGAAAAGGGGTGCCAAGCCCGCCCCCCTCCCGCTTTTCAATGTTCCCCGAGTCCACGGTTGTCCTGGGCGTTCGGGTGTCGGTGACCCCCGCGGCTGCGAGGGACGAAGGGTGCCGTCACGCGGGCGTCCGGACGGATGTTGTGCATCGCCTACACGGCATCGGTGGGCACAACACGTGGCACTCCGCGCTCCATTTGTATTGGGAGGTTTTTAGGGGTAAAACCGCCGACGAGGGTGGCTGTCCGTCCCGCACGCGGACATCCGTCGGGGAATGGAGCACGGGGATCGCCCGGGCACCCGCCCTCGCCTCGCCCCCGCCTGCGGACCGCCTCCGCCGCTGCACACCCTCCGGCAGGGATGCATTGGAACGGGGGGAGCCCCCCCCCCCCCTTCGAGGGCGCCCAGCCTATGCCCAGCCACCGTCTCCCTGATGCCAAGCGCCAGCTTCACTGGCATTGGTAACGGACAGTAACCGTCCCCAACCGCTTTGTCAACCTCCTCCAACCGCCCGTCTAACCGCCTCTGGGGCGGCCTCCGGGGCCCCTTTCCTTCTAATGCGTCCCTGCCCTCAGGGCGGCGGGCATTTCCGACAAGACCCTGATCCAGGCCCACGGCTCCTTCGACACCAGCATGTGCCTGCGCTGCGAGGACACCAAGACCCTGGCGGAGTTCAAGAAGAAGGTCGTGCGGAGCCGGCTCTGCAAGTGCGAGTGCGGCGGCCTCCTGAAGCCCCGGGTCGTGTTCTACGGGGAGGAGCTGCCGATGCGCTTCTACAACAACGTGGAGAAGGTGTGTCGGAGGAGGGGAGGTCGTGCGCACGGGCCCCGGGTCTCCCACGGCCTGCGTCCCCTCCCGCGGGTTTGCAGGGGGTTTGGGGTCTCCCCCGTCTACAAAAGCAGCCCTGAGCACTGCCTCACAAGTTCGGGGGCCGGGGGCATCCTCCGGGAAAAGGTGTCTTTTTCATGCGTAAAACCAACCCCTTCCCAGGGACGCCTGAGAGGGGCTGGGGGGGGCGGGTGCTCTGAGATGCTTTGTATTTAGAGTACCGGGGGGGGGGGGATCAGGAGCAGGCGAACTTTGGAATGGCAACATTTGGCACAACAAAAGTGTGCAAAATTATGCCGCGGTATTGGAAGGTCCGAAGCCTGTTTTCTGGGTGTCCCTTTTAGCGCTCCCGGCATGCGCACTGCCAGTGTGCCCCGCAGCCTCCAGGACATAAGTGCAACCATCCAAGCACCCATGCAGAAGCTGTAAGAAATACCAGCAACCAACCAAAGGCCCGTAGGAAATAACAACCACCGTTCACAGTCTGTGCCTGTTCTTGTGCCACAGTCTGGGGATTTGTACCAGATTTTGCCGTGGTATTTAGAAGTGGTGCCAAATTTTCTCCTCATCCAATTTTCGCCTTTTTTTTCCCCCCAAAATCTTTTCACCTCCCAAAAAATTCCAATTTTCGCGTGTTCCCAATCGCCCCCTCCCCTGGCAGTCTAAAATTTCTCCTTGTACAAGATTTGATTTTTCCCCAACAGGTCTTCTGTTGGACCACCAGGCGGGGCTGGACCCCGGGGAGGGGTTCCGTTTTCAGAGCCTTCACTGTAGAGCACCACTGCCCCTCCATTCTTCACAGCAACCCCCGAATTGCTAATAAACCGTGCACATGCTTCATAGCCCACCCCCTCAGAGGGTGCCCCTTGTCCGCAGAATCTCAACCCCCTCCCGGTTTCCCAAGGTGGACTGGGAAGCAGGCCTGGAGATGAGACTGGGGATGGGACTCGGGGTGGAACGGAAGGTGGGATTGGAGATGGGACTCGAGGTGGGGCTGGAGGTGGACTGGAGGTGGGACTGAGGTCCGCCGTGCGGTGGTAGCACAACCCCCTTGCACGGCTGGCACTGTGCCCCTGTCTGCGTGTCGCATGTGTCTTCCCACGTGCCAGGACGTCAAGGCATGTCAGCTCCTGATCGTGATGGGGACTTCTTTGAATGTGAGCCCGGTGTCGGAGATGATTAACCTGGTCAGTCCGAGGTATGGAAACAGATGTGGGTGAGTCCTACCTTGAATGAGGTCGGGGTGGGTGTTGGTCAGGCATGCACGACAGGGTGGGGGCACGTACAATATGAAAGGGGGCGTTGGGAGGCCCGCATGAGATGAGGCTAGCTGTTGGTAGGGCACACATGGCGTGAGGCTGGGTGTGGGTGAGCGACGTAGGACACAAGGTGGAGTGTAGGTGAGGTACACGGCTTCACTGGCCGGGTGTGCATGACCTCAGGCTGGTGATACACGGCAATGGATTGTGATGCGGCACCCTGTTTTCGTATCTGTGTGTTGCCAATCGTGTTGGGTCTGGCGTGAGAGATTTAGATATGGTAAATCTGCTGCGTCAGCAGGTCCTGCACTTGACATTGGGCTGGGTTGCAATCAGTCCGTGAGCGTTGCAGGCTGTGGTGTGGTGTGGTGTGGTGTGGTGTGGTGTGGTGTGGTGTGGTGTGGTGTGGTGTGGTGTGGTGTGGTGTGGTGTGGTGTGGTGTGGTGTGGTGTGGTGTGGTGTGGTGTGGTGTGGTGTGGTGTGGTGTGGTGTGGTGTGGTGTGGTGTGGTGTGGTGTGGTGTGGTGTGGTGTGGTGTGGTGTGGTGTGTGGTGTGGTGTGGTGTGGTGTGGTGTGGTGTGGTGTGGTGTGGTGTGGTGTGGTGTGGTGTGGTGTGGTGTGGTGTGGTGTGGTGTGGTGTGGTGTGGTGTGGTGTGGTGTGGTGTGGTGTGGTGTGGTGTGGTGTGGTGTGGTGTGGTGTGGTGTGGTGTGGTGTGGTGTGGTGTGGTGTGGTGTGGTGTGGTGTGGTGTGGTGTGGTGTGGTGTGGTGTGGTGTGGTGTGGTGTGGTGTGGTGTGGTGTGGTGTGGTGTGGTGTGGTGTGGTGTGGTGTGGTGTGGTGTGGTGTGGTGTGGTGTGGTGTGGTGTGGTGTGCCGAAGGCGCTGTTACCAAAGGGCAAAAGGCCGGGATGTCTACCCACGGGTACAGGTAAACGGGCTGGGCTGTGTGTGTTGTGTGCGTGCGCACAGTTTGTGGTCCTCCCTCACCAGGCAGTGCATCCTGCACTAGGCAGGGCATCCTGCACTAGGCAGGTCCTCCCTCACCAGGCAGGGCATCCTGCAGCAAGCAGGGCATCCTGCAATGGCAGGGCATCCCGCACCAAGCAGGGCATCCTGCACCAGGCAGGGCATCCTGCACCAGGCAGGGCATCCTGCTCCAGGCAGGGCATCCTCCATGGGCAGGGCCCCTCTTGGGATTGTCCTCGGCGGCGGCGGCGGTTGTGCCGTGTTGCGCTGTGCTATGCTGTGCTGTGCTGTGCTGTGTGCTGTGCTGTGTATTGTGCCGCGCTGTGTCATGTTGTGCTGTGCTGCGTTGTGATGTGTTGTGTTGTGTTGTGCTGTGCCGTGTGCTGTGCTATGCTGGTGCCGAGAGTGCTGGGTCAGGTTGTGGGCTGGATTTAGGGCTAGAGAGGCGGGGGGAGGGGGAGCTGGGTAGGGTTGCGGGCTGGTGTTAGGGCAGGAGGGGCGGAGGGAGGGAGGGAGGGCATCCTGCACCATGAACCGTGCAGGGCATCGTGCATTGGCAGGGCATCCTGCACTAGGCAGGGCATCGCGCACCGGGCAGGTCCTCCCTCTCCAGGCACGGCATCCTGCACGAGGCAGGGCATCCTGCACCAGGCAGGTCCTCCCTCACCAGGCAGGGCATCCTGCACCAGGCAGGGCTGTGTGTGTTGCGCGCACGCTGTGTGCGAGTGTGCTTCCTGCACCAGGCAGGGCATCCTGCACAAGGCAAGGCATCCTGCAGCAAGCAGGGCATCCTGCAACAGGCAGGGCATCCTGCACCAGGCAGGGCATCCTGCACCAGGTAGGGCATCCTGCATGGGTAGGGGCCTCACACTGGCAGGGCTCTTGGGGATGTCCTCGGCGGTGGCGGCGGTTGTGCCGTGCTTTGCTGTGCTGTGCTGTGTTGTGCTGTGTACTGTGCTGTGTGTTGCGCCGCGCTGTGTCGTGCTGTGCTGTGCTGTATTGTGCTATGCTGTGCTGTGCTGTGTTGTGCTGTATGCTGTGCTGTGCTGGTGCCGACAGTGCTGGGTCATGTTGTGGGCTGGATTTAGGGCAAGAGAGGCGGGGGGAGGGGGAGCTAGGTAGGGTTGCGGGCTGGTGTTAGGGCAGGAGGGGCGGAGGGAGGGAGAGTTGGGTAGGGTTGTGGGCTGGACTTAGGGCACGAGGGGCGGAGGGAGGGAGGGAGGGCATCCTGCACCATGAACCGTGCAAGGCATCCTGCACCAGGCATATCCTCCCTCACCAGGCAGGGCATCCTGCACCAGGCAGGGCATCCTGCACTAGGCAGGGCATCCCGCACCAGGCAGGTCCTCCCTCACCAGGCAGGGCATCCTGCAGCAAGCAGGGCATCCCGCAGCAAGCAGGGCATCCCGCGCCAGGCAGCGCATCCTGCACCAGGCAGGGCATCCTGCACTAGGCAGGGCATCCCGCACCAGGCAGGTCCTCCCTCACCGGGCAGGGCATCCTGCAGCAAGCAGGGCATCCTGCAATGGCAGGGCATCCCGCACCAGGCAGGGCATCCTGCACTAGGCAGGGCATCCCGCACCAGGCAGGTCCTCCCTCACCAGGCAGGGCATCTGCACCAGGCAGGGCATCCTGCACCAGGCAGGGCATCCTCCTTGGGCAGAGGTGGGAAGGGTTGCGGGCTGGATGTAGGGCAGGAGGGGCGGTAAGGGGGAGAGGTGGCTTGGGTTACGGGCTGGTTTTACGGCAGGAGAGGCGGGGGGAGGGAGTGTTGGCAGGGTTGTGGGCTGGATCTAGGGCGGGAGGGGCGGAGGGAGGGAGTGCTGGCAGGGTTGTGGGCTGGATCTAGGGCAGGAGGGGCGAAGGGAGGGAGTGCTGGCAGGGGTGTGGGTTGGTTTTAGGGCAGGAGGGGCGGTGGGTGGGAGCGCTGGGCAAGGCAGGAGGGGCAGAGGGAGAGAGAGAAAGGGGGAGAGGTGGCTTGGGTTACGGGCTGGTTTCAGGGCAGGAGAGGCGGGGGGAGGGAGAGTTGGGTAGGGTTGTGGGCTGGACTTAGGGCACGAGGGGCGGAGGGAGGGAGGGAGGGCATCCTGCACCATGAACCGTGCAAGGCATCCTGCACCAGGCATATCCTCCCTCACCAGGCAGGGCATCCTGCACCAGGCAGGGCATCCTGCACTAGGCAGGGCATCCCGCACCAGGCAGGTCCTCCCTCACCAGGCAGGGCATCCTGCAGCAAGCAGGGCATCCCGCAGCAAGCAGGGCATCCCGCGCCAGGCAGCGCATCCTGCACCAGGCAGGGCATCCTGCACCAGGCAGGTCCTCCCTCACCAGGCAGGGCATCCTGCAGCAAGCAGGGCATCCTGCAATGGCAGGGCATCCCGCACCAGGCAGGGCATCCTGCACTAGGCAGGGCATCCCGCACCAGGCAGGTCCTCCCTCACCAGGCAGGGCATCTGCACCAGGCAGGGCATCCTGCACCAGGCAGGGCATCCTCCTTGGGCAGAGGTGGGAAGGGTTGCGGGCTGGATGTAGGGCAGGAGGGGCGGAAAGGGGGAGAGGTGGCTTGGGTTACGGGCTGGTTTTACGGCAGGAGAGGCGGGGGGAGGGAGTGTTGGCAGGGTTGTGGGCTGGATCTAGGGCGGGAGGGGCGGAGGGAGGGAGTGCTGGCAGGGTTGTGGGCTGGATCTAGGGCAGGAGGGGCGAAGGGAGGGAGTGCTGGCAGGGGTGTGGGTTGGTTTTAGGGCAGGAGGGGCGGTGGGTGGGAGCGCTGGGCAAGGCAGGAGGGGCAGAGGGAGAGAGAGAAAGGGGGAGAGGTGGCTTGGGTTACGGGCTGGTTTCAGGGCAGGAGAGGCGGGGGGAGGGAGTGCTGGCAGGGTTGTGGGCTGGATCTAGGGCAGGAGGGGACAAGGGAGGGAGTGCTGGCAGGGTTGTGGGCTGGATCTAGGGCAGGAGGGGTGGAGGGAGGGAGTGCTGGCAGGGTTGTGGGTTGGTTTTAGGGCAGGAGGGGCGGTGGGTGGGAGCGCTGGGCAAGGCAGGAGGGGCAGAAGGAGAGAGAGCTGGGAAGGGTTGTGGGCTGAATTTAGGGCAGGAGGGTGTGCTATGCTATGTGGTGTTGTGCCGTGCTGTGCTGTGCTGTGCTGTGCTGTGCTGTGTTGTGCCGTGCTGTGCTGTGGTGGCGGGGGGGGGGGGGGGGTAGCTCGTGTGCAGTTTCTGGCCCATTTTGGCCGGACACACACCCCGTTCAACCGGCAGGGCCTCAACGAGGGCCCTGCCTGGGGCTGCCCCACCGCCTCGCGGAGCTACTCGCGGGCGGGCTGCCGGTAACCCCCCGCGTAACAGCTACCCCCAAGCCCTGCCCAACGTGGGCCGAGCTCGCTGGGGTCGCCCGCGAGGGGACCAGGGGTGTGGTGTGGTGTGGTGTGGTGTGGTGTGGTGTGGTGTGGTGTGGTGTGGTGTGGTGTGGTGTGGTGTGGTGTGGTATGGTGTGGTGTGGTGTGGTGTGGTGTGGTGTGGTGTGGTGTGGTGTGGTGTGGTGTGGTGTGGTGTGGTGTGGTGTGGTGTGGTGTGGTGTGGTGTGGTGTGGTGTGGTGTGGTGTGGTGTGGTGTGCCGAAGGCGCTATTACCAAATGGCAAAGGCCGGGATGTCTACCCACGGGTACAGGTAAACGGGCTGGGCTGTGTGTGTTGTGTGCGCGCTGTGTGTAATTGTGTTGTGGCATAGCCGGACCAGTGCACTCTCGCACTTGGCCGACACTGCCTTGCCGACGCCTGCGCGCAGTCACACAGGGTCTCGTGGGCCCACTGCACCCTGCGTGCCGCGCTGCACCATCAGTGCTTATTGTGTGGTGCCGCACTGCTTGGTGCTGTGCACTACACTGCACTGTGTGTGCCCTGCTGCACGGTTGTTGTGGGCAGAGGGCAGTGGGCAGTGTAACGCACTGCCACGCCGCCTGGGGGCTGTGGGCAGTGGAAATCCTGCTTCACACTGCCGCATTGCCTGAGGGCAGTGGGGAGTGGTACTCCTGCCATTCTCTGCCTCCCTGCCTTGGGGCAGTGGGCCGGGCATCTCCTGCAATACACTGCCGCCGTGCCTGGGGCAGTGGTCAGTGGAACTCCTGCGACACACTGCGCCACGGCCCGGGGGCAGGGGGCAGTGGATCTCCTGCAATGCACTGCCTCACTGCCTGGGAGCAGTGGACAGTGCAACTCCCGCAATACACTGCCCCACTGCCTGGGGGCAGTGGGCAGTGGAACTCCTGCAGTACACTGCCGCACTGCCTTGGGGCAGTGGGCAGTGGAACTCTCGCAATACACTGCCTCACTGCCTGGGGGCAGTGGACAGTGGACCTTCTGCAACGCACTGCCCCACTGCCTGGGGGCAGTGGGCAGTGGACCTCCTGCAATGCACTGCCTCACTGCCTGGGGGGCAGTGGGCAGTGCTACTCCTGCAACACACTGCCCCACTGCCTGGGGGCAGTGGGGCAGTTGAACTCCTGCAATACACTGCCGCACTGCCTGGGGGCAGTGGGCAGTCGAATCCCCGCAATGCACTGCCTCACTGCCCCGGGGGCAGCGGGCAGTGCAACTCCTGCAATGCACTGCTCATTGCCTGGGGGCAATGGGCAGTGCTACTCCTGCAATACACTGCCGCACTGCCTGGGGGCAGTGGGCTGTGCAACTCCTGCAATGCACTGCCTCACTGGCCTCGGGCAGTAGGCAGTGCAACTCCTGCAACGCACTGCCTCACTGCCTGGGGGCAGTGGGCAGTGCATCCCCCGCAATGCACTGCCCCACTGCCCTGGGGGCAGTGGGCAGCGGACCCCCTGCAATACACTGCCGCACTGCCCGGGGGCAGTGGGCAGTGCAACTCCTGCAACGCACTGACTGCCTCACTGCTTGGGGGCAGTGGACAGTGCAACTTCTGCAATGCACTGCCTCACTGCCTGGGGGCAGTGGGCCGTGCAACTCCTGCAATGCACTGACTCCCTGACTGCCGGGGGGCAGTGGACAGTGCAACTCCTCCAATGCACTGCCTCACTGTCTGGGGGCAGTGGGCAGTGGAACTCCTGCAATGCACTGCCTCACTGCCCTTGAACAGTAGGCAGTGCAACTCCTGCAATGCACTGCCTCACTGCCTGGGGGCAGTGGACAGTGCAACTCCTGCAATGTACTGCCTCACTGCCCTGGGGGCAGTGGGCAGTGCAACTCCTGCAATGCACTGCCTCACTGCCCTGGGGCAGTGGGCAGTGGAACTCCTGCAGTGCACTGCCTCACTGCCTGGGGGCAGCGGGCAGTGCAACTCCTGCAATGCACTGCCTCACTGCCTGGGGGCAGTGGGCAGTGCAACTCCTGCAATGCACTGCCTCACTGCCCTGGGGCAGTGGGCAGTGGAACTCCTGCAATACACTGCCACACTGCCTGGGGGCAGTGGGCAGCGCAGCTCCTGCAATGCACCGACTGCCTCACTGCCTAGGGGCAGTGGGCAGCGCAACTCCTGCAATGCACTGCCTCACTGCCTGGGGGCAGTGGACACTGTAACTCCCGCAGTACACCGCCTCACTGCCCGGGAGCAGTGGGCAGTGCAGCTCCTGCGACGCACTGCCTCACTGCCTGGGGGCAGTGGGCAGTGGGACTCCTGCAATACAGTGCCTCGCTGCCTTGGGGCAGTGGGCAGTGCAACTCCTGCAATGCACTGCCTCACTGCCCTCGGGCAGTAGGCAGTGCAACTCCTGCAATGCACTGCCTCACTGCCTAGAGGCAGTGGGCAGTGGAATTCCTGCAATGCTCTGCCCTACTGCCTGGGGGCAGTGGGCAGCGCAACTCCTACAATGCCCTATCTCACTGCCTGGGGGCAGGGGGCAGTGCAACTCCTGCAATACACTGCCACACTGCCTGGGGGCAGTTGGCAGTGCAGCTCCTGCAATGCACTGATCGCCTCACTGCCTAGGGGCAGTGGGCAGTGCAACTCCTGCAATGCACTGCCTCACTGCCTGGGGGCAGGGGGCAGTGGAACTCCTGCAATGCTCTGGCCCACTGCCTGGGGGCAGTGGGCAGCGCAACTCCTGCAATGCACTGCCTCACTGCCTAGGGGCAGTGGGCAGTGCAACTCCTGCAATGCACTGCCTCACTGCCTGGGGGCAGTGGGCAGTGGAACTCCTGCAATGCTCTGGCCCACTGCCTGGGGGCAGTGGGCAGTGCAACTCCTGCAATGCACTGCCTCACTGCCTAGGGGCAGCGGGCAGTGCACCTCCTGCAATGCACTGCCCCAGTGCCTGGGGGCAGTGGGCAGTGGAATTCCTGCAATGCTCTGCCCCACTGCCTGGGGGTAGGGGGCAGCGCAACTCCTGCAATGCCCTATCTCACTGCCTAGGGGCACGGGGCAGTGCAACTCCTGCAATGCTCTGCCCCACTGCCTGGGGGCAGTGGGCAGCGCAACTCCTGCCATACACTGCCGCACTGCCTGGGGGCAGTGGGCAGTGCAACTCCTGCAATGCACTGCCTCACTGCCTGGGGGCAGTGGGCAGTGGAAGTTCTGCAATGCTCTGGCCCACTGCCTGGGGGCAGTGGGCAGTGCAACTCCTGCAATGCACTGCCTCAGTGCCCTCGGGCAGTGGGCAGTGCAACTCCTGCAATGCACCGCCTCACTGCCTGGGGGCAGTGGGCAGTGGAATTCCTGCAATGCTCTGCCCCACTGCCCGGGGGCAGTGGGCAGCGCAACTCCTGCAATGCCCTATCTCACTGCCTGGGGGCAGGGGGCAGTGCAACTCCTGCAATGCTCTGCCCCACTGCCTGGGGGCAGTGGGCAGTGCAACTCCTGCCATACACTGCCGCACTGCCTGGGGGCAGTGGGCAGTGCAACTTCTGCAATGCACTGCCTCACTGCCCTCGGGCAGTAGGCAGTGCAGCTCCTGCAATGCACTGACTGCCTCACTGCCTAGGGGCAGTGGGCAGCGCAACTCCTGCAATGCACTGCCTCACTGCCTGGGGGCAGTGGACACTGTAACTCCCGCAGTACACCGCCTCACTGCCCGGGAGCAGTGGGCAGTGCAACTCCTGCGACGCACTGCCTCACTGCCTGGGGGCAGTGGGCAGTTGAACTCCTGCAATACACTGCCTCACTGCCTTGGGGCAGTGGGCAGTGCAACTCCTGCAATGCACTGCCTCACTGCCCTCGGGCAGTAGGATCGCAACTCCTGCAATGCATTGCCTCACTGCCTAGGGGCAGTGGGCAGTGGAATTCTTGCAATGCTCTGCACCACTGCATGGGGGCAGTGGGCAGCGCAACTCCTGCAATGCCCTATCTCACTGCCTGGGGGCAGGGGGCAGTGCAACTCCTGCAATACACTGCCACACTGCCCGGGGGCAGTTGGCAGTGCAGCTCCTGCAATGCACCGACTGCCTCACTGCCTAGGGGCAGTGGGCAGTGCAACTCCTGCAATGCACTGCCTCACTGCCTGGGGGCAGTGGGCAGTGGAACTCCTGCAATGCTCTGGCCCACTGCCTGCGGGCAGTGGGCAGTGCAACTCCTGCAATGCACTGCCTCACTGCCTAGGGGCAGTGGGCAGTGCAACTCCTGCAATGCACCGCCTCACTGCCTGGGGGCAGTGGGCAGTGGAATTCCTGCAATGCTCTGCCCCACTGCCTGGGGGCAGGGGGCAGCGCAACTCCTGCAATGCCCTATCTCACTGCCTGGGGGCAGGGGGCAGCGCAACTTCTGCAATGCTCTGCCCCACTGCCTGGGGGCAGGGGGCAGTGCAACTCCTGCAATACACTGCCACACTGCCTGGGGGCAGTTGGCAGTGCAGCTCCTGCAATGCACTGACTGCCTCATTGCCTAGGGGCAGTGGGCAGCGCAACTCCTGCAATGCACTGCCTCACTGCCTGGGGGCAGTGGGCAGTGCAACTCCTGCAATGCACTGACTGCCTCACTGCCTAGGGGCAGTGGGCAGTGCAACTCCTGCAATGCACTGCCTCACTGCCTGGGGGCAGTGGGCAGTGGAACTCCTGCAATGCTCCGGCCCACTGCCTGGGGGCAGTGGGCAGCTGAACCCCTGCAATGCACTGCCTCACTGCCCTCGGGCAGTAGGCAGTGCAACTCCTGCAATGCACCGCCTCACTGCCTGGGGGCAGTGGGCAGCGCAACTCCTGCAATGCCCTATCTCACTGCCTGGGGGCAGGGGGCAGTGCAACTCCTGCAATGCTCTGCCCCACTGCCTGGGGGCAGGGGGCAGCGCAACTCTTGCAATGCCCTATCTCACTGCCTGGGGGCAAGGGGCAGTGCAACTCCTGCAATGCTCTGCCCCACTGCCTGGGGGCAGTGGGCAGCGCAACTCGTGCCATACACTGCCGCACTGCCTGGGGGCAGTGGGCAGTGCAACTTCTGCAATGCACTGCCTCACTGCCTGGGGGCAGTGGGCAGTGGAACACCTGCAATGCTCTGGCCCACTGCCTGGGGGCAGTGGGCAGTGCAACTCCTGCAATGCACTGCCTCACTGCCCTCGGGCAGTAGGCAGTGCAACTCCTGCAATGCACCGCCTCACTGCCTGGGGGCAGTGGGCAGTGGAATTCCTGCAATGCTCTGCCCCACTGCCTGGGGGCAGGGGGCAGCGCAACTCCTGCAATGCCTTATTTCACTGCCTGGGGGCAGGGGGCAGTGCAACTCCTGCAATGCTCTGCCCCACTGCCTGGGGGCAGGGGGCAGCGCAACTCCTGCAATGCCCTACTTCACTCCCTGGGGGCAATGGGCAGCGCAACTCCTGCAATGCACTGCCTCACTGCCTGGGGGCAGTGGGCAGTGGAACTCCTGCAATGTACTGCCTCACTGCCTGGGGGCAGGGGGCAGTGCAACTCCCGCAATGCTCTGCCCCACTGCCTGGGGGCAGTGGGCAGTGCAACTCCTGCAATGCACACCCTCACTGCCTGGGGGCAGGGGGCAGTGCAACTCCCGCAATGCTCTGCCCCACTGCCTGGGGGCAGTGGGCAGCGCAACTCCTGCCATACACTGCCGCACTGCCTGGGGGCAGTGAGCAGTGCAACTCCTGCAATGCACACCCTCACTGCCTGGGGGCAGGGGGCAGTGCAACTCCTGCAATGCTCTGCCCCACTGCCTGGGGGCAGTGGGCAGCGCAACTCCTGCCATACACTGCCGCACTGCCTGGGGGCAGTGGGCAGTGCAACTCCTGCAATGCACTGCCTCACTGCCTGGGGGCAGTGGGCAGTGGAACTCCTGCAATGGTCTGGCCCACTGCCTGGGGGCAGTGGGCAGTGCAACTCCTGCAATGCACTGCCTCACTGCCCTCGGGCAGTAGGCAGTGCACCTCCTGCAATGCACCGCCTCACTGCCTGGGGGCAGGGGGCAGTGCAACTCCTGCAATGCTCTGCCCCACTGCCTGGGGGCAGTGGGCAGCGCAACTCCTGCCATACGCTGCCGCACTGCCTGCGGGCAGTGGGCAGTGCAACTTCTGCAATGCACTGCCTCACTGCCCTCGGGCAGTAGGCAGTGCAACTCCTGCAGTGCACTGCCCCGCTGCCTGGGGGCAGTAGGCAGTGCAACTCCTGCAATACACTGCCCCACCGCCTGGGGGCAGTGGACAGTGCAACTCCTGCAATGCACTGCCCCACTGCCTGGGGGCAGTGGGCAGTTGAACCCCTGCAATGCACTGCCTCACTGCCTGGGGGCAGCGGGCAGTGCAACTGCTGCAATGCTCTGCCCCACTGCCTGGGGGCAGTGGACAGTGCAACTCCTGCAATGCACTGCCCCTCTGCCGGGGGGCAGTGGGCAGCTGAACCCCTGCAATGCACTGCCTCACTGCCTGGGGGCAGTGGGCTGTGCAACTCCTGCAATGCACACCCTCACTGCCTGGGGGCAGGGGGCAGTGCAACTCCTGCAATGCTCTGCCCCACTGCCTGGGGGCAGTGGGCAGCGCAACTCCTGCCATACACTGCCGCACTGCCTGGGGGCAGTGGGCAGTGCAACTCCTGCAATGCACTGCCTCACTGCCCTCGGGCAGTGGGCAGTGCACCTCCTGCAATGCACCGCCTCACTGCCTGGGGGCAGTGGGCAGTGCACCTCCTGCAATGCACCGCCTCACTGCCTGGGGGCAGGGGGCAGTGCAACTCTTGCAATGCTCTGCCCCACTGCCTGGGGGCAGTGGGCAGCGCAACTCCTGCCATACACTGCCGCACTGCCTGGGGGCAGTGGGCAGTGCAACTTCTGCAATGCACTGCCTCACTGCCCTCGGGCAGTAGGCAGTGCAACTCCTGCAGTGCACTGCCCCGCTGCCTGGGGGCAGCGGGCAGTGCAACTCCTGCAATACGCTGCCCCACCGCCTGGGGGCAGTGGACAGTGCAACTCCTGCAATGCACTGCCCCGCTGCCTGGGGGCAGTGGGCAGTTGAACCCCTGCAATGCACTGCCTCACTGCCTGGGGGCGGTGGGCAGCGCAACTCCTGCAATGCACACCCTCACTGCCTGGGGGCAGTGGGCAGTGCCACTCCTGCAATCCACTGCCGCACTGCCTGGGGGCAGTGGGCAGTGCAGCTCCTGCAATGCACTGCCTCACTGCCTGGGGGCAGTGGGCAGTGCAACTCCTGCAGTGCACTGCCTCACTGCCCTCGGGCAGCAGGCAGTTCAACTCATGCAATGCACTGCCTCACTGCCTGCGGGCAGTGGGCAGTGGAACTCCTGCAATGCTCTGCCCCACTGCCTGGGGGCAGTGGGCAGTGCAACTCCTGCAATGCGCTGCCTCACTGCCTGGGGGCAGTGGGCAGTGCAACTTCTGCAATGCACTGCCTCACTGCCCTCGGGCAGTAGGCAGTGCAACTCCTGCAGTGCACTGCCCCGCTGCCTGGGGGCAGCGGGCAGTGCAACTCCTGCAATACGCTGCCCCACCGCCTGGGGGCAGTGGACAGTGCAACTCCTGCAATGCACTGCCCCGCTGCCTGGGGGCAGCGGGCAGTTGAACCCCTGCAATGCACTGCCTCACTGCCTGGGAGCAGTGGGCTGTGCAACTCCTGCAATGCACACCCTCACTACCTGGGGGCAGGGGGCAGTGCAACTCCTGCAATGCTCTGCCCCACTGCCTGGGGGCAGTGGGCAGCGCAACTCCTGCCATACACTGCCGCACTGCCTGGGGGCAGTGGGCAGTGCAACTCCTGCAATGCACTGCCTCACTGCGTGGGGGCAGTGGGCAGTGGAACTCCTGCAATGGTCTGGCCCAGTGCCTGGGGGCAGTGAGCAGTGCAACTCCTGCAATGCACTGCCTCACTGCCCTCGGGCAGTAGGCGGTGCACCTCCTGCAATGCACCGCCTCACTGCATGGGGGCAGGGGGCAGTGCAACTCCTGCAATGCTCTTCCCCACTGCCTGGGGGCAGTGGGCAGCGCAACTCCTGCCATACACTGCCGCACTGCCTGGGAGCAGTGGGCACTGCAACTTCTGCAATGCACTTCCTCACTGCCCTCGGGCAGTAGGCAGTGCAACTCCTGCAGTGCACTGCCCCGCTGCCTGGGGGCAGCGGGCAGTGCAACTCCTGCAATACACTGCCCCACCGCCTGGGGGCAGTGGACAGTGCAACTCCTGCAATGCACTGCCCCACTGCCTGGGGGCAGTGGGCAGTTGAACCCTTGCAATGCACTGCCTCACTGCCTGGGAGCAGTGGGCAGTGCAACTCCTGCAATGCACACCCTCACTGCCTGGGGGCAGTGGGCAGTGCCACTCCTGCAATCCACTGCCGCACTGCCTGGGGGCAGTGGGCAGTGCAGCTCCTGCAATGCACTGCCTCACTGCCTGGGGGCAGTGGGCAGTGCAACTCCTGCAGTGCACTGCCTCACTGCCCTCGGGCAGCAGGCAGTTCAACTCATGCAATGCACTGCCTCACTGCCTGCGGGCAGTGGGCAGTGGAACTCCTGCAATGCTCTGCCCCACTGCCTGGGGGCAGTGGGCAGTGCAACTCCTGCAATGCGCTGCCTCACTGCCTGGGGGCAGTGGGCAGTGCAACTCCCGCGATGCACTGCCTCACTGCCTGGGGGCAGTGGGCAGTGGAACTCGTGCAATACACTGCCCCACTGCCTGGGGGCAGTGGACAGTGCAACCCCTGCAATGCATTACCTCACTGCCTGGAAGCAGTGGGCAGTGCAACTCCTGCAGTGCACTGCCTCACTGCCTGGGGGCAGTGGGCAGGGCAACTCCTGCAATGCACTGCCTCACCGCCTGGGGGCGGTGGACAGTGCAACACCTGCAATGCACTGCCTCACTGCCTGGGGGCAGTGGGCAGTGCAACCCCTGCAATGCATTGCCTCACTGCCCTGGGGCGGTGGGCAGTGCAACTCCTGCAATGCACTGCCTCACTGGCTGGGGGCAGTGGGCAGTGCAACTCCTGCAATGCACCGCCTCACTGCCTGGGGGTAGTGGACAGTGGAACTCCTGCAATACATTGCCTCACTGCCTGGGGGCAGTGGGCAGTGGAACCCCTGCAATGCACTGCCTCACTGCCTTGGGGCAGTGGGCAGTGGAACTCCTGCAATGCACTGCCTCACTGCCTGGGGGCAGTGGGCAGTGCAACCCCTGCAATGCACTGCCCCACTGCCTGGGGGCGGTGGGCAGTGCAACTCCTACAGTGCACTGCCCCACTGCCTGGGGGCAGTGGGCAGTGCAACTCCTGCAATGCACTGCCCCACTGCTTGGGGGCAGTGGACAGTGCAACTCCTGCACTACACTGCCCCACTGCCCTGGGCAGTGGGCAGTGCAACTTCTGCAATGCACTGCCTCACTGCCTGGGGGCAGTGGGCAGTGGAATTCCTGCAATGCTCTGCCTCACTGCCTGGGGGCAGTGGGCAGCGGTCAGTGGTCGGAGTGTCCTGCGTTGCCTGTGGGGCTGTAGAACCGGGTACACCAGCCTGGGGGAACGGGAGTCCTGCCCAGGGGTTGGTCGGAGTGTCCTGCAGGGCCTGCGGGGCGGTAGAATCGGGCACACCGGCCCGGGGGGATGGGGAGTCCTGCCCAGGGGTTGGTCGGAGTGTCTTGCTGGGCCTGTGGGGACGTAGAACCGGGTACACCGGCCTGGGGGGATGGGGAGTTCTGCCCAGGGAGTGGTCGGAGTGTCTTGCTGGGCCTGCGGGGAGGTAGATTCGGGCACACCGGCCCGGGGGGACGGGGAGTTCTGCCCAGGGGGTGGTCGGAGTGTCCTGCACGGCCTGTGGGGATGTAGATTCGGGCACACCGGCCTGGGGGGATGGGGAGTTCAGCCCAGGGAGTGGTCGGAGTGTCTTGCTGGGCCTGCGGGGAGGTAGATTCGGGCACACCGGCCCGCGGGGACGGGGAGTTCTGCCCAGGGGGTGGTCGGAGTGTCCTGCAGGGCCTGTGGGGACGTAGAACCGGGCACACCGGCCTTGGGGGATGGGGAGTCCAGCCCAGGGGGTGGTCGGAGTTTCCTGCAGGGCCTGCGGGGATGGACAACCGGGCCCACCGGCCTGGGGGGATGGGGAGTCCTGCCCAGGGGGTGGTCGGAGTGTCCTGCAGGGCCTGTGGGGAGGTAGATTCGGGCACACCAGCCTGGGGGGATGGGGAGTGCTGCCCAGGGGTTGGTCGGAGTGTCCTGCTGGGCCTGTGGGGAGGTAGATTTGGGCACACCGGCCCGGGGGGACGGGGAGTTCTGCCCAGGGGGTGGTCGGAGTGTCCTGTAGGGCCTGTGGGCACGTAGAACCGGGCACACCGGCCTGGGGGGATGGGGAGTCCAGCCCAGGGGGTGGTCGGAGTTTCCTGCAGGGCCTGCGGGGATGGACAACCGGGCCCACCGGCCCGGGGGGATGGGGAGTCCTGCCCAGGGGGTGGTCGGAGCGTCCTGCAGGGCCTGTGGGGGCGTAGAACCGGGCACGCCGGCCTGGGGGGACGGGGAGTCCAGCCCAGCGGGTGGCCGGAGTTTCCCGCAGGGCTTGCGGGAATGGAGAACCGGGCCCACCGGCCTTGGGGGATGGGGAGTCCTGCCCAGAGGGTGGTCGGAGCGTCTTGCAGGGCCTGTGGGGACGTAGAACCGGGCACACCGGCCCGGGGGGATGGGGAGTCCTGCCCAGGGGGTGGTCGGAGCGTCCTGCAGAGCCTGTGGGGACGTAGAACCGGGCACACCGGCCTGGGGGGATGGGGAGTCCTGCCCAGGGGGTGGTCGGAGTTTCCTGCAGGGCCTGCGGGGATGGACAACCGGGCCCACTGGCCTGGGGGGATGGGGAGTCCTGCCCGGGGGGTGGGCGGAGCGTCCTGCGGGTCCTGTGGGGATGTAGATTCGGGCACACCGGCCTGGGGGGATGGGGAGTTCAGCCCAGGGAGTGGTCGGAGTGTCTTGCTGGGCCTGCGGGGAGGTAGATTCGGGCACACCGGCCCGGGGGGACGGGGAGTTCTGCCCAGGGGGTGGTCGGAGTGTCCTGCATGGCCTGTGGGGACGTAGAACCGGGCCCACCGGCCTAGGGGGATGGGGAGTCCAGCCCAGGGGGTGGTCGGAGTTTCCTGCAGGGCCTGCGGGGATGGACAACCGGGCCCACCGGCCCGGGGGGATGGGGAGTCCTGCCCAGGGGGTGGTCGGAGTGTCCTGCAGGGCCTGTGGGGAGGTAGATTCGGGCACACCAGCCTGGGGGGATGGGGAGTGCTGCCCAGGGGTTGGTCGGAGTGTCTTGCTGGGCCTGTGGGGAGGTAGATTCGGGCACACCGCCCCGGGGGGACGGGGAGTCCTGCCCAGGGGGTGGTCGGAGTGTCCTGCAGGGCCTGTGGGCACGTAGAACCGGGCACACCGGCCTGGGGGGATGGGGAGTCCAGCCCAGGGGGTGGTCGGAGTTTCCTGCAGGGCTTGCGGGGATGGACAACCGGGCCCACCGGCCTGGGGAGATGGGGAGTCCTGCCCAGGGGGTGGTCGGAGCGTCCTGTAGGGCCTGTGGGGACGTAGAACCGGGCACACCGGCCTGGGGGGATGGGGAGTCCCGCCTAGGGGGTGGTTGGAGTTTCTTGCAGGGCCTGCGGGGATAGACAACCGGGCCCACCGGCCTGGGGGGACGGGGAGTCCTGCCCAAGGGGTGGTCGGAGCGTCCCGCAGGGCCTGTGGGGGCGTAGAACCGGGCACGCCGGCCTGGGGGGACGGGGAGTCCAGCCCAGCGGGTGGCCGGAGTTTCCCGCAGGGCCTGCGGGAATGGACAACCGGGCCCACCGGCCTTGGGGGATGGGGAGTCCTGCCCAGGGGGTGGTCGGAGCGTCTTGCAGGGCCTGTGGGGACGTAGAACCGGGCACACCGGCCTGGGGGGATGGGGAGTCCTGCCCAGGGGGTGGTCGGAGCGTCCTGCAGGGCCTGTGGGGACGTAGAACCGGGCACACCGGCCTGGGGGGATGGGGAGTCCAGCCCAGGGGGTGGTCGGAGTTTCCTGCAGGGACTGCGGGGATGGACAACCGGGCCCACCGGCCTGGGGGGATGGGGAGTGTGCCCATGGGGTGGGCGGAGCGTCCTGCAGGGCCTGTGGGGACGTAGAACCGGGCACACCGGCCTGGGGGGATGGGGAGTCCAGCCCAGGGGGTGGTCGGAGTTTCCTGCAGGGCCTGCGGGGATGGACAACCGGGCCCACTGGCCTGGGGGGATGGGGAGTCCTGCCCAGGGGGTGGTCGGAGCGTCCTGCAGGGCCTGTGGGGACGTAGAACCGGGCCCACCGGCCTGGGGTGATGGGGAGTCCAGCCCAGGGGGTGGTCGGAGTTTCCTGCAGGGCCTGCGGGGATGGACAACCGGGCCCACCGGCCTGGGGGGATGGGGAGTCCTGCCCAGGGGGTGGTCGGAGTGTCCTGCAGGGCCTGCGGGAATGGACAACCGGGCACACCGGCCTGGGGGGATGGGGAGTCCAGCACAGGGGGTGGTCAGAGCGCCCTGCAGGGCCTGTGGGGACGCAGAACCGGGCGCACCGGCTTGGGGGGATGGGGAGTCCTGCCCAGGGGGTGGTCGGAGCGTCCTGCAGGGCCTGTGGGGACGTAGAACCGGGCACACCGGCCCGGGGGGATGGGGAGTCCAGCCCAGGGGGTGGTCGGAGTTTCCTGCAGGGCCTGCGGGGATGGACAACCGGGCCCACCGGCCT
This sequence comes from Eutreptiella sp. 'Long Island Sound 2002', assembly GCA_964036045.1. Classification (NCBI taxonomy): domain Eukaryota; phylum Euglenozoa; class Euglenophyceae; order Eutreptiales; family Eutreptiaceae; genus Eutreptiella; species Eutreptiella sp. 'Long Island Sound 2002'. The sequence goes on along the minus strand of OZ038402.1, from coordinate 2,320,562 downwards.
GGGGGGATGGGGAGTCCAGCACAGGGGGTGGTCGGAGCGCCCTGCAGGGCCTGTGGGGACGCAGAACCGGGCGCACCGGCTTGGGGGGATGGGGAGTCCTGCCCAGGGGGTGGTCGGAGCGTCCTGCAGGGCCTGTGGGGACGTAGAACCGGGCACACCGGCCCGGGGGGATGGGGAGTCCTGCCCAGGGGGTGGTCGGAGCGTCCTGCAGGGCCTGTGGGGACGTAGAACCGGGCACACCGGCCCGGGGGGATGGGGAGTCCAGCCCAGGGGGTGGTCGGAGTTTCCTGCAGGGCCTGCGGGGATGGACAACCGGGCCTGGGGGGATGGGGCGTTCTGCCCAGGGGGTGGTCGGAGCGTCCTGCAGGGCCTGTGGGGACGTAGAACCGGGCACACCGGCCTGGGGGGATGGGGAGTCCAGCCCAGGGGGTGGTCGGAGTGTCATGCAGGGCCTGCGGGGATAGACAACCGGGCCCACCGGCCTGGGGGGATGGGGAGTCCTGCCCAGGGGGTGGTCGGAGCGCCCTGCAGGGCCCGTGGGGACGTAGAACCGGGCGCACCGGCCTGGGGGGGACGGGGAGCCCAGCCCAGGGGGTGTTCGGAGCCTCCTGCTTGGCCATTGGGGGGCATCTTCTTCTGAGAACCGGGCGCACCGGCTTGGGGGGGACGGGGAGTCCAGCCCAGGGGGTGTTCGGAGCCTCCTGCAAGGCCAGTGGGGGGCCAGTATCTTCGGAGAACCGGGCGCACCGGCCTGGGGGAGACGGGGAGCCCAGCCCAGGGGGTGTTCGGAGCCTCCGGCAGGACCCGTGGGTACTCCCTCCTACCTCTTAGCAGCAGCAGGCAAGTAAGCAGGCAGTACCGGGGGTCATAACCCCGGGGTAACAGTATCTGGGACTCAACGTGAGTCCTCTTAACCAGGAACAACCCCAAACACCGCCGGGGCTTAACTCCCGAACGTAACGGTGTTTGGGGCCCCCGTGGGCCTTATGAGCCCACGGAGTGTACTGAGGCGTGGCTACCAGCACTTAAAGTCTGGCCTGCCATACCCATTTCTGGGCTCGCCTCAGTACGGCCGGTCGGGTCCGGCTCTGGGGGCTGCGCACTAAACCGGCACCGGGAGAGGGCCGTTTTACCCGGTTAAGCATTACTTATGGCAGTAGGCACTAATTATTACATTAGGGTTTTACTCAGCGCATTTGTTTACCCCGCAGACATGCCCCTCCAGTGGTGCGCTCACCTTTGGGGCTGCCTTTGGGGGATCGGGGGCTATTACCCCTCCCGGACGCCCTCCCTGGTGTTGGCGCCGGGGTGGTGGCCGGGGGGCCTTATACCGTACCTCAAAGGATGTTGGATACCCTTACCGGGGCGTCCAGCCGGACGGGTGCCCTGGGGGGCATTCTCAATCCAATTTTCGTCTATCCTCTGCTTCTATTCGTGTGCGTTAAAAATCAGTCGGCGAGGCATTCAGCTACCTCAAGAGTGTCATAGTCGCTCCTGCCGTTTACCCACGCTTGGCCAAATCTCTTAATCTCTTTGCACTGACAGTCAGTGCACTGGGCAGTAGTCACCTCGCAGAACCAGTCAGCAGGTCCAGCCTGCACATTGTGGACTCTTTCTGAAAGTGACTGCATCTGCAGTGCCTTTGACCTGCTCCTCTGCTCCTGTGGCCCCGGGACCCCCAGGCCAGCTTCCAGGCACCGCGCCTCTGCTAGGGCGGGGGCCCCCACATGCACCCTCCGGGGCCCTTCCCACCTGCACACCTGGACGCTTGCCATGAAGACCCCGCACTGGAGCCTCCTCGGTGGCGCCTCCGGGCCCAGTTGTTCACGCGGCCGGCCGCCGATGCGGGGCCCTGGAGGCGCGCCGCACGGGCGCTGCCAGCCTGTGAGAGGGGCATGGGCAGGGAGGGTTTTGGGGCGGGTGCGGCAGCAGGGGGCGAGGAGAGGAGGCGGCGCAGGGGGGATGGGCCACCGGGGCGCGCGCAGGGGCGGCTGTGGGGGGGCTGGGGCAGGTGCGCGGGGGGGGGGGGGGGGCGCATGTCTGGGCTCCAGTGTGGGCCCGGTGCATGGGCGGGCGCGTAGGGGAGGAGAGGAGGGGGAGGCTAGGTCAGCCGTCCTCTACTGGGGGTCGCTGACCGTTCCCAGGGCCAAGGCGGCCGGTACTAGGGGCCGCGGGGTCCCTGGGGATGGTGCTTGGCACTGGGACGTGCGCGCACCCGACACTGTTAGTACACCGCCTATTGGCAGTGCCCGGGCCCTGTCGTCCGGGGCTTCGCACCCGGCACCCAGCCCATGGGTAGAGCTGGGGAGTACTCAGGGTGTGGTGTGGTGTGGTGTGGTGTGGTGTGGTGTGGTGTGGTGTGGTGCGGTGCGGTGCGGTGCGGTGCGGTGCGGTGTGGTGTGGTGTGGTGTGGTGTGGTGTGGTGTGGTGTGGTGTGGTGTGGGGTGGGGTAGTGAGGTGCGGTGGTGGTCTGCGTGGTGAATCTGCGGCGCCATTTGCACAGTGTACCCTGTCTGCTGATCAACGATGAGGCAGTGGAGCAATTCTGTGGCCTGGAAAAAGAAGTGTGGGAGAAGTGCAGTCCGTCAATGCAGGAAGAGGCCATGATCCACCCAATGGTTGTGGAGAAAGGTGTGTGCAGCTGAGGGTTGGGAAGGCAGGTTTGTGTCACTGTGGGTCGTGAACGATGCGGGCTGACAACAATGCCACCCTCGCCCGGCATGAACACCATCACCACCACTACCACCAACGGCGGCAGTCTCCTTGGTTGTCCACCGCTTTGGGCACCCCCACCCCGCCCCACCCCAACCCCCACACCACCAAACACTACCCCACCCCAACCGCCCATTAGGCGCCCATTAGGCACCCGTTGGGCGCCTGGTTTGGCGCCCTCTTTGGGCACATAATGGGCGCCTAGAGGGTGTCTAATGGGCGCCTAATGGGCACCTAATGGGCGCCTAATGGGCACCTAATGGGCGCCACCCCACCCCACCCCACCATACACCACCCCACCCCACCCCACCCCACACCACCAAACACCACCCCACCCCACCCCACCCCACCAAACACCACCCCACCCCACCCCACCCCACCCCACCCCACCCCACCCCACCCCACCCCATCCCACCCCGCCCCACCCCACCAAACACCACAAACCCACCCCACCCCACACCACCAAACACCACCCCACCCCACCCCACCCCACCCCACCCTACACCACACCACACCACCCCGTCCTCAGGTGTGCGGTGAGATCCGTCTTGCTCTTGCGGAGGTAAGACGGAGGACTCCCTTGGCTGGTCTGCGCGGGACCCCCGGGGGACGACGCCAAGGCCCATCATCCATGGGACCGCGGCAGGCGCTCCTCCTCCTCCTCCTCCTCCACACCACCCGACCTGGCATCACACTCACTACACCACAGCACACCACACCACAGCACACCCCACCCCAGCCCAGCCCACGCACCGTAATCCGAAGACGTGTCTTGCCACAGGCCGCTGTGACGACGTGGTGCAGCAATTGGCGGAGCAGCTGGGATGGAAGGCTGACCTTCAGGAGGTGGTGCAGCGGGTGAGGGCTGTGCCTGAGGCGCTTGCCAAAGAGGAAAAGGAGATTGTAGCAGAGGAGAAGGAGAAGCGGGAGAAGAAGGTGTGCCAAGTGTGCAGGGTGGTGTGGGTCTTTGTATGCAGTCCCCAGGCAGTCCCCCCTCCCCCCCAGGGTTGTCAGGGGGGCAGCCCCCCCCCCCCCCAGGGTTCTGGCAGATAGTGGTCTGGGGATCATCCCGCCAACAGGGCTGAACAAATTTTCCACGGCGTTTCGTCCCCTGCGGCGCGCAGGAAGCACCCACCCTCGGTGGCGCTTGCTGACTGACGCAGAAGGGGGCCACCATGACACACATCTGGGGACACCCGTGGCCACAAGTGAGACACAGAGCTGGTGCCCATGATGGGTGCAGGGCCCGGTGTGCTATGCCTCCTGCTCCTCCTCCTCCGTGTTTGACCACATCCGCCGGGCATGTGTTTGAGGTACGGGGGTAACAAGGGGCCTGACAGGCCTTTGCGGTCGTGGAGGAGGCAGTGGTCCGTGCGTGGGCGGGGTCACTCTATTAGGAGCGCCCCTGTGTGCAACGGGGGGGGGGTGGGGTGCACTAGAAGGGAAGGGACCTTAGAGGCGGTTAGACAGGCGGTTGGAGGAGGTTGCTGAAGCGGTCGGGGGCGGTTACTGTCGGTTATGTGCGTGTTTGTGTGTTGAGGTGTGCTTGCAATGCTGCACAGGTGCCCGTGTCCGATGACGAGCCCCCTGACCCAGCCACCGTCTTTGTCAAGCCGCAGTTCCTCATTATGAAAGGCATCGGAGAGGGCGTGTCGCGGGTCTGCCTGGCGCGGCACCTGACGTACACGAAGGACCCCGTTCGCTCAGGAGACTTGGTGATGACAACCGGTGTGCCTTCAGCCCCCGTGTGGGGGGGGGTCCGGAACACGCGGTGGCTCTCTTTATCTTCTGTTTCGTTGGGGGCAGGCCCTCAACGGCAGTCGACGATGCGCGATGAACTGATGGCGGTTGACAGTGGGTAAGATATTGACACGGGGATGAGGGGGGGCATGGGCATGGGCATGGGCATGGGCATGGGCATGGGCATGGGCATGAGGGGGGGCATGGGCATGGGCATGGGCATGAGGGGGGGCACATGGGCATGGGCATGAGGGGGGGCGTGGGCATGAGCTCTCAAAGCTCGCATCCCATTGCCATGGGGCATCCACACCTGTGGGTATGAGTTCATGTACTTCCTTTCTCAGCTTGTGGCTGGGGAGTGACATCGGGGGGTACTACCTCCATGGGCGCTGACTCCCTCTCTAGGTTTCTGGGAATCCTGTTTGGGGGTTGTTCTCCACTCTGGCCTTGTCCCCCTCTACTTGGTCGGTGGGTTTAGAGGATCTCCATAGTTTGCACCTATGGTAGGTGCCAATGTCAGGCCCATTACCACCTACCGGGTCGGTGCCACCTGGGCCTCTGGCTACGGGCATCCTACTTGAACGCTTTGTAGCCTCACAAGCCGCCCTAGCCTAGTTGCTAGGGAAACCCTTGGGTTTCGTGCCGTCACTAACTGCCTCCTGCCTCGTGGGGGTTCTTCACCTGAGGGGCCTACTTGCTGCTCGGCCTAGGACCTGCTGTGATGGTCGTGTGGTGTGCTTAGGCAGTCCAGCTCTCCTTGAAAACAAAACAGAGCCGCCATAGGCATTGTTGACCCTCAGGGTTTCCATCCCGGCGCCAACCCTGTTTTGTTTCCCTGGGGTATCAGTACCTCATATACCGGACTCTCCCGACGACATGGCTTGACAATTCGCTCCTGCACAGCCAGTGCAGGGCGCTAAGGGGCGCTAATGGGCATGGGCATGGGCATGGGCATGGGCATGGGCATGGGCATGGGCATGAGGCGGGGGCATGGGCATGGGCATCGGTGTGGTCATGGGCATGAGGGGGGGGGGCGTGGGCGTGGGTGTGGGCATGGCACAGGCCTGATTTTGTGTTGTTTTGTTTTGTACGAGACACTTTGGCCAGGGTTGTACTGGTGCCCCCAGGACACCACCGATCTTCTCTTAAGGTGGCATCCCTTCCCTTCGTTCGTCCTCCATGTGGTGCGCCCACGCGTGGCTGGCCAAACAAAACAAAACCAACCACCATCCGGCAATGGAGGGCCTCGCAATGAATCCCACCGGATCCGCCAATGAACGATGCCCGCTGCACAAAGCAGCACCCGGCCAGCGACCCAAGCAGCAACGGCCGCTGCACAAAAGGGGCACGGGCATGGGAGGAGTGCCAGATCCGCGTAGGTGTGGGTGCGGGTTTTTTCCTGCTCTGTTGAGCGGCATTCTGTCCACAGGGGCTTAGGAATCTTGCTCACTAGCCACGGCACGAGCTCATCCTCGCTGTAGGAGGCGTGCAGGAGCCGCCCACGTGGAAGTTCAGCTCCCCAAGGAGCTCATTGACCGTGTTGGTCGAGGGTATGTCAAGAATCCGCCCTGGCCGCCGTGGCGGTGAGTGGCGGTGAGTGGCAACCACCGGCACCGGCCAGCACCGTGCGTCACGCCCCATCGTGTTGCAGGCCCAAACAACCTGCAGACCGCGCGCATCGAGGTCCGCACAACGACGGCGCTGAAGCGGATCATGGGCCGCAAGACCATCCTGAAGCACACAGTGACGGTGGACCGCGAGGACGAGTCAGGGAATGGTATGCTGGCTGCAGAGCGGAGAGTTGGGGCCGGACTTGCAGTTAGCGCGCATCCCACTATTTTGCCTCTGTGAATCCGTTGCATCCCACAAACGAAAAGTTTGAACACGTGTGAACCCCGCAAATGACAAGCGTGCGCACATGTGATGACCGTCAAATTCATGTTCGATTGTGGTGGCTGTCGTGGTTGTGGTTGTGGTTGTGGTCGTGGTTGTGGTTGTGGTCTGTGGTTGTGGTTGTGGTTGTGGTTGTGGTTGTGGTCGTGGTTGTGGTTGTGGTTGCGGTTGTGGTCGTGGTTGTGGTTGTGGTTGTGGTTGTGGTTGTGGTTGTGGTCGTGGTTGTGGTTGTGGTCGTGCGTGCACTTGCGCCTCAACACTTTGACATATGGCCCCTCTCTTCCAACGTCAACATCCTCGATAACGAAGTAGTGGTGAGCCACTCCACGGGGGATGGAGATGGTGGGCAGTACCGGGCCTCTGCTGCACCACCTGACGGGGCTTAGCGACCCTCCCCTTACCACAGCCGCACGGTGTGATTCTGTGCCACGCTTTGTTGGCTGAGCCGGGGCCGTCGTCTCCATATTGGAGCGATGGTGTCAACAGATCAACCTTCGTTGGCATGTCGGTTTGTGCACGTGGACCTGCGCGGTTGTGTGTGTCATGTGCATCCCATGTTACAAAAAAACTGTGTGAACATGTGTGAGTCCCATGACCAAAAAGTGTGACTTCAAGCGCACACGCAGTCGCACCGCCTGAAGGTCTGCTTGGGGCTGGGCGCAAGGATAAGCCTGTGTCCAGCAGGTCGGGCATGATCGCGTGGGGTTTGCGTTCCATTGGGTTGTGCGTCCTACTGAGGGCAGCAGGTGAGAGGGGCGGGTATTTCTGAGTGGTGCCTGGTCCGGGGAGGTGGTTCCAAAGGAAACTCGGTGACTCCTGCCGGACATCGGGGGAGACGGGTGGACACGGGCAGCGCACATTGGGGGAGTACGTGCCCCGCGCGCACACCACGCACACCTCTTCAGGTGATGATCCCGGGACTGGCCGAATCACACCCCTCCCCTCCCCGCAAGAACACACTGCGGGGCATCAAAGACAGCAGGCAGAACGCACCTGTGCGCCTGCCCGCGGTTGCCCCGATAGTTGTGCGCCGCGCGCGCGCGCGCTGCGTCCCGTGCTCCCCCCCAGGCCCTTGTGTTTGGAGGAAAAGGGGTTCGCGAATGTGACGCGGCGGTGCTCTGACCACAAAACGATCCGTGAACAGATGCGGCGACGGTAGACTGCTTTGCGCAGATGTGCTGCAGACGTGGAAGTCTGCGGCTTGCGCTTGCCGGGAGAAGGAGGCGTTTGGAACTGCACGGTTTTGAGGACCGCCACTTTCCGTCAGTTTCGTGCTGCGGATTTCCAGCCGCCCGGTGGAGGGGGCGTGGCGGGGCGCACGCGACAGTCTGTTGCGGAACGTCGTCGCTGCGACTCAGCCGCTGGTCCTTGTTCACATCTTTCGCGGCTCAGATGCGCCACTTTTGAGTCGCAAGTCGCGGTCCTGGGTCGGGTTGCCAGCAGCAGCGAGGCCTTGACGCCGTGGCTGTCGCAAGCGCGCCCTGCAGGCGCTCCCCGAGCGGTAGAGAACAGGGATTGGGGTTCATCGTCGTCTGGCAGGTAGGGGATGGGGCCGATGTGGACCCTGAGCATGGGCTTTTGGGGGGGGGGGGGCGCCTGGTCTGTGCGGCACGAGCATGACAGCCCGAGTGGTTGTTGGGGGTTGTGGGGGGTGGCGAAGGATGGGTTGCAGGACGGCGGGCGGTTATGTACGGTTGTGCCGCAGGCAAGGATGCAGCAGAACGGCTGACAACCACAGGAGGACCCCCCCCCCCCCCACCCTCTGGACCAGGTTTGGCATAGAGAATAAAGATGCACTTATGCCTGACTGTGGAGTGCACTACCTCTGGTTTACATTTGTCTATTTTTTAGTTAGGTCACCCCCCCCCCCCCTCTGGACCCCCCCCCCCAGACCAAAGTGACCATCGCGGGACAAAACGAAATTTATCATCGGGAAAATCTGGTCGGGCCATTTTTGGTACACACACTTTTGGGTCTCAGACCCCCCTCCCCCACCCCCCCTCCTCTCCTCTAATACATCCTTCCCCGCAGGTGTGTCAGGGTTTGTCGAGCGTTGCGGGGCATTGTTGGGTAGGATTGTCGTGAGAGGTGTGGAGGTTGTCGTCGAGCCGTTGGGCTGCGGCGCGTCGTCTTGTGGGGGGTCGTCCCCGGCGGTGAGGCATTGGGCGGTATCCCGCACCCTCCCCTCGTGCAGATATGCAGACGCTGGCGGACACGCAGTGCGGTCGCCCCAAGCCACAGGAGCCTCCGCCAGGCCCCAAAGCGGAGGGCAACGGGGCTGCAGGTACCTCCCCCCGTCCCGGTGCGGCACGCCGCCCCTCCTTTGCGCGGTCCGTGCCCGTTGCCGGCGATGAATCGCCCCCTCCAATCACCGGCGTCGGGGCTGACCCCGTACTGTCGGGGGTGAACGCCTGTCGCCGCCAAAGGAACTGGTAAAGGGAGCGGGGACCGAACGATTTGCTCGCACGACAGGTTGCGCGGTCCAGCTACCCCCCGAGCGGCGATGCCCTACCACCTTTCCTCCCCGCATGGCCCCGTGCCATTGCATCGGCATGCGCATCGGCAGCTTCGGCTGGAACGTGTGGAGGGGTGTGGAGGGGTGTGAAGGGGTGTGGAGGGGTGTGGAGGGGTGTGGAGGGGTGTGGAGGGGTGTGGAGGGGTGTGGAGGGGTGTGGAGCGTTTTGGAGGGGTGTAGAGGGGTGTAGAGGGGTGTGGAGGGGTGTGGAGGGGTGTGGAGGGGTGTGGAGGGGTGTGGAGGGGTGTGGAGGGGTGTGGAGGGGTGTGGAGGGGTGTGGAGCGTTTAGGAGGGTTTTGGAGGGGTGTGGTGTGGTGTGGAGGGGTGTGGAGGGGTGTGGAGGGGTGTGGATCGTTTTGGAGGGATGGAGGGGTGTGGAGGGGTGCGGAGGGGTGTGGAGGGGTGTGGGGGGGTGTGGAGACCTGTTCAGACCCTCTCGCTCCCCTCTGGCCTGTGCACTCGCCTCTGCCTTTAGGATGTGCAGGCTCTCTGAATCAGAAGCCCAAAGAAGGATCCCTGAATGAGAAGCCCAAAGAAGTGGACCTCAAGCCCAAAGCAACCAAAGCACCATCGGCAGTTCTCAAGCCCGCAAAAGTGTGTCACGGGATGGGAATTGCTGTGTCTGCCTGTGGGGCTCTGGACAATCCCTGGAACTAGAGGAGTACGGCCGCCACCACCAACGTTAAGCTGCCCAGCTGCAAAGTTGTGAAGGAAAACTTGTTGCAAGTGAGCGGAGTAAATGTGGAACCTATAGACCCCTGTGCTGTGCTGTGCTGTGCTGTGCTGTGCTGTGCTGTGCTGTGTTGGTGTTGGTGTTGGTGTTGGTGTTGGTGTTGGTGTTGGTGTTGGTGTTGGTGTTGGTGTTGGTGTTAGTGTTGGTGTTGGTGTTGGTGTTCTTGTTGGTGTTGGTGTTCTTGTTGGTGTTGGTGTTGGTGTTGTGTGTTGTGGGTGTTGGTGTTGGTGTTCTTGTTGGTGTTGGTGTTGGTGTTGGTGTTGGTGTTGGTGTTCTTGTTGGTGTTGGTGTTGGTGTTGGTGTTGGTTTTGGTGTTGATGTTGGTGTTGTGTGTTGTTGGTGTTGGTGTTGGTGTTCCTGTTGGTATTGGTGTTGTGTGGTGTTGGTGTTGGTGTTGATGATGGTGTTGGTGTAGGTGTTGGTGTTGTGTGGTGTTGGTGTTGGTGTTGGTGTTGATGTTGGTGTTGGTGTTGTGTGTTGTGGGTGTTGGTGTTGGTGTTGGTGTTGGTGTTCTTGTTGGTGTTGGTGTTCTTGTTGGTGTTGGTGTTGGTGTTGATGTTGGTGTTGGTGCCCCCACTGCTGCCCAGGGGCGCGTGACCTCACCGTGGTGTGGGGGTGAAACCAGGGGGGGGGTCCCCCCGGGCTAACACGCAATCTGGGGGTTGACCTGGTCCAGCCGCGGCGGCCGGGTCACGGGATCACGCGCCCCACCCCTCGCCGGCCACCGTGGGTCAGCCACGATGGCACAGGGCGGGCTCCACCGGGGGGTGGCGGTAAGCAAGAGAGTCCCGGGTCTCCCTGCGGCCCAGCCCTCTCAGGGGCACATGTGTTTCCCCCTTTTGCCCCAACCCATGACGCCGTGTGTCTTTGCACAGATTCATCACGGCTGGGGACCGCGGACGGGAACGCCCAGCCGGGCCTGGGGTTAATCCTCAATGCCTCGGACGGCGACTACGAGGATTTTGCGCACCGAGACCGGGGGAGGGTCCCGCGCCTACCGCTACGGTGCTCACTGCGCCGGGGCTAGGGTACCTTCTTCTGGTTTCGGCTGCGCCTTGAAATAAGGGGAGACCCCCTGGACATGGGAAACATGGAGATGGAGTAAGGGGAGACTGCGCCGCGGAGGGGAGTCATTTCCCCCCTGGTGCCCGGAAATGGTTATGGAAGAAGGGGTGGCCCCCCGGTCTTAATCGCGGAGGGGCGCCATCCCCTCCCAGTGACCTGAACGAAGGGGAGGTCCCCCGGTGCCTTTTTCCACTTCGACGAGTGTGTGAAAGAAGGGGTGCGCCGCCGTAGGCGCAACCACATTTGAGGACGTTTGAAAGAAGGGGAGGCCCCCCGATGTCACCCCACGACCGGGAATCCCACGTGGGGAGGAAAGATGAACTAAGGGGAGGCCCCCCATGCCCCAACTTATTTGTCACGACCCGTCGAAGGAACCAGGGGGGGCGCCATCCCCCCCAGGAGCTGGCACAGTACGAAGGTTTTATGGGTTCAATGATTTTCACCCGTCTATGGAACCAAGGGGGGGCGCCATCCCCCCAGGAGCTTATATGTCTTCGATGTGTATGTATCAAGTAATGTACGTACGTCACTGAAAGAACCACAATATTGTATAATGTACGCCTCCGGCCAACAGCCAGGGAGGGCCGGAGGTCCGGGTAAAAGCCCCGGGCCCCCCAACGGCAGCCCCAAAGGTGAGCGCACCACTGGAAGGGGCATGTCTGCGGGGTAAAAATTGCGCTGAGTAAATACCTAACGTAATAAATAGTGCCTACTGCCATAACTAATGCTTAACGGGTAAATGCCCCCCCTCCGGGGTCAGTTTAGTGCGCTCCCCCCAGAGCCGGACTCGACCGGCCGTGCTGAGGCGAGCCCAGCAATGGGTATGACAGGCCAGATGTAACGGCTGGCAGCCACGCCTCAGTACACTCCTCGGGCTTATAAGGCCCGACGGGGCGCCAAATACCGTACCGTTCGGGAGTTAAGCCCCGGCGGGATTTGGGGTTGTTTTGGTTAAGAGGACTCACGTTGAGTCCCAGCTACTGTTACCCCGGAGTTATGACCTCCGGTACTGCCTGCCTACTTGCCTGCTGCTGCTAAGCGATAGGAGAGAATTGGCACCGTACCCCCTCAGCCCCCCCCGGCGGCGGTTACACCCGAGCCCCCCAGGTCCTGCCTGGGCCGCGGAGGAATAGGGGCGCCCCGTGGGGGTCGGAGGGCACACGGCACTGTCCACCCCCACACAGCGGCGGTTACACCCGAGTCCCCCCGGTCCTGCCTGGGCCGCGGAGGGATAGGGACGCCCCGTGGGGGATTGAGGGCACACGGCACTGTCCACCCCCACACAGCGGCGGTTACACCCGAGTCCCCCCGGTCCTGCCTGGGCCGCGGAGGGATAGGGACGCCCCGTGGGGGATTGAGGGCACACGGCACTGTCCACCCCCACACAGCGGCGGTTACACCCGAGTCCCTCCGGTCCTGCCTGGGCCGCGGAGGGATAGGGACGCCCCGTGGGGGATTGAGGGCACACGGCACTGTCCACCCCCACACAGCGGCGGTTACACCCGAGTCCCCCCGAACCTGCCTGGGCCGCGGAGGGATAGGGACGCCCCGTGGGGGATTGAGGGCACACGGAACTGTCCACCCCCACACAGCGGCGGTTACACCCGAGTCCCCCCGGTCCTACCTGGGCCGCGGAGGGATAGGGACGCCCCGTGGGGGTTTGAGGGCACACGGCACTGTCCACCCCCACACAGCGGCGGTTACACCCGAGTCCCTCCGGTCCTGCCTGGGCCGCGGAGGGATAGGGGCGCCCCGTGGGGGATTGAGGGCACACGGCACCGTCCACCCCCGCATAACGGAGGTTACACCCGAGTCCTTCAGGTCCTGCCTGGGCCGCGGAGGGATAGGGGCTCCCCGGGGGGGTATGGGGGTTATACTGCAATTCCCAGCCCCATAAAACGGCGATTACGCCCGGATCCCACCGGTATTGTCTGGGTCACGGGGGGATAGGGACGCCTGTGGGGCCCGAGGGTATGGTGCCACCCCACCCCGCACAGAGGCGTTGACACTCGGGTCTTCCCGGTTCTGCCTGGACCACGAGGGACTGGGTGCACCCGCAAGGCCTTTGCGGAGATTACGTAGGCTCATGGCTTCGGCACTCACTCTGCTCAGGGGCGAGGCGGCCTGCCCTAGCGGCTCCCACCTCTCCCCCGGCAGGTGGACAGGGGAAGGCCGCCGTCGGTGGGTCCACTCCAGGGCCCGCGTTCTGTCCTGCCGCCCTCCATCGCGGAGGGAGGGGTGCGGGGTGCTGTAGTACCCCCGTCTTTGCAGGACACAGAGAACGCAAAATGAGTGGCCCCAGCGACCTAGCTTTCCCCGGAGAACCCGACTACCGGGACTCCCCACTGCTGGATGCCATCCGGCAGGGGCCCTCTGAGGCGCACAGTCGCCTGAGGGATAGCTGGTCAGTGGCCAGCGACACGGCGCTGCTACAAGCCGCCACGGACTCCCTCCCGGGGGTCGCCCGTGGGCGCCCGGAGGAGGTGCCGGACGCCCTACGCTTGGCCCGGCGCATGGGGGTGATCACCGCTATTACTTCCATGGGGGTTATCCTGACCTCGCGGGGGTTGTGCCTCACAGCCACGGTTACCGGGTCTTATGACGCCCAGACTTTCGTCTCCCACGACGTCCCCCTTATGGTGGCCGCTGGGGGCCCTTGGTCGAGTACCTGGGGAGTACCATGCATCCTCGCCATTTGGATCTGGCCCGTCGGGTCATCTCGGGGTGCGCCCCTTTCGACACTCTGCGACCGCGGAAACGTTTGGCGCGGACTCTAAAAGTGGACGACACCCTGGCCGAATCGGCCAGCGCACCGCAGGTGCACCATAGCACGGCCAACGCGGCGTTACGTCCGATTGCTCCCTTTCTCTCCCCTGGCTGCCAAGCTGATTGGGGGCGTTTGGGGGCCAAGGACCAGGTCCGGATTCTTTGGGCCCTGCCCAAACGGCCCACCGAGGTCCTACCCCACATATCCGGCACGGGGAATGAATGGGCTGGGCTTATGGTGTGGGCCTCCCGTCAGGTGGGAGGCGCCAGCGCAGGGGTACCGGTGACCCCGCTACCAAAGGGGTGACCTGAAATCCGGGATTGGCCCCTGGACGTCGTCCGGGGCGCGTTCGAGGCCTCCACTTTACCGGTTACCACGGTGGAGGCACTGGGGGAGCTGCTAGGCGATATCACGCCATCGTGGGCCTCAGCCCCCGTTCTGGCACTACTTGCCACCCGGGGCAACGAAGCCCCCCTCAACGCTGCGTCCTGGACGCGGGTGTCCTCCCGCGCCGGAGGGAGTGCGGCCGCGGCGGAGCCTCCCGCCCCGGCGAGCGCTGACGCCCCGTCGGTGGTGGACGCGGACGCAGCCGGGGACGACGACCCCACGCAAACTTACGTGAACGTGGACGGCGTGGACCCAACGGTCTCCGACCCTTGGCGACTTCTTAAGCCCTCCGCGGGGACTGCCACCGATACGGTCCCTTCTGAGGGGAGTAACGCGGTCCCCCAGGGGGGACATACCCCAGAGGGAGAATCCCCCTCATACCCGGTGGGGGTCAGCCGCGCAATCAAATTTGGGGGTACCTTCATCTATGAGTTCGACGCGGAATCCCCAATAGGGGAACACGGGGAAGACTCTCCCACCCCATTGGCGATTCCGGGCCCCGCTGATTCAGGTCCCGGGGGCGGTCCCACGCCGGCGGACCGTCACACCACCAGCAGGGTCGAAGGCCTGAGTACACCGGCTGCCAAGGGCTATGCGCCGGGGTCTGCACACCACGCGGCCCTGCCGGGGCTTCCCCCGCACGCCACGGGTACTCCACAGCTCCCCGCCCGGGGTTCTCGCGCGGGCCCCACTACCGCCACCCGACAGAGGCCCGTGCCTGAGGGAGCCGGGGTGGGTATATCTCGGGGCGACGGGGCCGGCCTCCCCTTCCCACCCAGCACTACGGCGGGCGTGCCCCACCGGGACGCCACCTACGCCGGGAACCCGGGTGAACGATGGCACCCGGGGCTCGCAGGCGCAGGGGGTCGGCCCCCCTTGGACGGGGGACACTACCCCCCTCTTTGGGAGTCCCGCCGCCTCCAGGACCCGGAGCGCGACCTGGAGGACGCCCAGGCCACGTGCCAGGCCCTATCCTCCGAGCAGGACCGCCGCCTTCAGGAGCTACAGCGGGTCCGGGCGGACCTGCACCGCTCCAAGGGGGACCTGTCCTCCATACGGCGTGACCACGCCACGGTCAGCGGGGAACTGGTGCGGCAGCGGGCCCGCACGAGGTCCCTCGAGGAGGAGGGCAGCAGCCTCCGCCGACAGCTCGCCGACGCCCAACGGGCGGCACGCGATGTCGCGGGGGCAGTTGACGAGCGCCTCAACCGGCACCTCCCCGCCATCCTCGAGGCCGTGCAGATGGTTCGAGATGAACACGTCTCACAACCCGCAGTGGAGCGGGCCCTGCGGGGATGGGTACCCGCGGGATACGGGCCGCCCTCCACGGCCAACCCGAACTTCCGGGAGATCTGCGCGACCCTGGTCTGCGCAGCGGTCCTGCGTGTGGACCCCCCTCCATCCCTGGAGCAGCTCTCGCGTCGGCTGCGGGTCCCAGTCCAGCCCGTTCTGCGTTTCCCGACGGAGGCCGTGGGACAGGGGTCCCAACTGGGGTTTCCCACGGACGGCATGGATGGTGGCGGCTGCCGCCCGGGCCAACCAGGCCGGAGGGAGCGGCAAGTCGCCCGGTAAGGGCAAGGGCGGCCCGGACTACGACACGTACTCCGTGGCCGTCATGGTCCGGTGGCGCGTCAACCCGCGCGACTCCCTGGAGGCCATCTACCCCCTGTCCCCAGGGCGACTGGGCATGGTCTTGAAGAAGGCCTTCGGGGACTTCCGTGTGTCCTATATCAAGGACAAGGGGCAACTATGCCACACGGAGGACGGGGGTTGGGCACTCGTGGGCGTGCGGCCCGAGGTGGCTTCTGCCCTGGAAGGGGGCGGCGGCGACGCCGATAAGCAGTTCACCTACGAGTGGGCCAAAGCCAACAAGCAGCCGTACTCCGGTAGGCTGTTACGGGCCCACCATTTGGAGAAGAGCAACGCCGTACTCCAGCGTATCCGGAGCGGGGACCTTATGGCCGGGCCCAACGGCGTGACCCGGACGCGGGACCGGCACGGGGCCGGAGAAGAGGGTCGGAAGCGACGCCCTTCCCCCTCCTGGTCTCCTCCACGGGCCTCCCATCGGTCTGAGGGGGACTACACCCCGCGCCGGGGAAGCAGATATCCCTCGCCGGAAGAGGAATTTCACCGTGGGGGCTCACGGCATGCTCCCCAGCCTATGGGGGGCCCGTGGGACGGTCGTTACGATTACCGCCCGCCGGCACGGGGCAAACAACCTTGCCAGCCGCCGCAGTGGCTCCCCCGAGACGACGGATGGGGACAGGGCCATCGGCCTTACGACCCCCACGGGGGCTATGGGGAGCGGTCCCCCTACCCTAGGTCGGAGATGCACCCGGTGGCCCCGACACTTCAGGCGCCGGGTGCCAGCCCCCCACCTACCGCCTACTGGGGGGCGTCGCCTGTGGAATCCCGCTACCCGGGGGACGGCCGGGCGCCCCCCTACGGGGCGGCCATGCCCCTGCAGGGGTCAAGCATCCCACAGACTCCGTACCAACACCAGCCGTACGTGCCGCTAGCCCCGACCGCGGACGCGGCGGCCACCCCCTCGGGGTATGCGGGGCCCTGGTACGGAGATCCAGTCCCGGCGGCCGCTGCCGCAGCCCCGCCCGCTCCGGGGGGCCCGGTGGCGCCCCCCGTGTGGGGGCCCAGCCCATGAGGGGCGTCCAAGACGATCCTCCCCTCCCCGCGCCCGTCACTTTGGGGTGGGACGCCGGGGATGCATTCTCCCCGGGGGCTGTGGCTCACGGCCAACTCACGCGTCTGGCCCGGGACTCGGTGTGCCCGGGACGTCCCTTTGCCCAGTGGGGGATCGTGTTCGGTGTGTCCGGCGCCATGTGCGGCGTGCGAGACATAGCCGCAACGCTGGAATGCCTGCCGGGTCTACACCCCACGTTGGGGCACGTGTCCCTATTCCAGGGCGACTGGCGCCTGCCTGCCATTCTGCAGCAGCGGGCGGCCCACATGGCCGTGTATCAGATCTCGGGTGGCCACTCAGTACATGTGTATAGCGGTGGGGGGGGCGTTACCCACCCGCCCGGAGCGGAGGGGTCCGTGACGTGGCTGCCCAGATCCACTTACAGTCGCGGTCGTGTGGTCTTCAAGGCTGCATCCGGCAGCTCCACCGCCTATATCGCGGCCAACATAGACGCACGGGCACTGGGGCGATACTTACGGCGCTCCACGGCGTTGGAGCTCCCCGCCAAGGCCCGGCAAGCCGTCCTCCGTCGGTTGGAATACGCGGTAAACCCCACGGGCCCGGGGACGCTTGGCCCGCTCGCCGGGGACACCGCCAGCGGTCACCGCGGGCCTAGGGGCTTTCGGGCGATCACCCTGAACCTCCGGAGGGGGCTAGGGGGTAAGGTGCCGGCCCTGGGGTCTTGTTTACGCGGTTGGGGCTACCCTGACCTAGTGGGACTGTAGGGTGTGGGCAAGCTGCCCGCCCTCATGGTGGTCCATGCCATGTACTGGGCCGCATTCACCCAGGCAGCGCATCCGGCGGCCGGGGTGGGGGTGCTGGTGCGGTGGCACCCCACTTTTCGGGAGGTATGGAGGGGCATACACTCCAGCGGGCGTGGCATAGCCCTGGAGTACCACTGTCGGGGAGGGCACGTCCTAGCGGTGGTGGTGTATTTCCCGGCGGACCAGGACTTGGACGTAGTGCGGAGCCTCCTCGCATGGATCCTTGGCGTTATGGCCCCCCGTCGTGGGGTGTATACCCTAATGATGGGAGACCTCAACACCAACCCAGGCTGGGTGACAGGATTCCGGCAGGCCCCGGCTGCCCTCACCATCCTATGGGAGGAGTTTCTGCAGGACACCGGGCTGACCCGCTGCCAGCCCGCCGCCGAGGTACCCACGTGGACCGACGGGCGAGGGTGTGTCGGGGTGATAGACCACGTTCTGCACGGGCCCGCCCCGAAGGAGGGGCGTCTGTGGGTGGACGAGGCCTCCCCTTTCCCCTCGGACCACCGCCCGGTGGTGTGGGACGCTCGGGACGTCCAAGACCCGGAAGATAGACTCCCAGTGCGCCTACGCGCCAGGCACTTCCAGATACGTGACCCGGGCATCACGGGCGTCTACCATGCGGCCTTATCGGCGGCCCGCCAGGAGCAAGGGTCGCGGCCGGGGGATCCGCCGGACCTGTACGGATATTTCCTGGCCTCCACCATCCGGGCGGTGGAGAGGGCCCACGCCCCCCCCCGAGAATTCGGGGAGCTCCCAGGACGCATGGACCAGGTCCATCGTCAACTCCAGGCACACGCTAAGCGGTGCCCACGATGGTGGGAGTCGCTGGACACTCTCAAAGAACAATTGGATCTACGCCAGGACCTGGCAGAGGCCTGGGAGGTGGGGAACCTACAGCGATACCTCGCCCATCTCCCGGAGGTGGCCCCCTTCGCCAGGCCCTCCCGTGGGGCTTCCCGTCACCTATACGGACCGGCCTGCACGCCGCCGGTCCAACCGCGGTTCTGTGCTCACGTGGATGCCGTATCCCACCACCCGGTGTACAGAGTCCCGAGACACGTGGTCTGGGGAACTGAAAGCGTGCCGGACGTCGTCTAATACGGGCCAAGCCTCGCCCCCGGAGCCCCAGCGATGCCAAAAATAATCATGCAGCACCCTGAGGAAGTCCCATACGGACGTTCCCGGCCACAGGGCGAACTGGCTGGGGGGGAGGAAACCGTGCTCCCGAAGCCAGGGCTGTTCCTCCTCCTTCACCACCAGACCCACCACCTTGCGCAGGAGAACAAGGTTAGTGAGCGGGCGGTCGTTGGCCCCAATGCCATGGGGAGGTTTCTTAGGGAGGAGGTGGAGGTCCCCGTGCGAAAGGGCCTCCAGGCGTTCCCCCCCGCATGTAGCGGTTGACGACCTCACACACGATGGCGAGACCGTCGTCGTCCATCTCCCGCAACATCCAGTACTGCAACTGGTCTCGTGCCGGCGCCGTGTTTCCAGTGCGCTGGAGTATGCGGCGGAGGTGGGGGACCGTCGCCGTGGGCAAACCCAGTGGCTGTGCTGGCGTGACCCACCCCGTGAGGGCCCGGATGTCCCCCGGCGTCATCTCCCTCAGCGTCTTTTGGTGACGGTGGCGAACCTGATCCAGAGCCACCTTGGCCCTGGTCCGCGGCGCCACCCGGAGTTGTGTCTATTGCACCGCTCCTTGGTGGAGGACATGCGCCTGGACGTGGGCCGCACAGATGATGTCGACCACGCCGAGGGGTGGTTCGATGCGGGGTCCGGGCAGGGTTGCCCTCTCTCCCCGTTGGACTACGCGCCTATGGGGGAGGTAAGGGCGAAGATGGTGTCCAAAGCCTACCCTGGGGTGCTTACTCCGGCGGGCCGGCTGCACAGTTTGGCCTAGGCCGACGACACGGTCTGGCTAGGGGGCTCCCCAGAGGACGCGTCCGCCATCACCAGGGCCCTCCCCACCGCGGAGGACGCCGTGGCTCTGGGGTCCGACGTGTCGAAAATGCGCGTACTGCGCACGTGGATGGAGGGACAGCGCGTGCGGTACGGGGTTCCCTCGGTTCTGATGAACGGGGTCCGACCACCCGTGCCATCGGAGACGGAATACATCCGCTCCCTGGGACGACACGCCCTCCCACACACATACCATAAGGAGGACTTTCGGAAATTCATGATGGCGGCGCGGCGTGCTTCCGCAGTCATCCCCATCAAGTCCTTGCGGGCACAGTACCCCCCAGCCATGTACAACCCGAAGGCGGGCGGCATGGCCCGGTTCCAGGCCGGGGTTCGCCCCCCCCCCTGTCCGGGTATGGCATCTCGCGGATCTCCCCGCCGTCTCCGCCCTCCGGGCGGTCGTGGGGGAAAACCTGCCAGCGCACTGCCTGCTCAGGTCTGTGCAGGCGGGGCTCTCCGGCATACGGCCCCTGGGCCCTGACGTGTTGACCACGTTCGTGCTCAACTACGCCCGACAGTTAAACCACCCCAACCCCCTTACCCGGGCATCCGCCCGGTGGGGACATATGGGCGCCCTCTGGCGGTTTAATCCGGACATGCCTTGCGTGCTCCGGGGTTTGGCGGACTGCGAGTGCCACCCCACAGACCACGACCGGTTCCTGCGCTATACCTGGCTCATGGAAATCCGAGTCTGGGCCGCCCCGGGGAGCCACGCCGTGGAGGTGAGCAAGCACCCCCTAGGTGCGGCGACGACTGTCGACGAGGCGAACGATGGCCATGCGGCCCTGGCGGCCGGCTATCGGGAATGGTCCAGCACCCGCAAAGCGGGGTGGCCGCCGCGGTTTCGTGGACCGGAGTCCCTCCCCCCGTGGCCTCGATGCGTGCGGTGGGCCCGGGAGGTGCACCCTGAGGGGATCACCCTGAAGAACGTACCCGCGGAGGCGGTTTTCGTGTAGGACGCCTCTTGGTATCCCAACCACACGGCCGGTGGCGGCCTGGTGGTGGCCGACCCAGTGACCGGGTGGCACCAGACTTACCGGGTTCCCATCCCGGTCCACGTGGACGGATCCTACCAGGCGGAACTTTACGTGGCCTGGGAGGTGCTCCGGGCGCGCGGGGCCCACTGTGTGGTGTGGGGCACCCGGGGCCCGCAGTGGTCCTTCCACGACAGCAAAGGGTACATCGACGCCGTCCAGTCCCGTAACCCCGGGTCCTCCCCGCTGTCGGACGACCTACTGCAGGCGTGCCGGGGGCTGCTGGCCAAGGGGTTCAGTGCCCCTCAGCACTTGTACTCCCACAGGGTCGGCACCTTCCTGGACTCCCTGTTAGACGAGGCCTACTGGGAAGCCAAGAAACAGGCCTCTAGGGCCCGCCCCGAGGTGGGATGGATCCGGGGGCTTCAAACGCCCCAGGTTTCACCCACAACGACGTCCAAGTACATAACCTAGACCGTCTGGTCGAGGTATCGGCGCGCCGTCTTTGGGATCTCCACATGGAGGCCCCCGAACAAGGGGAGCGCAAGTCCCTGGGGGTCTATAGCGCCGTCATAGAGCGTGGCTTGGTCCGATGGGGGGCACACCTCCGCACGATGGCGCGCCGGGAAGGTCTGGGGCATGCCGGGGACGCACGCCCCTGCCCCGCTTGTCTCCAGAAAGTGGGGGCACGCCATTGGGTCTCCGGCTGCCCGTGGCGGCACCTCTTCCGGCTGGCAGTCCACACCCAGCTGCACATACGCCTGGACACGTTGTGTGCGCGTTGGAAGCGACGCGCGGTGTCCCCATGGGGGATCGTGGTGTTGGTGTTGGTGTTGGTGTTGGTGTTGGTGTTGGTGTTGGTGTTGGTGTTGTGTGGTGTTCGTGTTCGTGTTGGTGTTGGTGTTGATGATGGTGTTGGTGTAGGTGTTGGTGTTGGTGTTCTTGTTGGTGTTGGTGTTGGTGTTGGTGTTGGTGTTGGTGTTGGTGTTGGTGTTGGTGTTGGTGTTGGTGTTGGTGTTGTGTGGTGTTCGTGTTCGTGTTGGTGTTGGTGTTGATGATGGTGTTGGTGTAGGTGTTGGTGTTGTGTGTTGTGTTGTGTTGGTGTTGGTGTTGGTGTTGGTGTTGGTGTTGGTGTTGGTGTTGGTGTTGGTGTTGGTGTTGGTGTTGTGTTGGTGTTGGTGTTGGTGTTGGTGTTGGTGTTGGTGTTGGTGTTGGTGTTGGTGTTGGTGTTGGTGTTGGTGTTGGTGTTGGTGTTGGTGTTGGTGTTGGTGTTGGTGTTGGTGTTGTGTTGTGTTGTGTTGTGTTGGTGTTGGTGTTGGTGTTCTTGTTGGTGTTGGTGTTGGTGTTGGTGTTGGTGTTGGTGTTGGTGTTGGTGTTGGTGTTGGTGTTGGTGTTGGTGTTGGTGTTGGTGTTGGTGTTGGTGTTGGTGTTGGTGTTGTGGTGTGGTGTGTTGTGTTGTGTTGTGTTGTGTTGGTGTGGGTGTTGTGTTGTGTTGTGTTGTGTTGTGTTGTGTTGTGTTGCGTTGCGTTGTGTTGTGCTGTGTTGTGTTGGTGTTATGTTGTGTTGTGTTGGTGTTATTTTGTGTTGTGTTGTGTTGTGTTGCGTTGTGTTGTGTTGGTGTTGGTGTTGGTGTTGTGTTGGTGTTGGTGTTGTGACACTCCAGTGCGACTCCCTCCCCTCCACTGCAGACCACAAGCGCAGCCCCTGCCGCAGCCCCTGCCGAGGCCCCTGAGCCTGACCGTCCCCCTGACCCAGTCCCCTGCAAGCCCTTCCACTCGCTCCACGCCCTCCGCCTGCCCGACATCCACAACAGTGCCCAGGGCCTGCAGCACAGCATCGGGGTCACTCTCCCCCCCGGGCAGACCCTCTGGGTGCGCCCCGACCCCGTGCCCACCCCTCCTCGCGACGCTGACCAGCCCATAGTCCCTGACCATAGCCCCACCTCCACCCCCGGCCAGACTCCGACGGACCTCAGGCCTGACCCTGACGCCGAGGCACCAGCGCCCCTTTGCAATGAGATGGAGGATTTGGTGGCTGCAGCTCCCGCAGTGTCGCCACCAGAGCGCCCGGCGCAGCACGCGCCACAAGACACACCAAAAGACACGCCACAAGACACACCAAAAGACACGCCACAAGACACACCAAAAGACACGCCACAAGACACACCAAAAGACACGCCACAAGACACACCAAACGACACGCCACAAGACACACCACAAGACACGCCACAAGACACACCACAAGACACGCCACAAGCCACGCCACAAGACACGCCACAAGCCACGCCACAAGACACGCCACAAGACACACCACAAGCCACACCACAAGACACACCACAAGCCACACCACAAGACACACCACAAGACACACCACAAGACACACCACAAGACACACCACAAGACACACCACAAGACACAGCGCAGCACACCGCCCCGCCAGAGCCGGCCCCAATGGACTGCGACCTGCACGTCCAAGGGACTGCACCGCACGCAGAACCCGCCGCCCGCAGTGCGGAGCCTGTCCCTACCTCGACCTGTGGCCCCGCCCCTGAAGCAGCCCTGCCCGCAGCCTCCAACCCTCCCTCTGGCCCATCTACGGCCTGCGCCCCCGCCCCGCCTCCGGGAACATCCCCAGACCCTTTTGGGCCTCCCTCCTCGGCCCCGCCCAACGCCCCGTCCGATGCTCCAGTCGCCCACACCGCCGCCGCCGCCGCCGCCGCCGCCGCCGCCGGGCCCTTGGACCCCCGCAATGCCCCCAGCCCCGCACCCCCCCAGGACCCGGCCGTGCCCTGCGACCCTGACGCACCCTCCGCCCCGGGCCTCAGCAACGCCTGCGCCCCCCTCTGCGCGCGCGACTGTGTCCCGGCCGCGCCTACCGACGTCTTCCCTCCCGCCGCGCCCGGCTGTGACCTCCGCCCCGCGCCCACTGCCGCCCCGGCGTCGCCCGGCAGTGGCTGCGCCGACCAGCCCGCGGCACACAGCCAGGCCCTTGGCACTGACTGCGACCGCGGCCTTGGCTCGCCGGCACCGCCCGCGACCTCCTCCCCGGAGGCGGGGCTCAAGCGTGCGCACGAGGCGTCCCCCACGGACAGCATGAAGCGGAGGCGGGTGGAGGCGTAGGGGCACTGCCCCGCCCGCTTCCGTCCACCCCCAACGGGCCACCAACCGTTTTGTAACCGTCAGCCCTTTGCCCGCCAACCGCTTTCCCAACCGCCGTTGACCGCCAGCTTTGGCCACCATCAGGGACTAGGTGCGCCCCCCACCCCGTCCAGCTGCCGCTAAGACCCGCCCGACGCACGGAGGGTTGTGGTCGTGTGACGGCGGTGGAGGGCCACGCGGTCCGCCGACAACGGGTGCCGGGCCTTGGACGGCGGTGGCTCTGAGCCCGGCGGTGCGGCGCGCACGCGACGCAGGCGGTCCCCTACTGTGTTCCATGCGGCGACATGGCGGCTGTGGCTGAAAGGGGCCCGTTCCTACCGAGGTGCAGCTTTTGTGCCGAAGGCCAGTGGCGTGTCTGACCGGCGCCCGTCTCGGTAGGGACCGCTCGACGCGACCGTCCGGGGTTGTGTGCCGCCGGGGAGGGCCGCGCGCGCCCGGCGGGCGGGTGGCGCTGGATGGACAGGGGCGGGCCGTTCGCTGGCGGCAGTGAGCACCGGAACCGACGGCTGCTGGCGCGCGCCCGACGGCCGTTGATGGTCGCCTGACGCTTTGTTGTTCGTCCATCATTAAAAGCGGCATTTCTATGGACTGGGGCGTACCTTTTCGCCTGATCTCCTGATCTTCGGTACTTTCACTTTGACCGACTTACTGCGCCTGCCCACCGCCGCAGGTGCTCCGCTGCAGAGCGCCTTCGGCACGTCATCAGAGAACACCCGTTGGAGCCTCGAGCGGTCAATGCCAGGGTGTTGCGCGGCGCACGCGACACCCCGGGTCCCACCAACTGCCGTCGGTTGGTCACCAACGGCTGCCACGTCACCGCCCCAACTCGGGTCGCTTGGCTGCCCGCTTTCCGCAACACATCCCGCTCTCCGGTCCCCCGAGCCTCCCGGCGCTCCCAGCCTCTGCTAAGCTCTGCCCCACCCTCTGCTCCGCGCCATCCCTTTCTGACCCTCGGAACCGCGCCTCTTGCCCTGCACACCGGCCCGCGGGCGCAGTGTACCGCCGCCCTACAGGGCCCGCACGCGACTATCCTCTGACCCACCCGTTACTACTCCGTTCCGGCCCCTCCCGCTGTGGCTTCCCCGGGACTGTCCATTAGGGACCTTTCTTTTTCTTTTTCCGATAAGGACGGCCCGGAGGTCATCGGTGGCAGGATTCGGTTAAGCGACGGCGGTTGACACTCAACCGACGGCGGTTGGCGCTTACCCAACGGCGGTTGGCCGATGACCAACCGCGGTGACTTGGCGGCTGGCGCTCTGCGGAGGTTCGAGTTGCGGAGGCCGGTAGCTTTTGTTTTGTTTAGCCTTAAGGACGGCCCCGGGCTTCCCTGTACACCCCTCTCACAACGATTTGGTTGTTGTTCCCCCCTGACGTGCCCCCCGTGGTACCACCCGTGCGTCCTCCTGGGGCTCGGACGAGGCCCCTGTGCACCACCTCCGGGGGCGGGGGGTGGTGCATGAACGGCCTTCCTCCGTTGCCCTCGTCGGGTGGCCCCCTTCTGTCCCACATGAGAAACGAGGTCGCGTAGTTGACCTGTGATTGCATCGGAGGCCTGAACTAAAGGTCCCTGGATCGAACCCCGCTGGGGACACAAGCAGGAACGTAGCGTCTGAGGCGCTAGCAGGGGGGGGGGGATTGAGGTCCACAATTTTCCGCATTTTCGCAATTTTCCGCAATTTTCCGCAATTTATCGCAAATTTCCGCAATTTTTCCGCAACTTTTCTGCTTTGCCCTTCTTACGTGCCTGCAGGTGACCCTTGCTGTCAATGCTGAACCATACTGGTGCACACAATTTTGTAGAACAATGAGACTCCTTTTTACCCACGCTTGAAGATGACAACATCCGCCGCCTTTGGTTCATGCTTCAATTCCATGGTGATATTGAGGGGCGCCTCCTGTAATTGTGCTGTCCATGGACCTTTTGTATGACTGAAAAAAATCTGAGCCATCTGTCCAGAATTGTTGCACCTTAAGGCTTACGAAGGGTTGCTTACAATGTCGCAATTTTCCCGCAATTTTCCCGCAATTTTCCCGCAATTTTCCCGCAATATTCCCGCAATTTTCCCGCAATTTTTCGCAATTGGTTTTGAACCCCCCCCGACCGCAATCCCCCCCCCCCCCTGGGCGCTAGGCTGTGACCCCGCAAGCCGGAAGGGAGGCTGCGAGGGATAAAGGGTAACTTTACGCTGGGGCTTGGAGGTCGTCCAGGTACCTTACCTTTGCCTTTACCTTCTGTCCCACATCAGCAGCGGAAGGCACGCTCCAAATTTCATGGTTTTGAGGAGGACGGCTGGGAAGTGGGACCGACGTTCCACTCTGCCGCACAGCACTGCACCTGCCCCACCACAGCAGGGCAGCGTGCGCCCGGGCGATGGCAGGGAGCCCCGGGTTGGGGCAGCGACAGACCCCATGACCTTGGCCTGCCATTTGCCTTTGGCTGGTGAGTGCTGGGGAATGCATCCGCTGACTCTGGTATACCTGTCTTGGACTGGGGCAGTGGTGGCATGCAGCCCCGAGTCTAATGCGCGGGGGGGGGGGGGGGGGGCGCGACTGCCAGCCGCACTCGTGCGCTCCAGGCCCATCCCGCCGCCACCACCGCCATGCCGTCCTGTCTTCCTGTCTCTCTAACCCTCTCCTATTTCCGATGTGCCCTTCTGGGCCTCTCTAACCCTCCTGTCCCCTTCACACTTAGATCTCTGCCCCCCCCCCCCCCCCACAGCCGGCAGCAGGGCAGGATGCATGTGGACTTTGCCACACATTCTGCTGCTTTCCCTGCCCCTCATGTGCAATGTTGGGGCCGTAGAACGGGCTAGACGGCTCGAAATGGCACAAAACTTGTTTGTGGTGATGCGTGTTTGCTCTACAGTCGTTTTGAGCCACTTGGATGCCGGTTTTGAGCCACAATGTCCGCACTAAAGGGTACCTGGCCGGGGCAGCATTGGAAGCGTAGGGGCGGTTGGGGAAGCGGTTGACAGGAGCCGCCAAAGCGCTTTTGGGTGGGGGGGTAGTCGAAAGAGGTAGTCAAAATGACTGGGAGCGGCCCCTGTGCAAATGGCGTTGGACAGATTTGATGGACAATGCGGCTCCCCCCCCCCCCCCCCCCGCCCCCCCCCCCCTTCCAAACGCCTTACTGCTACTCAGCACAGGCCTGATGTACATAGAAAAAAAGAAAAAAATCTCTTTAGGTTATGCTGGAGCAGCAGTTTTAGTGCTATCAATGTGGGGTGTAATTCCGCCCCCTCCCCGGGGGGGAACCGTCACTTTGTGACCCCCCCCCCCCCCTTTGGGGGCGACATTGGGGGAAGGAGATCTCAAGGGGGGCGTAAGGTACTGATTTTGGGCGCAAATCTCCAGGGGTTGGCGCTATTTGTCGCGCAGTTTGCGAGGTTTGCGGTGCAGTTTGTCTCGCCTTTTTGTTGTCCTGGCACCTCGCGTCTCTATGAGTGCAGGGGGCTGTTGTACACCCCCCCTTCATTAGTACCCGGGGGGGGGGGTCACTTTGAGTTGTCCAGTTTCATGTTCGCTGCATCCCATATACCCTTCACTGTGCATAGACAGTCTTTGTGGACTAAACTGTGAAACTGGCACACCATTGTTTGTGAATATCCAGTACAACGTCCGCTGCAACAGCAGCTGCGTGCTCGTGGGGCGGGGGGTGCATCTCAACGGCAGCACAAATAACATGTAAGCTGGTGGTTGGTGGTAGGGCGGTGGTGGCAGTGTGTAAATATATGTGCAGGTGCCTGCCAACGACCCTCAAAATGGCGTTGTGGCGTGTTGTCTGTGGCATGTTGCATGCGTGTGGCGTGCGTACCCCCCCCCCCCCTCTGTCTAGGCTATGGCCTTGTCTAAGCTACAGCGGGCGTAGGCGCCGTATTAATTCCGCACCCAATTTAATTTGGTACGAAATGTAGTGCAACCGCTTAAGACATGGTTCTGGTGACAAATCTGCCAATTACATGGAGTCATGGACGCATTTGTTGTGATTGTTTGCCCACTTGAACCCACAGAGCTCTGATTTTGGGGATATTTGTGCATTATATTCCCCTTTCCTGCACCAGCTCACCGTGCAATCTTCTACGGCCTTGTCTATGCTACAGTAGGCGTAGGGACCGTGTTTATTCCGTACTTTTGCGTAGCTTAGACAAGGGGGGGGGGTAGCTACGCGCATACATTCGTTGCCCCTTGATTTGATCTTGACCCCCTTGACTTGATCACCCCCCACCCCAGAGGGTGGGGGCTGATCGAACCCCCCCCCCCCATCCACGCGCGGAGGGTTCCCTCCTCAAAAGGCGAACACACACATGCACCCGGAAGTACCAACGGGCATACTCGACTCCCCCTTTCGCGCCCTCTGGAGCCTGTTCAGTATTCCCTCCAGGAAAGTGGGCCGCGGAGCCTGTGTGCGAAAAGTAGGCTATTTTGGACCCATTTCCCCCGATGGCCAAGGTGACCGCAGTAACACCATCTAGAGAACTAACAACAATGGCATCCCGCACAGTGAACACCACTATGGCGCGACGGAGATATGTGGCTATGCCTGCAACGACCGCATCCCCGATTTCCGTGGTCCATCCATCAGGATTCCAAAAACCCAGTTAATGAGTTAAAACTGTTTTTCATACTGAAAGCGTCAGATTGCTGTCAAATCTGCTGTTTTTGCCCTGCGGATGTATGCTTTCCTAGTGGGTGGTCACGGGACACCTCACCTACTAATGGGCCCTGTGCGCACACCGTGCGGGTGCTGTATGCGCACTGTGCCGAGACACCCCCATGGTGCGCGTGCTACACCCTTGCTGCATCTGTGTCCCCTGGTCATCTCGATGGGAGGGGGGCATCGCCCTCGCTATTTTCCCCCATGGGGTGGGGGAAGTGGACAAGGGGGCGGGGGCCTGCTGGGTCTGTGTGGGGGAGGGGGCGGCAGCAGGAGCCCGCTTTCGCATTTGCTGCGGGCCTACTGTCTGCGGTGCACAGGGCGGGGGGGCGCCTGCCGCTTGTCTGTGTACAGCCTCCGCATTCCCGCTGTCACTCTGTCACGCATTGTGCAGTCCTCACTGCCACTGCTACCAGCCCTTCTCTGCACATTATTTTGCATGCACTCCCCAGACAAGCAGCGTGCCACACCCTGCGGTGCATCTGCCCGGGCGCGCACGCACGTGCGGATGGGGGGGGGGGGTGTCTGCGCTGCGTGCATGTGCTGTTCCGGCGCGAGGCGGAAGTTGTGGCCCAGTCTGCAAATGTCTCGCTCATGAATCGCGAGTTTCGGTTGCAAAACTTCGCGATTTCCAACGCATCACTCACCTTCCCTGGGGCTGCTTCTCGCTGCTCCAGCACCAGACGCGCCCCCATTTGTGTTTTCTTGGGTCAGTCTCTGGCAGCACAGCTCTGATGGCTTGTAATTTTAGAACGCCCTTGACCAAAGAGTTAACCCAAGCCCATCATGTGTCTGCGCGCGAGCCTGTGCCAGGCGATTGCTTAGTGTGGCGGACACCCTGCCCCAGGGGGAGGGGGGAGGGTTGAGGGGTGGGTTGGTCAAAGGCATTTTTCAGTGATTTGGGGCAGAATGGGACCCCCTCCCCCCCCTGGGTTTGGTCCCCTCCCAGCGCGCTCAAGTCAGTGCTGGAGTCGGCAAACCCCCGCATGGACTCGGAGTGTGCGCTTGGATGCACCCGGTCAACGGCACGGGCAACAGCCCCGTCTCCGGGACGGCCAACACCCGGAGTAGTCAAACAGGACACGTCATCCGGGGGGCTCCGTTGACACAACCAAAACACGTTCGGACCCACAGGGGGTCAGAATGAGCAGTGGCGTGAGGCCAATGGGCGCCGCCAAAGGCAAACAATCAGATTCCGAGGCCTTGTACCAACCCCCCCCCCCCCCCCTGGGTTTGCTGAGAAGCTGACAATATCACAGTTGAACTGAGTCAGTGTGGCATGAGGACAGGATTGTGGTGGTGATTTGAAAATCTGACGTCATGGCCCAGGGTTTTCCTGAGGGCTGGCGCTGCAGTGGTCCACGGATTGACGAGAGGACCCGAGGCCAAATGCGCCAGCGAGCTGCTGCGAAGCCTTCTACGGATGGCGATCATGGTACTGTGTTGTCTGGCAATGAGGATTCAAGTGTGGAGGTGGACAGTTCTTCATCTCCCTCCAACCCGCACTCTGAGTGATGAACTTCTGCTTCCGTGACAAGATCATTATGGGGCATAGGGGACCGCCATGTGTCCGGAGGAGCGCGGCGTCCTTCCCCCGCAGTACAGCCGATGTGGGCCAGTAGATCATCGGGATATCACCCCCCCACCACTCGTGTCCAATGAATGCTTTGTCCAACGAACACTTCCGTTTGGACCGTGTTTTTGGCACTTAATGAATTCGGTACCGGGTTTAGGCACAGAGTTAAGTAGCCACCGAACGGCGTGTCCAACGAACCCTCCTGTTCGGACTGTATTTTTGAGGACTTTGTTGTTCGCTGGACAACAGGGGGGGGAAGGTTCTAAGCAATAGCCTGGTCTGTGCCCCTGTGTGTCTGTGTCTGTGTGTGTGCGTGGCATGTGTGCGTATTGGTCGTGGGGCGTGTGCGCGTAGTTGTGTCCGGGTGTAGGGGTGTGTCTGTGTGCACGCACGCGCGTGTCCTTGTGTCTTCACATTATATATGTGTCTGCGGGTGTGTCTGCTCAGGGGGATCTGTCTCACTCCAAGTGCAAAAAGGTGTCTGGCCTTTGGCCAGACGAGAGGCCACTGCCCAGTGCCTGTGCCCTGCCAGCGACGGGGTTTGTGTTGGTCACAGCCTGGGTCTGTGTTTGCGCGCGCGCGTGTCTCGTGTGTATGTGTATGTGCGTGTGTGCCAGAGAGAAAGCGAGTGGGTGAGTGAGTCTCTCTCTCTCTCTCTCTCTCTCTGTGTGTGTGTGTTTGTATGTGTTTGTCTACAGAAAGGCGCCCAGCCGCATGCTCTTCCACACCTTCTTCTACTTTCTTACGGCCTGACGAGATTCGTTAGCGACCAGTGCAGTGCTCTGTTTGTCTACCTGTTCGTCTCGCTTCAATCGTGTGTGTGTTTTGGGTGGTTGTTGACATATTGTTTGCCCTCATGCGATTTGAACATCCAGTGCCTATTTATCACGTTGATGGTGTGTGTTTACCCAGGCCGCAGCACTCAGTCTGGGGATGATAATAGAGGCATGTCATTGCGGCTGAAATGTCATGTCGGTGCACGATCTTTTTTTCCTGACCCTTATGCTGTGAAGGGGCTGGGCTGGGCTCGGATTGCACAGGGCTGCTTGGGCATCCTCGAGGCGACGGGCCGGTGCAAGCCCCTGGCGTTGTGCCTGCCTTTCTCGCTGCAGAAGAGCCTGTTGTGGCGTCATGCACATGTTGCTCTTTGCTTAACCTACTGCCGGACGAAGTTCCTGATACTCCGTGACGGTCTTGGCGCTTGTTGTGGTGTATTGCATGCTTCATTACCCGTTTGATGCTTTACTCCCATGCCGGGTGGTGACCTATGTCTTCGCCGAAAAAGAATTGTGCCAGACCTGCTGCTGTGGAAGGACCGGGGGGGGGGGTGGACCCATGCTATTGGCCCAGGCTTTGGTTGTCTACTGTGGACAAGGGTGGGCGTCTTTTAAGTCCTGGACGCTGTTGCGAAAAGGGAGATCAGGGGTGGGCGGCGGTTTGGGGCCGGCTTGCGCCGGCTCCTTCC
This sequence comes from Eutreptiella sp. 'Long Island Sound 2002', assembly GCA_964036045.1. Classification (NCBI taxonomy): domain Eukaryota; phylum Euglenozoa; class Euglenophyceae; order Eutreptiales; family Eutreptiaceae; genus Eutreptiella; species Eutreptiella sp. 'Long Island Sound 2002'. The sequence continues at coordinate 2,289,499 of OZ038402.1, read as the reverse complement.
CTCCCCTCCCCCCCCCCCCGGCGTATCGCGGCAAGGCACCATTCGGTACTGGTGTAAAGAGCGATGAGTGCATGGCTGTGTCCCGGGGGTACACGGTAGCTAAGAATCCGGCGCTTCATCCCCCCCAGTGTATCGTGGCGCAACGGTACGAGGGGCCCTGGCACACCGGCAGAATGCCAACGGTACACTGTGCCATTTGATACTGCGGGGCCCCGGTGCTGATCAAGAGGCCCTCTGCCCCCTGTCATTTCACCTGTCACAACATCAAGGCAACAGCTGACCACATCTGGGACAGCATACTGCCCAACCTACGGGCTAAGGACTGGTTGTGTATGGACAAGCGTGCCTGCCCTGCAAACCGACGCATTGCGCACAAGAGCAAGAGGCACACCGCCACCATGGGGACTGCAGTGGCAACCAGCCTGTGGGGATCGGGCGAAAGAAGTAATCCTCGTCTCCTGCGCAGGGACACAGGACATGCAGCACTGAAGATAGCACACCCCCTCCCTCTCATCCTCATGTCAATGGACCCCCATCCGGAAAGAACAATCATGCCCCACAGCCCCCATCAATGGACCCCGCATCCGGAAAGAAGAATCATCCGCTCCACCCCGTCAATGGACCCCACTCCCCCTCCGGAAAGAATAATCAGTTTGAGAAGTACACACAGGTGAAAAACCACAAGTGCCAAAAACTACGAAAAAGGTGGCCAAGGCCAGCTCTACCACCATCACAAAGATGCAAGAGGTACTAAGCATACCCCCAAGCAATGCTTCAAGCGGGTGCACATGCCAGAAAATGCCTCACAAAAGTTTGTGTCAAACAATTGATGACACTTCGAATCGCCCCCCCTCCCCTTTCCCGGAACAATGCAGATGTACTTATGTGAAGGCCACTAGGGGCCACACTGGGCTAAGGGTCATTTCAAAGATTATGAAGTGGGTGCCAATTGTATTGTGCTCTTGATTGTGCTATGTTTGCGGGAAGGAAGGGGTTTTTATACGAGTTTTATGGCCAAAGCATCTGCTCGCCTCAGGGGCCATGTGGGGAGGGGGTAAAAAGCATAGGGCTGTGCTACTATGGTATGCGTCGCACAGTGGGCGCATTGATGTCTTATCCCAAGGGGGGCTGCATCCCTCCCATTGCACATTTTCCCAAAGCCAGCGGAGCCACAACATGCGTGTGGTAGCCTTAGGGGCAACCAGGAGACCCAATGTACATTGGAAAATCCAAATGTGTAGCGGCATTGGATAACTGGGAACTTGGGCCAACTGGATTTTCGGCCCAAAACTTGGGAATTCCATATTGCGAAGGTGTAGGTCGAGAACTGAAAGCCCCAATTGTGTGGGAAATTTTGTGGGGCTTGCCTGGGCCATGTGGCATGGGCACCCATGCTATTTCTGCCACCCCGTCCCTGGTTTTCTTTTGTTCAGACCTTGGTAAGCCGGCCCAAATTGTTTCATGATGCAAAGCACGAAGACAAGATTGGGATAAGTACAAGCATTGGATTGCCTGGCCTAGCTGTGCACCCTCTGCAGGCTAACACCAATCAAAATATTTAGATATTGATGGTGCAGAGAGGACTAGCTTAGCAATTGAAAAATTTCAAACTCTGGTTGTTGAACATAAACATTGTGAGCAGAATCCTTGGGCTTATGATCTTTCAGACCAACTGACTCATTACAAAAAAGGTCCCCAGTCATACTTAGCCCACTAATCCCTTTTTGGTCGCATCCTTTAGAACCTCAGGGCAAGGAATTACCATGTGGATATTCGAAAGTGATGGGAACAGCGGTGGATGTGCAACCAACACAAATTGACTCGCACGGGAGGTTGTCCCATAAGCAGCATGGGTTTTGGCCCATCCCTGCCCTCCACATCTTGCAATTAATTCTGACAAAGTCACAATTGACCACAAGGCTGTCATGGTGTAAGTGCCTGAGGGTGTTGAGGACTGGTTGTTTGTACAGGGCGCCTGAGTCCCAGTCCACCCTGTGACGGGGGGGACAAATTTGGTGTGACCAGCGTGGAAATGCCAGCCGCCTTAGCGAAGGAGGTGGCTCTGGATGGCATTGCTTTTCTGTGCTGACAGTGTGTGCATGAGCATGCGGTAACAGAGGATGGATAATCGTTCTGCCCACGAGGCAAACGTCCACTGTCCACTTGCCCAGGCCGTTGAGTGAGGGTAAAGGGGTGGTATGGAACTACCCCCCCCCCCCTTTGTATAAGCTACACCCTTGCCCAAGCTACAGTAGGCGTAGGGACCGTATTGATTTGGGACCTAATTTAAATTCAGTACGAATGTGGTGCAGCCACATAAGGCATGGGTTTGGTGACGAATTTGCGAGTCACATAGAGTCATGGACACATTTGTTGTGAGTGTTTGCCCACTTGAACCCACATAGCTCTGATTTTGGGTATACTTGTGCATTATATTTGCTTTGCTTGCACCAGCTCACCATGCAATCCTCTTTTTTTGGACCTGGGCGCCCGGTGTCGGTAGTTGTATGTGTCGCGCGCAAGCTACGGCATTGTCCAAGCAACGGTAGGCGTAGGGACCGTATTAATTTGGGACTTTGGCGTAGCCGATACAAAGGGCGGGGGGTGAGAACCGCCATTGCTGCTGCTGACCGCTGTTGCTTGCCGACCAACTGCTCCCAGTGGATTTCTAAATACTACTGAGCACACCAGGCCTCACTTTCTCAGGCCCTTTACCACGTGCCCCCACTGGGACACAGGGATAAAGATCCAAGCCTTAAAGCCCAAGGCCTATGCTCCATGAACCACTGCACTCTCTCTCTCTCTCTCTCTCTCTCTCTCTCTCTCTCTCTCTCTCTCTCTCTCTCTCTCCAGCCCTCGCTTTCTCAGTGCCCATTCTGCTCCGGAGCCCCCAAGCGCTTCGGCAACACCACATGGCCCCACGCACTCGTGTACTGATGCTGATGCATCTCCTCCTCCTGCTAAGGCCTGCGTGGTCCCTCGACGCCGCGCCCCTCCTCACCTCCGTCCCCATGGAGACCTCCGTCGCCCCGGCGGGCGCCGGCCACGGGGGCTGGCGGCGGTCCGCCCGCTGCACGGCCGCGGACCTCCTGGACCTCTCCTTCCTCCTCCGCCGCCCGGCGTCCGCCACCGCCGCCCTCGAGGCCGAGCTCCTCGCGGTCTCGGACCCCGCGTCCCCCCGGTACGGGCGCTACCTCACGCGCGACGGCGTCACGGCGCTGGCCGCGATGCCGGAGGCCGTCGCGGAGGTGGCCCGGTGGCTCGCGGCCGCGGCGCCGGCCGCGGTCGTCGCGCCCGGCCCCCACCGCGACTCCGTCGTGGCCCAGATGCCGTGCCCGGCCGCGGAGGCCCTGTTCCGCAGCCCCATCCACCACTACGCCCACGCCGCGCTGCCGGGGCGCACCGTCCTCCGCGCCGCGGAGCGCTACGCCCTCCCCGGGCCCGTCGCGCGCCTCGTCGCGACGGTCGCGCCGCTGCTGCGGCTGCCGGCGGTGCGCCGGCCGATCCGGGTGCCCGACGGCGCCGCGGACGGGCTGGACGCGTGGGACGCGGGGTGCGGCGGGAGGTGCCGCAACAAAGTCACCCCGGCCGTCCTCGCCCGGGCGTACGAGCTGCGGGCCGCGCCGGCGGAGGGCACGGCGCGCGGCTCGTTCGCGACGGCGGAGTTCCAAGGGGTGATGTGGGACCAGGCGGGCCTCGACACCTTCGGCAGGGCCTGCGGCGTCCCCAATGTCACCGTGGCGCACCAGGTGCCCCCTGTCGGTGCCGACGTCCGTGAGGGATCCAGATTTTCTTTATATCTTAGGGCCAGGGATGATGGAGTGCGCCCCCTTGGGGGGTAACCGACGGCGGTTTGGGAGGGTTGACCGGTGGTGGTTGGTTGATAACCGATGGCGGTTGGTGGGTACCCGATGGCGGTTGGTGGGTAACCGATGGCGGTTGGTAACCGATGGCGGTTGGTGGGTAACCGATGGCGGTTGGTGGGTAACCGATGGCGGTTGGTGGATAACCGTGAGAATTCCGAAATGCCGAGGCCCAGACCTGCGCATGTGTGTTGGAGGGGCAGTTGGTGGGTAACCGATGGCAGTTGGACAGTAACTGATGGCAGTTGGTGGGTAGCAGATGGCGGTTGGTGGGTAACCGATGGCAGTTGGTGGGTAACCGATGGCGGTTGGTGGGTAACCGATGGTGGAGGAAATTTTTTCTGATGTGGGTGGGGGGATGGGTCAGGCGGATGGGGCCGAGGCTGCCATTCGGCCCCCCCGCCTCCGGCAACGCTAAGCCCGTGGCCTGTACTGGAATTCCCTCCCCCACCCTCCCTTGCAGGTGGGTGAGGTCATGTGGCCCAGTCGGCATAGCACAGGATGCCTGACCACGACGTGCCGAGTCCCGGATGGGGCACGAGTAGGAAGGTGGGGCCGTCCCCGGCGCTCAGGTGCCCGCAGTGACCCCGGGGGCCGCAAAGGGCTTGTACCGGTCCGATGGTGCCTGGGGACCGCAGGCCTTAACCCCCCACAGCCCCTCCGCCGCGGGTCTCACCCCGCAGGGTCTTCAAAATGTTTGGCCCGCCTTCGGCGGGGACCATAGGGGGACCCTGGGAGGAGGGGGATCCCAGCCAACCCCCCCCCCCCCCTCCCCCCCTTCTACTACATCCCTGCCCATCCCCTCCTCCTCCTGAAGCGGGTATTCGACCGCTACCTGGGCCCTCGCAGGTGGGCCCGGAGCGCCCGCTACGGTGCCACATCCCGCCCTTCATCGGGTCGGAGGTCTGCGCGGAGGCCATGCTCGACATCGAGTACATGAAGGGCGTGGGCGGGGCCGTGCCCCTCACCAACGTCTTCAACCAGCAGTACTCGCTCGAGAAGTGGGCGGAGCAGCTCCAGGCGATGCCCGACGGCGCCCTGCCCCTCGTCCACTCCGTCTCGTACGGCAACGACGAGGCCCAGGCCCCGAACACCCCCGAGTACATGCGCGCGTGCGACGCCGAGTTCATGAAGGTGGGGCTCCGCGGCGTCTCGCTCCTCGTCGCCTCCGGCGACTCCGGCGTGTGGGGGCGCGAGGGCGCGCTCGCGGCCGACCGGTTCCACCCGGACTTCCCCGCGTCGTCCCCGTACGTGACGGCGGTCGGGGGGACGGACTTCGCGACCCGCTCCACCGTCGGCCCGGAGGCGGCCTGGCGCGACGGCGGCGGCGGCTTCTCCGACACGTTCCCGGCGCCGGCGTGGCAGCGGGCGGCCGTCGCGGCGTACCTCGCGACCGCGGCGCTGCCCGACGCGGCGCTCTACAACGCCTCCGGCCGCGCGTACCCGGACGTGGCCGCGCTCGGGGGGCAGCGGAACCCGTACTGCGTGAGCGTCGACCGCGTGCTCTCCGGCATCGCGGGCACGTCGGCGTCGTGCCCGGTCGTCGCGGCGGTGGTCGCGAGGCTCAACGAGGCGCGGCTCGGGGCGGGCCGGCCGCCCATGGGCTTCCTCAACCCGTTCCTCTACGCGCACCCGGGGGCCCTCAACGACGTGACGCTGGGCGAGAACAAGGGGCCGGGCCGCGTCGGGTTCAAGGCCGGGCCCGGCTGGGACCCGGCCACGGGGCTCGGCACGCCCAACTTCCCGCGGCTCCGGGCGGCGGCCATGGCGGCCGTCGGCGCGGCGTAGGGCCAAGGGGCGGGGCGGGGCGCCGCGCGCGCCGCGCGGAGGAGGAGGTGTGCGGCGGATGGGCGGCGCAGGTCGCCAGAACGAAGTAACGCAAACCCAGTTCGGCTGGGGACCGCGCGTCGAGCCCCGTGTTCTGCGGGAAAGTGTGCGACGGGGAGGATGCTGAAGAGGAGGCCGGGAGGATGTTGGGGGGATGCCCCCCGCCCGCCCCATAAGATAGGGCGCCAGGCCCGGTTGCGATGGCTGTCGCGATGGTGGACACTGTTGTGTGCTTACCCCTTTGGCCACTGCGTCCTTGCCAACCTGAAAATCCCTGGGAAATACGAAAAACAGCGCACAAAAGACAGCGCGCGGTGCGGCGGGCTCCCTCTCTGTGTTCCCTGTGGATAGAGCAGTGGATGTAAATGGATCCAGATGCAGCCGCCGAGGTTGGAGGCATCCTGACCCCCTCTTGGGTCCGAGGGGGGGGAAGGGGGATTCGAACCGACGGAGACAATACAGCGGCCCTGGCGGAGCGTCCGAGGAACACCAATGCCTCTCCGCTGCCTTTGGCTCGCATTGAGCGCCAGTGGCCTGCGGCATTCCCCACCTGAAGTCATCCACGGCCTTCGGCCTTTGGTATACGCAGCAGCTTCTTCAGCGCACGCGGCGCACTTCACTCCATCAACGACCGTTTCGGTTTGAGTGATTTCGTGACCCCCCGCTGCACGCCTCCGCGGATCAGCGTACGGCAGACGCCGCTGGGCTGGTGCGGGCACCCGCAAGGGAGACTGGGGCCGGGGCTGGATCCCTCTGGAGCCACGGGCAGGACGTGTGGAAGAGCATGTGAGGACGGCAGAGTGCAGAGCGGACCGGACGGGGGGCTCGTGTAGCACCCCGTTTTCTGACCTTTTCGGCGCGGATTCGAAAAGTTCCAAAAATTTTGTGATTTGAACACAAGTAAAGGCAAAATTTTTTGGACGAGCGCGCTACGCCTTTTTCGACCGATGGTTGGACCCCATGCCGGCTGGGCTGGCTGTACAGGCCTGAGGACTTGGAAAAACGGCCGTCGGCAACCGCCGTTTTTTTGTCACCTGAACAAGAGGGAGTGTATGGTCACTGCATATCCTTTGTTTTGTTGGAAACCGGGAGTGCCCAGTGTGATGCGGATGCGGGCGCTTGCTCAAGCCCAATGCAATGCATTTTTGCCGGGGTAAATGTCCTTCCGTGTACATGACGAGCGAATGCCAGGGGATGTGCCCTGTGGAATGGGGACACGGGCGCTTGCGCGCGTCGGATGTCATGCATTTTCACAGAGGCAAACGACTCCCGTGTACATTAGCAATACCGGCGGACGGGGGTGGGGGGGTGGGACGGTGGGGGCAAAGGGGAAGGGGGGCGCCTCGTTGGCCGGGGAACGCCCTCCATCCCCCAACCCCCGCCGCTAGGCCCCCGGCGGTTCACCCCAACATGTCTCCAGACGATCAGCGCGATGTGGCGATCAGTTTGAGGTATGCTGCGTTGTGACACCCGCCCCCCCCCCCCCCGCCTCAATGTGCTGGCCTTTGCCCAGTTTGGGGGGGGGGGCTCATGAACCAATAACTCCCCCCCCCCCCCCTGCCACCCCTTGACTCAGAGCTGCAAGGGAGAGGGGCAGGGGGCTGAACGCACCCCAGGATCCAGACCAGGAAGAGCATTCGATGCTGCAAGTCATGAACTCAAGGCAGCGTTCGGTACTGGAGCGGAGTGGCTCAGTGACGCGGGGAGCAGACATGCCACTAGCGTCTGGCAGGGAAATTGGTTCTCGGTAGCAATCGGCCCCGCATCAAAGGCCACTCAGTAATACCCGCCCCCCGCACCACCAGAACTCAGTAGGAATGCGCTGCGTCCGGCGTGTGGCTCAGTAGGACCCTGCTCCATCTGATCATGTCTGAGCCGGCAGATGCTAGTGGCAAGTCTGGTGGGGAGGCGTCCGATGCGACATTCTGGCTCGAGTGACTCAGTGCATTGTTTATGGCCCATGATCCAGAAACCTTTTCTTGGCCGTTTCCTCTTGACGGGGTCCTGGGTGCATTGATGCAGTCCCATTCTTGGCAGCTGCTTCTTGCGGACACGGTATTTTAGCCCACGTGCCCCCCCTGCATGATTTTCAGGTTCAGCGGCCGGCTGCAGGTGTGTGACGGTCTGGAACCGCATTAGCGTCCGGCAAGTGATCCAATCTGTACATACCCCACCACCCTTAGTGAGGGGACCAGCTAGCACTGACCCCAGTCTGCAGTGGAGCCCCCCTCCCCCCCCCTTGGAGCGCCAGCCTATTTGACCATCATAGTGACTCCCAAGCCCTGATCCCTGATCCCGAGAATTCTCTGCTGGTAAGAGGGCTTTGCCAGCTTACCAAGATCTGAACCGAAATAGGGATTCGCTTGAGAAAGGTGGGCTTGAGGATCGGTTAAAAAAGCGGTTACCGGCGGTTGGAAAAGCGGTTGGGGGGCCGCCACGCCGCTCTATCTGGTTTTTGCACAGGCATAACAGGTATGGTTAAATATGTTGCCAGCCCTACGGTGCCTGCCCCTCATCCTGCTGCACCCTCTCGCCATCGGTCCCCCTGTGTGGAGTGGGCACTCATGGCTGCCCAGCCTTTCACTCAAGGTGGCACATTTACGGTGCGTTTGCGGTGCTCGCCATTGTCCTTGTGCTACATTTTACTGAAATTATCCCGCAAGAGGGTCAACGGGTGCGGCACTATGTGCAGTCACCGTGGCATGAGTGGAAGTGGGGGGTGGGGGCAGGGCTCCTTTTAACAACTCAGCACCACCAGGGATGGGGAGTGGTCCCACATCACCCCCCCCCCCTCTTGGACCCCCCCCCCTTTTCTAGAATATTGGGCCAAATTTTCCTCTGGGCCTTCGGCTGATCAAAAATCACCTCCAAGAGAGGTTGTTAGATCAAGCGCAGGCACGGGTGTCTTAGGGGTCGTTCGCGTAGCATACCCCAAGATCCGACGTCTGACCCCTTGTGGGATCATCATTTTTGAACAGAAAAAGATCCCCAATGAATTTTTTGAGTTTGACCCCCCTACCCTGCCGCCCCTGGGTACCTCTTTTTTATGGTGTGGGTGTGGGTTGGGTTGAGGGGGTAAAAAGTATTTTGCGTATTGTGGCCGCTGTGTGTGGATTTGGACCTGGGTCGTGAACAACTTTTTTCTTGTGTATCGACCCCCCAACCCATGGCGGGGCTCCTAGGTCCAAACTCCGAGTGCCCCCAGTCGGCCCCCACTATGGGCCCTTGCTAGTCAGGACTTTGCCGTTTTTGTGCTGGATAGGCTGTTTAGTGGCACCTGAAAATCACCCCTCAGAGGGGTTGTTAGATCAAAGCCAGGCGGGCTCGTGTATCGGGGAAAATGCCACACACCCTCCTTTTGGGGGGGGGGTCAAAAATGTCGAAAAAAACGACCCCCCCCTTTTTAGGTAAAAAATCATCAATCTTTTGGGGTTTTCTTGATTTTGATCCGAAAAAGTCTTTCGCGTCCCGACTCCATAGGGGTTGTGTGGAGCGGAATGGGATGAGCGCTTTGCAGTTTATGCAGTTTTTAGTCGTTTTTGCTATGTCGGCGTGTTTGGCGACCTTTATCACCCCGTGGTACCCAATCTAAGGGGTGCAAGTGGGGATGTTGTGACATCATATGCCTACGAGGATACAAAAGGACATTTTTTTGCAACCTTTAGCCCCGCCCACATTCACCTTCAGATTCGCATTCACATTCAAAATCACAAAAATACGAAAAAAATCTATTCCATTCTCTCTCTCCTTTAGACCTCGCTGGCCTTTATTTTCTCGATGTCTGGTATCCTCTTTCAACAAGCCTCCATACCCCGAGGGGCCCGGCTCCGTAGGTCCAAGGGCACAGAGCCCCCCCCACCCCCCACCCCAAGAACCTTCGGCATATAGTTGACAGCGGTCCCAGGTTCAAGTAGGCTTTGGCCCAACATAGGTGCCGAAGACACCGGAAGCAAAATCTTGTCCATGGTAGCCTACTGCAAGGAGGTCCCAAATACATGCCTACGCACAACCTATACCTAACATGACCCTAGGGTCATCAAGGGTCCTAACCCTAACCCTAGCCCTCACCTTTGCTTTAGGTTTAGGGTCAAGGTCACCGAGCTGGTGGAACCAGTCTTGGTTTTACGACCCTCTTAAGTGTCTCGGGTGGACCTAACAGGTTTGGCAAGCAGCAAGCAAGCAACAAGCAGCAAGCGGCAAGCAAGCAAGCACACACGAAATGGGGGAAAATCACAGCTCCATCATGGTGCTTCGGATTTGGCCAAAATTTTGGTGGATGCTACCTTTGGGTGTGAGGGACAACCACACAAAGTATGAGCCAGAACCTCAACGGTGGCCGGGAACGGGCGTCGCAAGTGCCGGACCTCCATTTCAAAATCTGCAATTTAGGGGCAAAATCAGCCTTTTTTTTTTTTTTTTGCCCAAAACCGCCCTAGAACATGCTGAAAACGGCCAAATGATGGGAAATAGTGGCTACTCTACACATTTAGCTGGACTTCCCTGTGCCGAAGGGCCCTCTAGGGCCCTCTAACTCCACAAGATGTCCGCGAAAGGCCCCCAAAAGGCCCCCAAAAGCCCCAGAATTTGTGCACATTGGCCGCCACCAGCCCCAAACCAAAAACAGACCTTGGGCTATGTGGCTCAAAACGCGATTTCGAGCACACCAAATCCATCTGGAACCACCCTTTTTTGGTGGTTTCCTGCCCTCAAAATTGCCCTAACCGACGCCTAGACCCCCGTACCTAGGCCCAGCGGGTTGCGGCAAGTGCAACAGGTAGCCCAAAGAGGTGGGTGCCAAAATGGGTCAACAAGGTCCACCGGGTGCAAAAAGATGACTTTTTTCAAAAATGATCCCGGACCACATGGAATGCCAAAACAAGTGTTTCTGGCGCGTTTTGAACTCGTGGTGGCCCTTTTTGGCCCTCCTCAAATCCCAAAATGCCTTGAAAATGGGCTGTTTTGGAACAAAAAATTGGTCAAAAAAGGGTCAAAAATGTGGTTTTCCAAAAATGATCCTAGATCATTTCGGGTGCCTAAACAAGTGAAATGAGCCCATTTTGAGCCCATTGCAAGCCATTTTGGCCACTCTACAATCACCAAATGCCTCAAAAATGGGTGTTTTGCGACCAAAATTCAGTCAAAAATGGATCAAAAATGTGTTTTCCCAAAGATACTTTTGGACTATTTGGGGTGCACAAACAAGTTGACTAAGCTCATTTTGAGCCCATGTTGAGCAATTTTGGCCCCTCTCAAGGCCGAAAGGGCTTTGAAAATCGGCCAATTTGGGACCACAAATGCCTCAAAAACGGGTCAAAACCATGGTTTTCCAAAAATGATCCTAGTCCAGTTGTGATGCCCAAACAGATGAATACAGCACATTATGAGCCCCCTTTGAGCCGCTCTCATCCACTTTCTAGTGCGTACCTCATGTGTCGTTGAAGTCTTCTAGACGATGTTCCTTCCCCCACTAGCTGGGTCCCAACATTCAATCCTGGTGAGGATGAGGGGGTGAAGGGGTAAGGGTTAGGGGTAGCAAACCACTTGTAGGGTATGAAAATGGTTAGTGCGTTGACCCGATCATTTTGATACCCATATGTTCTGCCGACGCCCCCCCCCCCCCCCCACGGGTGGTACCCCATGGGGGCTTTGGGCTGCACTGTGTTGTGGGGTGAGGGTCCGCGTCCAAACCCATCGAGCCGCCCCTCCCACCCCCCTTCGCAGTGTTGTATAGGAGGGGCCACGGCTTAGTGGCGACCGTGACCTATACCGGGGTGCAAGGGCGTCACAGGCCAAAAAAATTAATTTGCCTAAAATCTACCTCCCATTTTGGGCCCTTTTGATACAGTTCCATCTTTCCTAAGGAAAAATTTTCTGATCCATGTGGGTGGGGGGGTCAGGTAGAGAGAGCCCAGGATGCCATTCCACCCCTTCATCCCCCCCCCCCCCACTTGGTCCACAACCAGCGCGGATAGTGGTTTGCGGGAATCCATTGGGCTGCAGCCCATGGACCCCCCCCCCCCCAGTCCCGCGTTGGGCCTTTCAAACTCCAAGCACAGACATTAGCTCACCACGTGCTCTCACAACCAATCCAGAGCTCCGATCGCTAAGGACTTTCTGAGGTCACCACCACCCACCACAACCCCATCCACACATGACACCCTCCTCTTGGGACAGCGGGACAACAGGTGCACTTGATCACGCGGTATCCGCGTAACAGCGAAGGTGCAATGGCCTAACCCGACTCTCCTCTGAGCGCTTGTCCTGTTATGTAAGATGAAGGCACGCCGTGCCGACACAATGGCTTCAAAGGCCAGGACTTGAGCAAAGCTATTGTATCCATCATGAATGATCTCGAACCACCGAACATTGCTGCGTCTGCTCACCGGGCCGTGTGTGTGTGGAGCGCTTTGTGACGACCTGCTTACGCCCCCCACGCGGTAACGATAAGTGTAGCCTAATGTTTGGGGTGCCCCCCCCCCCCCATCACCCGCCGGCACGGCACGGCACGGCACGGCACCCTGTACATAGTGGATAGCAGCTCTATTGTGATGCACACACACCATGGGGCTAAGAGGGAGCATTAGTGCGCAGGGCGCGCGCAAGGCGCACACAAGGCAACTTTTTGGGCTACATCTGATTCCTACCCCTGTTTTGGGGGTGGATTCTACCCCTTGGATGGGTGAGTGGGTGGGTGGGTGGGTGGGATGGGGCAATTTGGGACGATTTCTCCTTGTGGACTTGCCCCCTTTCCGGTTGGGGATATGAACCGGCCCCCTTCCAATTGGGGATATGGACCAGCCCCTTTCCAATTGGGGATGTGGACTGGCTCCTTCTTTGTCAACCTCGACCCTTGTCGTGGACAGGGGAAGAAGCTATGGTATGTTCTGAGAGTGTACTTAGATCCCGAGATTGACTCATACTGTTGCAAAACTATTGCAGCTTTGCCCAAAAAAAAAAGATATGGACCGGCCCCTTTCCAATTTGGGATATGGAGTTGCCCCTTTCCCTCACCTATTGTCCCCCAATTCACCTAGTGTGATGTGTTTCACGGCTACAAGGTGCATCTATGCGTGTTGTGAAATAGGATTGCCGAGCTAGGCAATGGTGATACATTCAGCGTGTCTGTTGTGGAGCATCACTTTCAGCCCCTCGTGTCAGACCTCTTTTGCTATTTGTTCTGGAGTTCAGCATTGGGGACAGGGTGTTCTACACTAGGTCTCTGGGCTTCGGGTACCCGCGAAGGTGGTTGGCCTTTTGCACGATGGGCATGTGGAGTTGGAGTATGATCAAGGTGGTCTGCAAGCTGTCAATCATTGATGCCCCATGGACTCCATCTCCTTTGGTATCCCTAGTCTCGAGTCTCCACCACCATTCCCATTAGTTCCCGCAATTGACGTCCCTCCGAAAGTTCCTTTGGACCCCCTTGTTGATGGAAGCCCCGTTCGCGGTCGCTCCCCAACACGACTGTCATGACATTTCCCAGCCCGAGGCTTCATTGGGTAATGGTGAACCTGGGGACTGAATCTGGGAAAGTCATAATAACAGTAGCGCGCAGGGCACGTGCAAGGCAAACACAGGTGGAAAGTGCCTGTGGCGGGGGGCATTCAGTTAACCTTGCTCTCTCTCTCTCTCTCTCTCTCTCTCTCTCTCTCTCTCTTTCTCTCTCTCTCACTCATCACTGTCTGTTTGCTGGCAGTCATTTGTCATGCGGCGCCTCAGTCATGGCCTCATAAGCAAGGCACGCCTCGGCGGCCTCCCCTGCAGAAGGGTCAGCAGCCTCATCCTCGATGGCACGCAGTTCGAGGCGGATGACGGGCTGCAGCAGGCGGCCCTGCAGTACGCGGTTCATGGGGGCGTCTCGGGGGTGCAAATTGCCACGGGGTCCGCTCGGCAAAGCGACGCCATGGAGGGGGTGGGGACGGTGTTGAAGGGCATGGCCGCGGCCGGGCTGGCCTCGGACGTGTCGCTGAGCTTCAAAGTGGGGCCGTTTCAGTCGCGCAGCACACCCGAGTGGCAGGAATCTTTCCCCATCCGGGACCAGCACTACTACTGCCTCCATCCTGACTACCTGCAATACTCCATCTTCCAGGTTCTGTGTTCTGCCTTGCCTTGCATTGCGGTGTGGTGTGGTGTGGTGTGGTGTGGGGTGGAGTGGAGTGGTGTCGTGTGGTGTGGTGTGGTGTGGTGTGGTGCGGGGTGGAGTGGGGTGGTGTGGTGTGGTGCGGGGTGGAGTGGGGTGGGGTGGGGTGGGGTGGGGTGGGGTGGGGTGGGGTGGGGTGGGATGGGGTGGGGCGGGGCGGTGCGGTGCGGTGCGGTGCGGTGCGGTGCGGTGTGGTGCAGTGTGCTGTGGTGGGGTGTGGTGTGGTGGGGTGTGGTGTGGTAAGGTGTGGTGCACAAGCAGCATGGCCTCACCCCATACACTGCCCACCGTGTAATCTTCTCTCCTTGCCGCTCTCCCCCCTCTGTGCTGTCTTTTTTTTTTCTTCTTTTGCTGCCGTGCGGATCCTGTTCCCTTCATGAACAGACCTCCCTGATCTCAAACTTCGCCACAGCAGTCACCACAGTGTGCTGTAGCACAGCACTCCAAGATGTGAGGCCGCTGCACAGCCCCTCCACGCCACACCATAACACGCTCCACCAGATTCGGCTTCACACGGCCACGACCAGACCACGCCACGCCACGCCACGCCACGCCACAGGATGTACAGGAGACAGGGATGCAGGTAATGAGGCCGCTGGGGGCGTTGTTTCAGGTTTGTGTATGCCTTGATTGCGTTGACGGGAGTTGCAGGCACTACAACCGGTCCTTTGACCGCATATCTCTCTATTCTACTGACTTTAACACGACCCATTTCGTGGCATCAACCACAACAGTGCACATCCTCCTCATCCCACCCGCCACCCTATCGGACCTTTAACGGGGTAAAGGGCGGGCAACCCCAACCCGTACCCCCACACTGAGCCCTGTCGCCGGCCTCTGTGCGGCTCTGTGCACGCCCAAGCAGACACCGAGGGGCATCGGTCTCGAGTCAGTGAAAACCAAGTGCCACGCCCGCCTCTACGCCGCCCCCCTCCTCTGCCAATCAGGCCGCCAGCTCCATGGCCATCCCGAGCCTCGACCTGGTCCTGGTCCACCTGCCGTTCCTGACGTCGGAGGAGCGGTTGATGCCCATTGCCGACCCCATGAACTTCATGGTCTTGCTGTACAGGTCACGGGGGCTGTGGTGGGGTGTTGGGGGCGCTCGGGGGGGGGGGGGGGGGGGCTTGGGCGGTGTGGGGCTGTGGGACTGTGCGAGCATGCGACTGTGTGGGGCTGTGGGGCAGTGGCGGGCTCGGTGGGCTCCGCGGTGGGAGGGCGGTGGCAGGGGGGAGGCCCGGGGGTCCAAACGCAGCGAGTCAGCGAAATGGCGCTCCTCTGCAGTATCCTGCCCCATTCTGCTCCTTGCTTTACTTTTGGAGCACGTCCATCGCTGCTTTTGTCGCTGCGTGTGTCCTCTGCACGCGCCCAGAGAACGCCCGTGTCAGAGCAACAGGGGGCGTTGGTTTCGTCATTTGTACCCCCCCCCCCCCCTTGTATTAGCTACGCCCTTGTAATAGCTACAGTAGGCGTAGGGACCGTATTAATTTGGTACCTAATTTTAATTCGGTACAAATGTAGTGCAGCCGCATAGCACATGGGTTTTGGTGACAAATTTGCCATTTACATAGGGTCATGGACACATTTGTTGTGAGTGTTTGCCCACTTCAACCCACATAGCTCTGATTTGGGGGATATTTGTGTACTATATCCCCCTTTCTTGCACCAGCTCACCATGCAATCTTCTCTTTTTCAACCTGGGTGTCCAGTGATTTTCACACGTTCCACCGGTGAGCGTGTGGATGCCACAATGAAGGGGCCATCAGAGAAGGGGGACCTGTTTGCGGTGTTGGAGTACATGAAGGGTGGGCAGGTGGTCACACACCCCTGTGCCCCCCTTTCAAAAATCGAGTTCTTCATCCGATCAAGGTCCCCATCCCCGGAGCCGGAGGTGCACTCATACCATGCATTCTCTCACGTGTATGTTGGTAGTTGTATGTGTCGTGCGCAAGCCACGCCCTTGTAATAGCTACAGTAGGCGTAGGGACCGTATTAATTCCGTACTTTGGCGTAGCTATTACAAAGGGGGGGGGGGTAGTGCTTTTGCTTTTGTTGTCGCGGGGGGTCGCTGGACTAACGCGCAGCGGGCCTACGCCCTTTGTGCTGCAAAGTGCCGCATTACGTTGTGGTGTTGGGTGGTGGGAAGTCGCACGCGCATGAACCACCAGATGTCGGTTGTGGCGCCCAAGTGGCCCTTGCATGTGGTGTCCGGAGTGAGGGGTGGTGTGGGGGCTGGTAGCGGTGCATTGTCTCCGACAACGGGCGCGGTGTGCGGGAGTGCCCTCAACCGCTGCCCAATGACCACCTCCCACCAACGGCACAATGCCTGGTCCTGCTGCGCACCCCCGGTGGGTAACACGGACCCCCCCCCCCCCCCCGCGGGCCCTGTGTTGGGATGGGGTGGGGAGCACCCTCCGAACTTCACCCCCCTCTCCCGTCTCCACGACTGTCACCCCCCAGGCCCTGTGTTGGGATGGGGTGGGGAGCACCCTCCGAATTTCACGGTCTTGAATGTGGGGCATTGCCGGCGCCGGCGTGGGGGGGGGGCGCCAAGGGGCAGCAGCAGCACATGTGAACTGCCCCGCACTCGCCGATTGAATACACTTTTCCCCCGGGGCTTTGGACAACACAACTTCCTCCCGAACACCCAAACCAGTGCATGAAACCGGAAGTACCCCCGCCCCCCCTTTGTAAAAGCTACGCCCTTGTCCAAGGCACAGCGGGCGTAGGGACCGTATTAATTTGGGACTCAATTTGATTCGGTACAAATGTAGTGCGGCCACATAAGACATGGGTTTGGTGACGAATTTTCCAGTTACACAGGGTCATGGACACATTTGTTGTGAGTGTTTGCCCACTTGAACCCACAGAGCTCTGGTTTGGGGATATCTGTGCATTATATTCCCCTTTCTTGCACCAGCTCACATGCGTGTGGTACATGCAAGCTACGGCCTTGTCTAAGCTACAGTAGGTACAGTAGCTACAGCACGCACACGTCATGGTGGCTTCGCCGCTTTGCTGGACACTTGGGCGTGGCTCTGCCGCGTTTGGACAATTGGTGGCTGTGGCTCCGCCACGTTTGCTGGACATTTGAACAATGATTTCCTGCCAGTGGGATACTGGGGGTGATGGCCATCGTCGGATTATGGCTAAGCTACAGTAGGCGTAGGGACCGTAACAACTTGGGACCTTTCCGTAGCTATTACAAGGGGGGGGGGGTGCCCACCGGCAATACCCAAATTGTGCCAAAAAAATGGCCCTTGGCTGGCCAACCGGCCGGAACTGATTCCTTCAACGCGCGTGCGCGGCGCGACACGCAAAAATAGTTTCCAGCAGGCAAGTGTGTGTCGGTGGGGGGGAGGGGGTGCCATCAAGGCCCTGCAAGTGCGCCGGAGCCCCCCGGCTTGATCCATAATTTCAAATACTTGTTTGCCCCCGTTTTGAAGCAAGCCGAATCCACCCAAATTCGCTCCCGGTGGCAACGGGAACACTGTGCCGGTGCCGGTGGGTGACGCTGTCGGTTGCCGACCCTCCCCCCGCGCCCCTCCCGTTTTATTTCCATTGCCACAGGCGTCTGGCCGCAGCCTTCGAGTGCCTGGAGGAGCAGGTCCGCGCGGGCACCGTCAAGGGGTACGGCCTCGCCAGCGACAGCTTCTGCATCCGCGCCCCCGACGGGTCGGTGCAGGGGCACCTGAGCCTGTCCAAGTGCCTGGACCTGGCCCGCGACGCGGCGGGGGGGGCGCACCACCTCCGCGCCGTCCAGATCCCCCTCAACATCAACGAGTCGCGGTGTGTCGCCCGGTCCCCGTGAGCCTCGGTGCCTCCGCCCACACGACGTCCGTCGGCTCGCGGCGACCCACGAGCCGCTTTTGTAACCGCCGCGCCTGCGGGCCCCAACCGCTTTCCCCAACCGCCGGTAACCGCTTCCTGTGACGGAACCCTTTCCGGCATTCGAGCGCGCCCCTCGTGGGCAGAGGTAGCGGTAGCAGGTCTGCGCGACCGCCAGACACCACGATTGTCATGAAGCTCTCCGGGGCGAACCGACGGCAGTTTGGCGGCTAACCGACGAGCGGTTTGGGTTAACCGACGGGCGGTTTGGGTTAACTGACGAGCGGTTTGGGTTAACCGACGAGCGGTTTGGGTTAACCGACGGGCGGTTTGGGTTAACTGACGAGCGGTTTGGGTTAACCGACGGGCGGTTTGGGTTAACTGACGAGCGGTTTGGGTTAACCGACGGGCGGTTTGGGTTAACCGACGAGCGGTTTGGGTTAACCGACGGGCGGTTTGGGTTAACCGACGGGCGGTTTGGGTTAACTGACGAGCGGTTTGGGTTAATCGACGGGCGGCCGGTGGTCAAGCAACAGCAGCCGATGGTGCACCAAAGCGGGTGTCGGTCCGAGGAGGGTCACGCCATTGATGCCTCAAAAGGCTCAGTGCATCACGCTGACTGTTTGGGGTGGCATGGGGAGGAAACTGGTGTCAATCACCAAGTGACCGCTTTGAGACCCCCGCTTCAGCCCCTTCCCCACCCAACCCCTGGACCGCCCCACACCGCACCAACCGCTGCTGCCCCGCTCTCCACGACCCACCAACGGTTACACAACCGCTCTTGCACCCCCTCCCCCCGCCCCCAACCGCATTTCCCAACCGCCAGTAACCGCCTCTCGCGAAACCCTCGTCGGGATTCAAGCGCACCCGCGGTGGGCGGAGGTGGACGTCGCGGGGCCTCGGCGACTTCCGGACGGAGACGACCGCAGCATCCAGAGCAACGGCCTGCGGAGCTTCAGTGCAAAAGGTCACAAACGTGAGCAGCGCCCATCCACTGGGTTCGTGTGCCGCTGGCTGTGCCCCCGCCCCCCCCCTCCCCCGCCCCAGAGCGACAGCCTGTGCCCCCGAAGGCGAGGAACGGCGGCATGCCGGGCAGGGCGAAAGGCACCCGCAAGTCCGGCGTGGGGAGTGGCGAGTGGCATGCACACGGTACCGCACGCAAGCCTGCGTAGTGCATGGTCAGGCGTAGCCCCCCCCCCCCCCCCTCCCCCTCTACCCCTTCGCCACCCCCACGCCGAGTCGTGCGTCAGTGTGTCTGCGAGTACAGGACTCATGCGCCGAAACAGCCTCCAACGGCCGTCGGTGACCCTCCAGCCGCCGTCGGTTGTTCTTCAACGGCCGTGGGTGACCCTCCAACCGCCGTGGGTTGCTCTTCAACCGCCGTCGGTTACTCTTCAGCGGCCGTCGGTTACTCTTCAACGGCCGTCGGTGACCCTCCAACCGCCGTCGGTTACTCTTCAACCGCCGTCGGTTACCCTTCAACGGCCGTCAGTCATCATTGGTAGCCTGGCAGGGACCATTGCTGTCGTTGCACATACCTCAAGGTACTTCTTAAGGCCCGTGCCTGAGGCCGAGGGCTGCAACTTCATCACGTGGGCGCAGCAGCAGGGCCTGGCCGTGATCGCGGAGCGGCCCTTACTGACCTACGCCCCGGGACAGGGGTCCACGCACGCGTACACGGAGGACGTGCAGCCGCAGGAGGAGGAGGAGGAGGGGGCGTTGGCGCAGCGGCTGCAGACGCATCTGAACGGGGCGATCCATTTGGAGAAGAAGGTGCAGGAGCTGCTGAAGGGCCAAGAGGAGGTGCCGCCGGTGCAGTGGCACTCCTTCGCGCATTACCTCTCCAGGTCGGCACTGTGCCCGTGCCCCTGCCCCTTCTGCCCCTGCCCCTGCCCCTGCCCCTGCCCCTGCCCCTGCCCATGCCCCTGCCCCTGCCCCTGCCCCTGCCTCTGCCCCTGCCCCTGCCTGTGCCCCTGCCCATGCCCATGACCTTGCCTCCCTGCCCCTGCCCCTGCCCTCCCTGCCCCTGCCCCTGCCCCTGCCCCTGCCCCTGCCCCTGCCCCATGCCCCTGCCCCTGCCCCTGCCCCTGCCCATGCCCCTGCCCCTGCCCCTGCCCTGCCCCTGCCCCTGCCCCTGCCCCTGCCCCTGCCCATGCCCCTGCCCCTGCCCCTGCCCCTGCCCATGCCCCTGCCCCTGCCCCTGCCCCTGCCCCTGCCCCTGCCCCTGCCCCTGCCCATGCCCCTGCCCCTGCCCCTGCCCCTGCCCATGCCCCTGCCCCTGCCCCTGCCCATGCCCCTGCCCCTGCCCATGCCCCTGCCCCTGCCCCTGCCCATGCCCATGCCCCTGCCCCTGCCCATGCCCCTGCCCCTGCCCCTGCCCCTGCCTCTGCCCCTGCCCCTGCCTGTGCCCCTGCCCCTGCCTGTGCCCCTGCCTCCATGCCCATGCCCCTGCCCCTGCCCCTGCCCCTGCCCTGCCCCTGCCCCTGCCCCTGCCCCTGCCCCTGCCCCTGCCCCTGCCCCTGCCCCTGCCCCTGCCCCTGCCCCTGCCCTGCCCTGCCTGCCCTGCCCCTGCCCCTGCCCCTGCCCCTGCCCCTGCCCCTGCCCCTGCCCCTGCCCCTGCCCCTGCCCCTGCCCCTGCCCCCTGCCCCTGCCCCTGCCCCTGCCCCTGCCCCTGCCCCTGCCCTGGCCCCTGCCCCTGCCCCTGCCCATGCCCCTGCCCCTGCCCATGCCCCTGCCCCTGCCCCTGCCCATGCCCATGCCCCTGCCCCTGCCCATGCCCCTGCCCCTGCCCCTGCCCCTGCCTCTGCCCCTGCCCCTGCCTGTGCCCCTGCCCATGCCCATGCCCCTGCCCCTGCCCCTGCCCCTGCCCCTGCCCCTGCCCCTGCCCCTGCCCTGCCCCTGCCCCTGCCCCTGCCCCTGCCCATGCCCCTGCCCCTGCCCCTGCCCCTGCCCATGCCCATGCCCCTGCCCCTGCCCCTGCCCCTGCCCCTGCCCATGCCCCTGCCCCTGCCCCTGCCCCTGCCCCTGCCCCTGCCCATGCCCATGCCCCTGCCCCTGCCCATGCCCCTGCCCCTGCCCCTGCCCCTGCCCCTGCCTCTGCCCCTGCCCCTGCCTGTGCCCCTGCCCATGCCCATGCCCCTGCCCCTGCCCCTGCCCCTGCCCCTGCCCCTGCCCCTGCCCCTGCCCCTGCCCATGCCCCTGCCCCTGCCCCTGCCCCTGCCCATGCCCCTGCCCCTGCCCCTGCCCCTGCCCCTGCCCCTGCCCCTGCCCCTGCCCCTGCCCCTGCCCCTGCCCATGCCCCTGCCCCTGCCCCTGCCCCTGCCCATGCCCATGCCCCTGCCCCTGCCCATGCCCCTGCCCCTGCCCCTGCCCCTGCCCCTGCCCCTGCCCATGCCCATGCCCCTGCCCCTGCCCATGCCCCTGCC